>CM076579.1:257018767-257610089 GCA_034641835.2 Pinus albicaulis
CAGTGGAGAGAGATCCTCCACAAAGGTCTGAAGGTTTCATAGCTGATTCTGGTGTCGGTCCTGAGAGGAGCGTTCCGCTCACCTCGCGAGTTTTGTTTCCTCAGGAAGAAGATTTTCAAATCGAAGACGTACCTGAGCCTCCTGCTACAGGTCCATCTCCTCTTCCTCCTGATTATCCGTTCGTTGTTCAGTACATCGGACCTGAGTCGGAGAGACCGCCAGATCTTCCGTATCATTCTTATCTTTCGATGGCCATGACTGGGAACGCGGCTTCTACCGTGAGTGCTGCAGGCATTCAGACTCCTGCTTCTGTTGAAGCAGGGGGCACTATTGCTTCATCTTCGATTGCTTCTAGTGCTGCTGTGTTTGGCTCTGGTTTCACCCAAGCACATGCTTCTCATTCTGGTCCCTTCTGTTTAGGGATGCCCTCTAGTGGGAATCCCTCTTTTTCCTTTTCCGCTGCTTCAGCTGGATCTACACCCATGTCTTCCATGGCTAGTGGATCAGCTTCGTTTCAGGGGTTCCCCTTCGGAACTAGACACATTCCTAGTTCGAATCCTTCTTTAGGGTCCTTTCCGTTTACTTCTCAGACCCAGAGTTTCAACCCTTGGTCTGGGGGGCAAAGTTCGACTACTTTTACAGGTTGGAACCTTGTATTCAATACAGCGGGGGCAGGGAATCAGTTTTACGTAGGTCATCAAGGGAATGCTTCTTTCCCTTCGTCGAGTGCTTACCAGACCTTTTCTCCTCTTTCTAATGCCTGGAACCCCTATCAGGGGCTCTCCTCTTCATTCAATACTTCAGCGGGGGGAACTGGTCTGGGCTTTGGTAACTCTGCGTTGGGAGGAGGTTCTTCTCCTTTTTCTACGAGTCCTTTCTGGCAACCTGGTGCCTCATCAAATCTAGGCTATTCTTTTCAGAATGTTGGGAATCCATCCCATCAAGGATGGAATCCTCAGGCTCCGCCTCGCTTACCTTTTCTGGCAACGTTAAACTTGCCAGATCTGTCGAAGTTGACTAATGATCCGATTCGTTATAGTCCGGGGTGGCCTCCGGTCCCGACCAAAATTCCTTCAGACATTCCAAAGTTTGAAGGTAAGAATGGAGAGGATCCGGCGGACCACATCACCACTTTTCACTTATGGTGTTCTTCGAACTCCCTGATCGATGATTCGATTAGGTTGAGATTATTTCAACGCACCCTAACTGGAAACGCTGCCAAATGGTATATCGAGCTAACTGGGGTAGGTTTGCTACATTTGGAGAACTGGATGTCACATTTCTAAACCATTTTCAGTTTCCTGTCAGATATGAGGCTGGGACCGAACTCCTGGCTAATTTTAAACAGGATGAGGCAACACACATTTCTGATCACATTCAGGAATGGAGGAGAAGGAAGAGGCTTATTAAAGCTCATATTCCAGGAGAATTCCTTCTCGAATGGTTTCTGAAATCTCTACAGTTGGACATTTCAAAAGATGTATCCCTATCTGGGGTATTTTCTGAGGAGCAGGCCATTTTTAGGGCCCAGCAGCTGGAATTGATCTATTCTCAGTCTGGGGTCCTTTATAAATATTTTCCCAATGCTCCTCGCTCCAAATTAGATTTATCGAAAACTAAGCCCGGTCCTCATGGTGATGGGCTTGTCGGATCAGTCAATAGTGGTGTAGCCAGCCTGCTTTCTCAATTGCAGCAGTTTTCTTTGCAAAATGCTCCTTCTAGTCAGGCTGTGCCTGCCGAGTCATCACCTTCCTAGTCTTTGTCCATAAATGCTGTCCAATCTTCTGATCCCAAAGGAAATCAACAATCCGATGGGAAGAAGAAGGGACGAAATAACAAGAAGAAGGGCAAGAACGGGAAGGGTAATGCAAACAAAACCAACGAGCGTGTTGGTGAGGGTCAAAAGGAGAAAAAGAAAGTGAAGTTTCCGTGCAAGCTTTGTGCTGGAGACCATCTCACACACCTTTGCCCGAAAATTCAGGATGCTCAGCGCCTGTTATCTCAGCAAGGTTCTTCTAGTTCCCAGGCTGTGCTAACAAACCCTTTTCCCCAAGGGCAGCAATTAATTGCTGGCGCGAACCAAAATCCTGGGGCTTCCTCTGGAGGTGCTCAGGAAGGGGAAATTCCATCGAATATCTTTATGATGAGTGCTCACGTGGATGTCGCTACGAGATCCCATGATTATGGCGGAGAGGAATCTTCGAAAGCTAAGGAAGTTCCTGATGCTACTGAGCCGCTTCACATCACGAAGCCAACTGTCGAGTCTATGCCTCGGATGTCAAAAGCATCTTCTAAGCGGTCAACGATTAATCCGAACATGAGGGCTGCCCAGAACTACTCGATTGTAGAAGATCTGGCGCAGAGTCCTTGTGCTATGTCAGCTTTAGAGGTACTCCAGTCTTGTCCGGCTCAGCGCAGTGCTTTGCTCATTGCCATTGGGGCTATTGATCCGAAAAATTCTCTTCTGATTACTTTTGATATGACTAATTTTAAGAAGAGACTTCCTCATCACATGGCTTTTCATATTAAATCGTCGTATCGAAAGTGCAATATCTTTCGAACGGTTGTTGATGAGGGTGCTTCCACATGCGTGATGTCTCTCGCATGTTGGAAGACACTTGGATCTCCCAAAGCTGTTCCATCTAGCACTGTTCTTACTGCGTTCGATGGTCATTCTCACAGACCCCATGGTATTGTCCCGACTTTGCCCATCTGTGTTGGGGGCAAAACCGTTAATATAGAGGTTGAGGTAGTAGATGCAGCCTTGGACTACAACCTTCTGTTGGGGAGGAACTGGATTTATGAGATGGATTCCATTGCATCCTCATTATTTCGGATTGTATGTTTCCCCCACGAAGGGAGGATCGTTACAGTGGATCAACTGGACTGTCCTCCTGTAGACCTGACTGCGTCTTCTGACTCATCTATTCCGAAGTTGGATAATACTAAGGCGCCTGTAGAGAATTTAGGAGTTGGAATGTACTCTTCCTTGATGGGTACTTTTGATCTTCCTCCTCCTACAGTGCATATTAATGCTATTTCATCCTCCAACGCTCCCCTTCGAAGAGAGTTCTTTAGAACTCATTATTTTTTGGACCCTTGGACCTTACCTTCCCCTACTGCCACATTAGCAGAAGGTCAAGTGGGTGGAATGGCATTTCCGATTTCTGCAGCTGAGATTGCATATCAGTCTATTGTTGACTCTGCAGAAACCATCCTAGCTCCTCTTTCACCGGAAGAGTTGGATGGTGATGCGGCCCCGGCTTGGACACTCAGTTCTTCTTCTGCCCAGGATTGTCTTGATACCACTCTTCCATCTGAAGAGGCGATCCTGGAAGCCATGACTGGTATAGATAGACCGTGGGATGATTTGCATCATCGGTCTTACTTCCTACCTGACTTGAGCGAAGTTGAAACTAGTTTTCCAAGTCCTCAGTCTCCTGGTCCTGTTCACCCAGTCTTGAACCCTTTGGCACCAACACAGGTTTATGCTGAAGGGGACATGGTTGTGATCTCTCCTACTATCCCGGTGAACATTTCCAGGGATCCCAATATTATCGAGAATGTCTTCATTGGAGCTGAATGTTCCCGTGAAGAGGTTCAAATTTATACCGAGCTCTTCAAAGAGTATAGGGATGTATTTGCTTGGTCTTATGAGGAAATGCCTGGCATAGACCCATCTATTGTCCAGCATGAGATCAAGGCGTATGAAAACGCTAAGCCGGTGAGGCAAAAACTTCGTCCGGTCAATCCTAGGAAGGCAGCAGCTATCAAAGCTGAAGTTGAAAAGCTGCTTAAGGCGGGATTCATTTTCCTTGTTCCTCTGACTGAATGGGTTTCAAACCCCGTTCCCGTAGATAAAAAGCAAGGAACGATTCGAGTGTGCATCGATTTCAGAGACCTAAATAAAGCGTGTCCTAAAGACAATTACCCCACACCATTTATCGATCAGATCATTGACGAGTGTGCCGGTAATGAGATTTTCTCCTTCATGGACGGTTTCTCCGGATATAATCAAATTACTATCCATCCTGAAGATCAACATAAGACTGCATTTATTTGTCCCTGGGGTACGTTTGCATACAAGAAGATGCCTTTTGGTCTTAAAAATGCTGGGGCTACCTTTCAGCGGGCCATGTCATACGCCTTCCACGACATCAAAAATATTATCGAGGCATACTTAGATGATTTAGCTGCTCATTCTCGAAAGAGGATGGATCATCCTGGTCACCTCCGACAAATATTTGAAAGATGTCGTTTTTATAAGATTCGATTGAATCCGAACAAGTGTTTTTTCGCAGTTACATCCAGTCGGCTATTGGGATTCATTGTGTTTAGGGAAGGGATCAGGGTAGATCCCTTCAAGGTTGAGGCAATACTTCGGTTGCCTCCCCCGTCTTCCATCCGTCAGCTTCAAAGTCTTCAATGAAAGTCTAATTTTCTTCAGAGGTTTATCGTCAATTATGCTGAAGTGACAAAGGGATTTATGAGATTGTTGAAGAAAGGAGTTCCTTTTCTTTGGGATGACTACGCTCAACGCTCATTCGATGCTTTGAAGAAAGCATTGACCTCTGCTCCTTTATTGAGTCCACCTGATTATAGCAGGGATTTCCTTTTGTATCTGGCAGCAGCAGAATCTACCATTGGTATGGTTCTGGTTCAGGAGGATGATGCTCTTGTAGAGCATGTTATTTACTACCTTAGTCGAGGACTGGTAGGACCTGAACTTAGGTACACTCCGATAGAAAAGTTAGCCTTAGCAGCAGTTCATGCTGTGCAGCGACTCCGACATTACATTATTCTTCGCAAAACTTATGTTTTGGCAGCTGCCAATCCATTTCAGTTTGTCCTCAGCAAGCGAGTGATTGGGGGCAAATATAATAGATGGATTGTGATTTTACAGGAATTTGATCTTGAGTTCATGTCTGCCAAATCCAAGAAATCATTAGTTTTTGCGGAATTGATCTCCGAGTTGCCCTGTGGAGAAGAGATGATCTATGATGAGTCCTTTCCAGACGAACACTTGTTTCTTATCTCTTCACAGGATCCTTGGTACGGGGATATCATTGTGTATCTCCAGACTGCGAAGTTTCCCTCTACTTTTTCGAAAGATGAGCGTCGTAAGCTGCATCACTTGGCCAAGAATTATTTTATTATTGGTGATGCTTTATACCGTCGAGGGGTTGATTCAATCCTAAGACGCTGCTTAACTTTCGAAGAAGCTGAGGTTGTGCTGAATGATTCCCACAGTGGAGCTTGTGGGGGTCATTTATCTGGGCTTGCTACAGCTCAAAAGATTTTGCGTGCTGGATACTTTTGGCCCTCGATTTTCAAGGATTGTATCGAATCGGTCAAAAAGTGTCATCCGTGTCAAGTCTATACTCGAAAAATGCGCGCTCATCCAGCTCTGCTTTTTCCAGTCATTACTGTCGGTCCCTTTACAAAGTGGGGTATTGATTATACTACTTGTAACCCGCCTTCAACTAAAGGTCACAAGTACATTATTGTAGCAGTAGACTACTTTACGAAGTGGGTCGAGGCTATGCCTACTTTTGGGAATGATGGTGAGACTGCAGCTCTTTTCCTTTTCAACCAGGTTATCGCTCGTTTTGGTATTCCTCGAGAGATTGTCACTGATCATGGCAGTCATTTTCAGAATAGTATGATGGCTGAGTTGGCTCTCAAATTGGGTTTCCGACAGGAGCATTCATCTCTGTATTATCCTCAAGCCAATGGGCAAGTGGAAGCCGTGAATAAATCCTTGAAGACCATTCTTCAAAGGACAATTGATAAAGCTAGATCCAACTGGCATATTATGCTATATCCTGCACTTTGGGCATACAGGACGTCAGTGAAAACTGCAACTGGCTTTACTCCGTTTCAGCTAGTGCACGGGGTGGAATCCGTATTTCCCATTGAATGCGAGATTCCTTCTCTTAAATTAGCTGTTGAACTTCTTCCTGACACTTCTATTCTGGCAGAACGACTTCTTCATCTGGAACATCTCGATGAGCAGCGTCGAGATGCCGCCACGATGAATGAAGCGCATAAAGACCGAGTAAAAGTTCAGTACGATAAGGCAGTGAAGCCTAGGGTATTTTCGGAAGGTGACCTTGTTTTGGTCTATGCCCAAGAAAAGGATGCCCTGGGGGCAGGAAAGTTTAAGTCTATGTGGTATGGCCCCTATATCGTTAAAAAATTCCTTAAGAAAGGAGCGTATACCTTGGTTGATTTCGAAGGGAACGAGTTGCCGGAGCCCCGAAATGGGCTCTATTTGAAGAAGTATTATGCCTAGGCTTTGGCCTGGCATTTTGCTTTTGTATATAGTAGTTTTTGCTTTGTACATATCTGATTGATTTTCGATTTTTGATGAGTTGGTGATGTTTTTGATCTGCTTTGGCAGGTTGTGTTGGATGTCATGAGTCATTTTGGTTTCGCCGATGGTGCTAGTAGACACACTCGGAACTTAGCTTCCGTGGCTTGGGTGCTTCATTATCCTTCCGGTCAGCTGTTAGTATCAAGAGGGGTCTGCATTGGTCCTGCTTCCAATAATATAGCAGAATACACTGCAGTTGTTTATCTACTCTCGGAGGAAATATCTTTGGGTGTTGATTCGTTGGTAGTTTTCTTGGACTCTCAGCTGGTGGTGTCGCAGTTGAACAATACTTATTGGGTTCGTGACCCATTTTTATTACGGTTGTTCTTGAGGGTACGTTTGTTACAAAGATCATTTCAATTTTTAACTTTCATTCATATTCCTCGAGCTGACAATTGGTTAGCTGACTCATTAGCTAATCAAGCATTAGATTGGCATATTAATCATTCCATACAATAAATTTAATCATCAAAAACATCATACATTCGATACATTTATCACATCACATCAAATATCGCTGTATATATATCATCAGAGTGTTCAAAAACTTTACAAAATTTGGATCCATAAGATCATACAAAACTTGGGCTTATGCCCCGATCATGTTCAGTCTCAAAAAAGAATATACAGTCATCTAATACATAATATCTGTCTACTCCTGAGGTCCCTGCCCAGAAGTCGTGTTCCTATAGAACGTGACTGCGGTGGCAACTCGGCGGAATAATCTAACCCAGTCTCGGGGTACTCCTACCACCCGTCTCTGGATGGCTTCCGGCAGGTCCTCCACGGCAGCCATAGGTATTTGGCGGGTTAGTCCCTCCAAGTTCCTCTGCACGGCCTGGAGAGTCCTGTCTGAATCCACTGTCTTTGCTTCGCCCCTGCGATGCTTGTGGCGCGGGAGACCCTCAGGTCGAACTGGTCCAACATCTGAATCATGATCATTTTGAATTGTCAGTCATTATGAATCCAATCAAAAACATGTTTGTTTTTCATTTTTTCATACATATTTGAAAAAATCCAAAAAAATTATATAAGTCAAAAAAATTTTGCAAACTTACCGACTGTGCCCCATGCTGTGCCTGGTGGAAGAACTAGATCTGGATCTCCACGAAAGTCCATCCCGGCATAGGGATAGTCGTCCACTGCGATGATTTGTTCTCCCCACCAAAGGAAGAACTCATCATCCCATGTGGTCCGGGGTACTTCACTACCCCCCAGTCTCTTCATCATGTCCGCCCAACGGGCAATTCTTGGGTCCCGCGGGCTACTGATGGTAGAGATGACTCTGGGTCTCAATGCTGGAATCTTCTCAAAGAAGAATGTTGTCAAAATTGTACCATAGCCAAAGTGTTTGGTTTTTGCTTGGCGGATTGAGGTCAACTGTTGTTTCATGTTCAGTAAAAGGGCTGTGCACCAATCGTAAACATGAGTCAAACATTCTACTGCTATGCTCATTTGCGTCCTGGACGCCTGATGTAGAGAGGCGGATCCTGCCACTCTGCTGATGGTGAAAAGGAGGATTTTCATGTGCAAATCCCTCATATCTTTAATGGCAATCTGTGTTCCAACTTTTTTGGAACCCAGTACGCAATACACGTGGACATAGTCTTCCACGGTTAACCCTCCCAGGGGCTTCCCGTGCAAGTCTACTGGTTCTCCCCTCCGGGAGAGTCCAGTAATGAAATATATGTCTTCCACTTCAATGCGTATTGGCATCTGATCAATAATGAAGCAATCCTGATCTGGTTCCCAGTAATTCACGAGCATTTCTAGCAACCGAACATTGCTTTTCATATTTGGCATTTTGAAGAATTTGAACAATCCGCAATTCCGAAGGATATTTTGCGCTGCTCGATCTTGCATGACCTCTTGGTCAATTGCGCTATGCTCACGTTCTCTCCATGAGATTGTCATCCTGTCAAATTTCATTAAATCATGCATTAGCCACGCTTTTTAAGTTTCGGACCTGCGCATACGCGACTTTTTCTTTGCACAGTCGCGTGTATACGCGACTTTCCTTTAATGAACCCGCGTATGCGCAAGTCCGCATTTTTTAGCAAGGGTTTTAATGGTTAAATTCACTTAATTTTAATTTCCAAACGGAAAAAATGATTGACAAGGATGATTGAGGAGCCTACCTGAAATTTCGGTGCGTTTCGACGGTCGGTTGTTCCTGATTTGACGAAAGAAGTTTTTTGCTCCAGAGCACTTTTTTCCAAATCAGCAATGCAATAATGAACCAAATGAGAGGTAATTTGTCTATTTATGGCTAAAAAGTTGAAAATTTTCGCAAAAACTTGTTATGCTTATTTTTTCAATCTATCTTAAGCTGCATAACCCAGATGCTTGGAAGTGCCCAGTTTGGTATGTTTTCAGGTACATTTTGACGATTTTGAGATTTTTCCCGGTTTTTGATCCATGATTACCGACTCGTCACGGCAGGTATATGATCTTCACTGGCATATAGGTTAGGGAAATCACTTTTCGTTGCATCTTGCATTCTAGCCTCCATACTGATCACTTGCCATAGGGTCGATTCCATCAGGTCATGAGTATTACACCCATTTCACTCGCCGATTATTTAATCATGACTTGATGGTAGAGCCTTCCTTTACATGGGCTTCCTAGTTAGTTCCTCGCTATCACTTGTTGCCCATGCTGCGTTTTATGTAGGCTCGGGAGTCCTCTTTAGTCTCGCCATGTCTTATGTGTTGAAGCTTCATTCTTCTTCTTCATCACTATCATTTTTTCTGGCTTTTACCCTAGAGGCTCCCTGGTGTCGTTAAGTTGTATTACTGCATTGCATATTGGCTACTTGTTTATCCTGGCCTTTAGCTGGCTTCATTTGGACTCGATGTTTAAGCCAAATTTTGACCTTGACTTTCTATACAAGTTAACCATTGCATGCACTTAGCTATCACGACTTGACACCTTTGTACCCATGGATGGAACGTTCCTCTGAGTATCACTGACCAGTTTTCGCCACCTTGCATTGAGCATAGGATTGTTCCAATCCCAGGAACTAGTGCATCTGCTTTCTTGATACTCGTTCTATCCATTGTACCATAGCATTCTTTTATTCTTTTTCGGGCTTATTATATGAAAAAGACAAAAAAATCAAATATAACAAAAAGAGCGGGAACGGGATGTATCTTCGTTGTTTTGATGGCAGTACAGAGTCAGTTTGTCACCCTTGAACAAAGCACATATACTTATATATATCTCCTTCATTTGGGATGGTTTTAGTTTTGACCTAGGTTCAGCCTTTACCATGTTTCACTTGTCAGTTCTCCCCTGGTTGGTTATCTCTTCCAATCATATGGAGAGTTTGTTTTTCCTCCTGCATAACAGACTTATACAATGTCACTTTTTACTGCCATGGTCATCACGAGTCGTGTTTTTGTTCAAGGGAAGTCTAGCCTGAGTCGGCCATTCTGCGGTGTCTCTTGACTCATTATTCAGTCGGCCTTCCCGGTCTTGTCGGTATCATGTTCTATCACATCAGATGTTTTGGTCTTCTGCTCGTGCTGGTTTGAGAAGGTCCCCATTGACTTCTTGCCGGCGGGTTTGTCTCTTATCGACTACGACACATTGCTCTGAGAGCAAACCTAGAGCCGCACCCTGGCCCTATTTCCATAATTGATAGGTGACCTTGTGCTCAGCATTTGATCATCATTATGGGTCTTTGACTGAGTGGTTTCCCCTGTGTTCGACGTCAGCACACATTATCACACTTGGGATTCATGCAGTACCTTGATTTCCATTTGACCCTATCGGTGGATTTCTCGCCTCTGTGTTAGCTTTCATTATTGGTTGGTTCAGAGGGTTTCTTCCGTGTGCTAGCTTCATCTTGTGCATGTCGGAAACGTACTTCGGTTTTGGTTCCATCACTCTACTTCGTCCGATTCCTTCCAAATCTTGGCCTGCGGGTTACACTCGCGCTAAACTGATGTGGGATGCCTTAATGCCTTCCTTCCAGCAGATCTTTTCCCATCGAATCCAACTCATTGCTCTGGGAATAAGGTCTAGAGTCTTTTTGTCAGTACCTTAGGGTTTGCAGTCATCAGTGGCAGACTCTTCGCTATCGACAGTGGGGATTCATCATTGCCTCGTGATTGGTAGATTCTTTCAAGTGTTCGACTTCAACTCATTCATTCGCACTTGTTAGATTGTACTGGGGCACCTTGACGCTCATTTTCATTATTGGTGGGTTGTCTCGCGTTGGTTAACGGTATACATCATTGACCGGTAATCCAACGATTTCTCACATGGTCGACTTCGGCTCATTTATTCCCATTGTGTAGAATTGTGCCATAGTGATCGGTGAAGACCTCGGGTTGCATCAGCATTTCTCGGTTCACTTTTGACAGTCCATTCAGTTTCTGCCAGTGATGCCGTCCACCCTTATATGTTGCAGTTCAGTACAACAACATCCTATATCTTGGCTCCCGAGTTGCGTGATTGTACCGTTTGTTCCACCTCTTATGATTTGGTACTTGGAGATTCAGTTACTTATATGATCAGACATCCAGTTGCACCATCCTTGATCAGCTTTCTATATGTGATACTTGGACATTGATTCAGACTTATATTTCCGGGCCATGCTCGGATGATTCATTGTGTACTTTCAGTTCAGCTATACTTGTATACATGTTGGATCTATTCAGTAATTTCTATATCATGTATTTTTGACTGAGCATGGGTATGCCCGCCTCATCATGAGTTGACTCTCTGTTTTCTTTCATTGGTTTTTGGCAGGCTGAAATCTGGTGAAGTCCTCTCTTGTCCTTGCGAAGTTCTTTCTATGTGCATAATACATTTCGGCCATCATGTACCCCTTCTGACCTCATATATTAAGGGGCATCTGTTATAGCATCATTTCTCACCTTCATATGATTCATGATTGCTTTTATGGCTTTGGGCACCCATTCCTACAGACTTGGACAAATTCACTTAAAAACAGTGTAAAAATCCCCATACACGACTATGCCCGTACTTTTCCGCGTGTATACGCGAGTCCAGCTGCACTTTTCCGCGTATGCCATTAAAAATGATTAAAAAATATATAATTATTCCCTATTTTCGGGCTGGGTTGATGGTTACTCAGGTAGTTCAACCACCCCAGCACGTGGCCAACTGTTTCCAATTGTTGAAACTACTTGGAGGGAGTATAAAAACCCCTCATGTGTATGGCCTAAGGGAGAGAGAGAATTTATTGATATTATACTCTGTTGGTATTCCCTATCCAAGTCTGATTCCCCATGCCTCCTGCACTTTCCCAGTTCAGTTCAGGAAACCTTTGTTTCCTTGAGATGCTCATCTTCCTATATGTCATCTCGTATGCACCAGTTTGGAAAGAGTCTTAGCGAGGCAAGGGCGGGACGAATCCGGACGACGGTCTGCTCGAAGATCGTGGAAGGATTCAGGTGATCTCTCCACTTGTTACTTTTGTACATGCTATTTATAATACAGAAGTACCATCTTGTTCCTGAAATATACGTGTTAGTGTCTGCTTACATATATGAGAAAATTGTTATTTAAGCATTCATTATGGTTCATCTGATGTTTTATATGGATTTCACTAACATTTAGAGTAGATATATGCTATACAACCAGTTCTTCATGCTTGTTTCTTCTTGTCTTTCAGGTTAAGAAGGAAGGACGGTTGCTGGGGGTTTGAACCCTGCGGGATCTTCTTCAACCGTAGGACCTACGGGTAACTTTCTCATTCTACTCTATTTAGTTTTTCTGAACGTGCATGGTTGTGTGAGTCCCTCTTAAGTAGCATGCCCCTGCTCTGTGGAGGTTGTAACGAACCTCTAGGGTGATATTCCTCAAAACTACTGCTGCTGACACCTCTAATGAAGAAGTGTGTATTTTTAACCTCATCCATCTAGATGAAATGTGTCATGAAGCCGCATTGGCCAACGAAGTGCATAAGAGACGAATCAAGGTGCAATATGACCAACATGTCAAGCCTCACATTTTCTCAAAGGGAGACCTGGTCTTGCTTTATGATTAGGAAGTTGATTTGATAGGAACAGGAAACCTTGAGCCACTATGGCATGGCCCCTACATTGTTAAAAGAGTTTTGGCTAAGGGCGCCTACGAGTTAGTTGATTATGATGGAATTCCATTGGCGCAGCCTCAAAATGGGTTGTATCTTAAACGTTACTATGCTTAATTGAGTGTAGTAAACTTTTGTATCATATTGTATATATGCTTTGATTTTCATTTACTATATTAGTTTGTTTTTCTAAATTTTTCTTGAAGTTAGTAATCCACTTTATATTTCATCGCAGATGACTGAATCTTTGGAACCATTCGTTAGGTACACCGATGGTGCTAGTCGTAGTACGCAGAACCTATCCTCTGCAGCATGGCCCATTTTCACTCCAGTTGACGAGTTAGTGAGTTTTCAATGGATTTTTATCAGTTTATCCACAAACAATATCGCTGAGTAGAGTGCGTTGATTGAACTTCTCTCAGATGCCATTTCATTTGGCATTAACGGCATCATCATTAGGTTAGACTCACAACTTGTCGAACTGCAACTTACTAGCATCTATACTGTCTGAAATCCAACACTTCATCGTATGTTCCTTAGAGTTTGACTTTTGGAAAGACATTTTGATTACATTCAATATCAACACATTTCCAAAAATTTGAACACATTAACTAATTCCTTGGCGAATTATGTTTTAAACAGACATTTGCCACACATGTAAAGACACATTTTAAATTCACATCACATAATTGAATAGGATTACGCATTAAACATAGGAAAACACTGAAAACAAATATATAGATAGTTTAGGTTCTTACAAAAAATTTTCCCAAGACACATTGGTCATATGACCTCAAAATGTATGCAAAAAATTCAAAGTAAACTAGTGATGCTCATGATAACAAGCAACTGCTCTATCTATCCTGTACAATAACCACATCCAATGGTTAGGAACACCAATAGTATGGTGCTACAGTCTCATAGGTAACTCCTCGATCTGGTAATATGGTATCCCAAGAGTCAATCCCTCTATGTATTATTGCAGCTCAGCAAGAGTCTCGGTCAAATATAAATCCCAAAGGACTTCTCTCCCAATAGTCCTCTTTGTTGGCTCATCTGCTTCCTGCTCTGGTCGAGCCACTGGTCGAACGTGACCCACATCTGTGTACATCAAAACTTTAGTTTAGTCTTGGGAAACATAAAAAATAAAAAAAACATGTAGAAACCTTAAAAAATCAAAAAACATGGTCAAAACATTTTTACCCATTACACCCCATTGAGCGCCATATGGTAGAATCAAATCTAGATCTCCACGAAAATCTACCCCTGCATATGGATACTCCTCTATGGCAATCATTTGTCGTCTAAACTAGGCAAATAATTTTGTAGAGAATATGATGGTTGATTGACCAGCATGTATAGCCATCAATTCAACCCATCTCTGCATCCGAGGATCTCTAGGACCATATATGCTTAGTGTAACATGCTGCGACTGCATCAATGGAACTCGCTCTAAAATGAATGAAATCGGAATTGAGCCATAACTGAATTCTTCTTCCTGCCTCCCTTTGCTTTAGTCAGTTGTTCTTTCATCTGAAATAGTACTGCTTCAGCCTAGTTGAATACTTTCGGTTCTAGGCACTCAAGAGCATAGTGCATGTATGATCGGTTCGCAACATGTAGTGTCGCAAAACCAGCAAGATTTGAAATAGTAAAAAGGATAGTTCTCAAAGGTAAATCATGCACATCATGAATGCTTATTTTCCTATATTTACTTGGTTCAGTCCCTGGCTGACAATACTGGCATATGTAATCCTTCACACTCTCTCCTCCATGAGTAGATCCTGCAAGGGAAATAGGAGAACCACGCCTCGATAATCCAGTGAGAAAGTAAATATCCTCAAGCAATATTGGGAGCACTTTGTCCCCAATGTGAAAAGCCTGTAATACCCGATCCCATGAATGAACTAGGAACTCCAATAGTTCCATATGCAGTCTCATCCCTAATAATATGAATTATTTAAGAAACCCACAATCCCTGAGGGCTCTTACAGTACCCGGATCATTTAGGGAAATCATGTCTTGTTCTTCATGTTCTCTTTCTCACCACGTAATGGTCAATTTGATCCGATCTATACCTGAAATCCAATCATAAGCTTCATTAGGATCCATTTCATACAAAAAATTTGGGAAATTTTGGGCACATAGCAAGAAACAAAATTGAGAAATGCGCCCAACTCACCCCAAGAATGGGTAGAGCATTGAAAATGCACCTGGACTTCAATTCCAGTGCATTGCAACACACCTTTTGACATTCAAGGGTGTGTTTCCCTCATAGCGTAATATATTTACCCTAAGGGGATCAAAACCCTAAAAATTTACCATGAAATGAAACATAAATGATACTAAAAGAAAGAGAAGGTTCATAGCTCCAACCTGGATCAAATGGCATAAACGTCTAGTTGCATGCAATAAACCGTTGAAGTTTGAGGGAAAAATTGGTTCGGAAGCAACGGAAGCTCCTAATTTCAAATGGTAACTGGAATGGTAAAATAAAATAGTAAAAACTACTTTTAATAACCATTTTGATTATTTTATTCATATTTAATGATGTGACTATAGTTTTTATTCATTTTTACTATGAAATAGGTATTTTTAATCCATTTGATGGTTATCTGAACAAGTTTCACAACTGATACAGTGAGTTTAAAGTGCACAATTATTCAAGAATGATTTGACCACAATGCATACTTTTATCCTATCTTTTTTCGAGCTTTGATAAAAATGAAAAAGGAAATTAAAGCACACTTTTATCTCTTTTTCGAGATTTGATAAATACGAAAAAGGAACCCCCTCGAGTCTTCTTTTAGCTCTTTTCAGACTCTAATAATGTGAAAATATTGTCGACGGTTGTCTTTTATAGCTTGGTTTGGTCCAATCTGCTAATGTAGATTAGGCTTCAATTTCTTATCAATCCGAGTAGGTACACTTAGAGGTACTTATCTAAAATATATAGATCTAGAATGATTTGGTCTCCTAAATGAGAGTTTAGTGTAATAGGATTCAATACTCTTTTTGACAAGAGGTTGTTCTTTGTCTCCTTCCACACTTGAACACCTTCTTAAACAAAACAAATCTAATCTCCTACAAACAGAGTTCTTATTGTTTGTCTGAGATTCTCTAGTTCTTTTACAAGGACTAAATTCATAGAACCTCTTCCAAATCTTAAATCAACACACTTATCAATCACAATTATTCAAAAAAGAAAACAAGGTAAATAATCTTGAAATCAACCAATAGCTAAGTCCTTTTACAAGGTTCAATCATTAGACTACAAGTTGAGTTTTGCAATTATAACCATGATCATTAAGCAGAAATGATAAATGAAATAGTAAACACAACTTCAATTCGAAGACTGATGTCAATTGAATCTTCTTACAAAGACCTTTCACAAAAGACACCGACTTCTATTAACAATTCTGATTCATAAACTTGCAGCATAAGAATTAAATAGAAATTTCTACCAGATCTGATTATGCAAATGTAAATGAAAAACACAAGAAAATGTACCAAATCTGTAGTGGGGGCCCTTCACACGTTGCAAGCACACCTTAAGATAACTCAGATGAATAAAATTACTGACTGTAACAACATAGACCACTGAATCTCTGTATTAAAGTCTGAAAGCCAATTACATAAATCGAGTTTTTGAGTTTGTCACATAAAAGCTCATGTCTAGCCTTCAATGTTTTTCTTCTAACTATTTATTATCGAATTACATAACAAGAAGAGGCTATTTGTGTTCCTCAAAATCCTAACTAACTTCCCAAAGGAGTCGAATTAGTTCAAATCCCTTTTTACAAGAAAAATATAAAATATGTTCATTAATTGCTTAGGATTTTCTGCTAAAATAGCTGAAGTTGACCAACGTTGACCAACCACCTATGGACTTCGAATCTGGAGGTGGATAGATTTTTCACCATCCTTCTACATTCAGGAATAGACTCTCAGTCCTTGATTTGGCCAACCTATCATGCAACGTGTCAAAACGTGAAGCCATTACAGGAAATTACGAAAACCTGTAATTTTCTGAAAAATCCTAGTTTTAACACAAAAATTCCTAAAATCAATTCCAATGTAAAAATAATAATAATGGCATTACATTAATCAGTTTCAAAGGAATATGAGGGATTTATGAAGGTTAAATGAGAAAATATGATGGATAAAATGAAGTTTTTAGGTGAAAGGATGAGTCATGAAATGGTACCAACACACCTTCTGCTCCCTCTGACAACTGATTTCCCTTCTTGGAAACTTGCCAAATCAATCAATGATTCAACTCTCTTCAATCTTCAGATCGATCTGCAAGTTTCTTTGGCTAAAAACTCTCTAAGAAGTTGATCGCCTCCCACTCTTTATCACTAGTGCTTAGGCTAAAATTCTGAAAACTTCAAAAATATAACCCCATCAGCACCTTCTGAAGTTCTGCAGCTCTGCTTCAGGCACTTCTGGATCTAACAGCTTCAAATCTGTGTCACACTAGCTGGCTTCAGACAATCCCCGCGCTGCCTCTACGCAATAAGTGTGTGGGCCTACTGGGAGATAGCGTAACACTGCGTCACCCTGCCCTCTACGTAACTCTGCTTCTCTGAAAATTGTGATATCCCTTCAGATCTGCCCTTCTGCTGTTGTTGCTGTTGCACTTCCTGCTGCTTTCTGCAACAATCTCCTTCAGTATTCTGTTTGTGAGCCTCCTAGAACTGCAATTGCTTTTTTATCATGTGAAAATTTTTGAATGTTACTTATGCAGAAATCTACTGTTAGATCTGGTTATGCTCATTTTACTTAATAAGTTATTAACTAAAAAATTCATATTAATATCGAAGCAAAACACATAAAAAACTTTCACAAATTCAGAGCTAGAAAAAGTACATGCACACATAGACAAAGTGACAGTGTGATTTTCTAGACAAATAGTCCTTGGAAAAACCCAATGCGAGAAAATCGGTCTGCAGGCTGCTGGAGGGTTTTATTATTAAGAGTGTTTCTGAATACAGCAAATCTGAGTTCCAGATCTGGAAAACTCGACAGAGAAAATATAGATCTGCAACAAACAAGCTATTCTGAAGCCAAAATATTGACTGATCCACACCCTCAAGCGGGATTACAGGACTCAGCTAAAATTAGGCCCTAGAAACCCTAGCACTGCCCCTGAAGTCCCTGTGTCAGCCTCTACGTCTCTTAACGCTGGCCTAGAAAGGGCTTCATAACCCCATACTGGGTGATGCAATCCCTACGCTGCCCTTGAGGGTCTCTGCGTAACCACTGAGGGTTTCTAGGTGCCTTACGCTGCCCCTGAGGGTGACCGCGCAACACTTGCGTAGTTGAAGTTGCCTATGCTTTGCACAGCTGCTGCCCTCTCTGCTGCTGCTTCTCCTCCTTTGCGTTGTCTTTCTGAAGTTGCTCTTTGTTTCTTGCTAATTCTAGACACTGGGATCAGACCATACCCTTTTTCTAAACTCCCCTCTCTGCAGCTGAAACACTTCTGAGAATTCTTAGCAAACCCAGCCCTAGAATCTCAGCTTAGCTTCAGTGCTCTGCCTCTTTGTTTCTTTACAATGACCCCAAGTCTTTCCTTTATACTTTTCTCGTTGGGAAACCGACAGCCATGATCGGATCTTGAATCAATGGCTAAGATTAAAAGAAAGCTTGATCTGTGTGAATTAAGACAATTTCATCACATGTTTGATTTAATTAACTTTAATTAAACTTGGGAAATACATTTAAAATGATTAATTAATTAAATATCTCCTAAACGAGATGAAATTTCCCAAATCTCTTTCTGGGTCTTGTAGATCATGTGTACTCTAGTCCCTCCACAAATTTTGGGAGCTAGAGCACATTCGATGCTACCCCCACTACAAAAAATCTCAACTGTTGTGACAGTGGGCCATGTCTCCATCGTTGCCCTTGACCTAGAAGTTTCCCTCATAGGAACCCCTCCTAGGTCCCTTGCTGGTTTGAGTGGTAACAATTCCCTAGGAATCCTACTTGGGTTAGGGATTAGAAAAAGAAAAGGAGGTGAAAAATATGTTCATTTCGGTGATCACCTAGGACTAGACCAGTGAGCAGATGAGAGCATGATGTGTAAGCTATAATAGTGGATACTCCCTTGACTTTAGGTAATTCATCGCCCATCAAGGGTTGGGATAGCCATGGGATCCTTAATGATAAAATGGATCGAAATAGGGGACCCTAAGAACTAGGGTGATGGTCATAATGATAGGGGTAGAGCTCGTGTTTGGCTTTTTCCCACATGCTAAATTTTTATGTCTTGACTATCTTTTGCATTTTATGGTATACTTCTTGTTGAGTGTGGCCAAATAATGTTTTTTCTTTTCTTTTTTTAGTTGCATCAACCTCCGGGGCATCTTTCTAGGCCCGACCCAAGATGTGGACAAGAGGAGGGGGAGGCTAACTCCTTGTGGACCCAATGGACAAATGTGGACCCGGATGGGAAATATGGTGAATGTGGTTATAATGAGCGGAGGGGGGTGATGTATATGGTGTCGGGAAGTGGGGCCATGCAACCAAAATCGGGGTTTCCCATGTAGTGCCACCCCTAAAGCTAGTAGCCGATAAAGGAGATCCCACGTGACTAGGATACAAGGTTAAACATAAAAATTGGACAGAGGAAGAAAGAGTACAAACCAAGCCTACTCTTTTCGTTGAATCCCCCCCACTAATACATGCCCAAAAGTGTCCATGATAAGTAAACAAAAATACCCAACTACACAATGAAATGCCATAATTTCGGGGTCGGAAGGCCCACTTTCAAACATATGATCATAATAGATGGCCAAGGGAGCATATGGCTAGCACAGGTGGCAAAGATAGTGACACATCGAGCTATCTACTGGATGCAAGGGGTTGTTGGTTGTCGGCAGAGGACATGTAGGAGAAAAACTTTCTCCTATGGATACCACCTCCGGGTGGTGGGTAACAGGACTCACGCAGTCACGTAATCATTTGTCATCACCAATAAAAGACAACCGAGTGTGATGCATCCCATTCAAAAGCTATCGAGTCCCCATTTCTGAGAAACCATGAACATCAATGTTCTGGCTCGCTAAACTCTTATAAATGCCAGAGGAATTTTTGAAAGAACAGTCTTTCCTAGAAAGTATTCCATGGAGATGTTTGTGATAGCATACAAGGATTGGAGGCTCAATGAACTGCAAGCTACTCATTAGCGGCTACGCTATCCGAAAATTTTAGCATATTGTTAGTGGAAGGGGGCAGATTGGACCACACCTTACCCATAGCCTACCAAGAAAGAGGGTTTATAGATAATATTTTAAATACAGTGCCTGTTGATGATATGGTGTAGAGCTTCACATCTGAAGATGGTGTGTGTAATGAACGAGATAAAGATCTCGATGGGAACGCATTGTAAGCGTCGACTTCCACTCCAGAGCTGATGTCGCGTATATTCAAGATTCAAGGTGGGAAGAAGCCCTTGCTAATCAATCCTACTAGTGGGTGGAGGACTCCGTGGTATTTTGTCTTGCACTCATGTAGAAATTGCAAGAAATTTTCTACTGCTAACAAAATCGAACTAAAATCAAGAGATAAAAATTTCTTCTACTATTTTGTGGAAAGGAAAACACACAATAGAAACACATGCAATAACATTCAACCATCAAAACATAAGGAACACAATTATTTTACAGGGGAACCCAACTGGGAAAAACCCCTTCTCTGTTTTGCATTAATTCATATAAGAGAAACAATTACAATGTCTTGCTTCAACTCTGAAGCACACCTTGCACTATAAAACTATTCCCCTACCTCCCGACCTGCTCTGTCCAACATTTAGCTAATTCAAGCCTCGGCCAACCTCCTATCTATTTTTTCAATTCTAGAGGAATTAAGCTCCTAAATAATAGGGAAATTCCCTATTTCCTTTTGCAAATCCAAGGGGAATTTATCACCTGCTCAGTTTTTCACTGTACACTCAACAATATACAATTATAAATACAAATGTTCCTTTTCCATCCATTCAACTAGGCAATTTGAATTCTATGCATCACTGGATCTATTTTTAGACGATTGACTAATTAACCGAGAGATTAGTGAGTTAACAACACTGATGGCTACTCAACTTACCTTCAACTGACTTAATCAATGACTAGAGCTCGGTTAACTGAGTTCAAATAACAATAACTCAACTAGATTGCTAGATCTTAGCAATCAACTCATGCACAACTCTACTTCTAGCCTAGAAACTCAAATTTACTAACTTAACTAGTAGACAAGACCATGTCACTCTAGCTAACTGCAATCCAAGTCATCATGTTGATTCGAATTTTCTCAATTTGACTAAGACACTAGTCAAATGGAGCCTTTTCTTGCTACAATTTCAACATCTTAGGCACTGGAAAATTACCTTCACAGATGGCCTTGTCCAAGCCCGAACATATCCTTAGAACGGGTATACATTGGACCATATTGAAGGCACAAAAATTGGGGGCACCACTTTCAATAGCAGGTGATTGTGCCATTCCTCAGCCTATATGCTAGAGCACTCGAACTGCAACAATCTTAGAATTGGGACACGGGCAAAGTTCTCCTAGATCCTCTTCAATAAGGGTGGCAAAGAGCAAGGTAGGTGCATTTTCTTCTCGCTAAGATTTGAGTTTTGCATCTTCTTGATAGAAATTGTGTTGTTCAATGATTCATACCTTTATGGAAATGTTGTTATTCAATGATTCATTTCTGTAATTTGTTGAGGAACAACGAGGGAACAAGATATATCAAAACCCAAGGCTTATACTGTGGAGTATGTGAACAATGTTGGAGAACTCATGTGGCTCTATTAAAATTTAAATCCCAAAAATTGGAGGTCAGGGTATAGTTTCTTGTGGTGCTATTGGGAGTCCTCAACTACTACTACTCAGCGAAATCGGCCCACATGAGCATTTAGAATCTTTAGGCATCCCCGTGGTTAAATATTTACCCGGTGTTGGACAAAGAATGGATGATAACCCAAAACTTGGGATTACATTGCTCTCTCATCCATGCCTTGAATATTCATTACCTCGAGTTATGAGTATAAATCCGGTGAGCTTTATCGAATCATCTAATTTTTCGTTTCATTACCCATCCAATTATGATCCTCATAACTATACCTCGGATGAGGAAGAGGCAGACACGTATACATTTAATTGATCCTTTAGTAGTTATACCAGCCTAGATCCATCTTAACTACGGATCTATCAAGCGTCGAGAGGGATCAAATCTCTCGAGGTGAAAACCTTGTTTTTGAATGAAACATTTGAGGAAAGGTTTGCACCTCGAGAGATTTGATCCCTCTTGGCGCTTGATAGATCCGTAGTTAAGATGGATCTAGGTTGGTTTCAGTCTTGTGCGACCAAGGAAAATCTATCAATAATATGAGGAACATATGATTAATTTTATCGATAATTTGTAAATACATCTAATATCAGTATAACCATTTTAAATATGCTAAATATGTTTGAGCTTTATCAATTCATTTTAATTTTAAATTTGCTTAGTTACCCGAGTTTGTTGAGATGATAAATATTGTAAAATAACTTTAATGATGAAAAATGATGATATAAAATTTTTGAATGCAAAGTGAAAATGTAATAATATTGAATGACAGAAAATGAGAATAATAAGAATTTATTCAATTACAAATAGCCTTCATTGTGATGAATCTCAAACTATTTTCTTCTACTATTCTTATTGTCACCCTTGTTAGTTTTGTCATCTTTCCATATCGATTATATGAAAAAGATAGTAGAAATCATAAATCATAAACAATTTAAATATTTGGCTCGAGTTGTTGTAGTAAACATCATACCTTGTCTCTCATGCTCTCCAATATTATTAGGTTTAATTACTATAACACGAAAACCGTTCTACTTACACTTTAAAACTAATGTACCATCATATATCCAATTACATCAAATCAGAAATCAACATATACACTTAAATCAATTCATCTAATGCAAGAAATCAAATAAGATTAGAAAACATCTCAACATAAATCAATGCATTTAAGGAAAGTAATCAAATAGGATTAAAAATCAACATCTATACTCAAATCAATGCATCTAGTGCAAGTAAGAAAATATAATTAGAAACCAACATATACACTAAAATCAATGCATCTAGTGCAAGCAATCAAATATGATTATAAATCACCATCTACACTGAAATGAATGCATTTAGTGCAAGCAATCAAATAGAATTAGAAATCATTAATATTGAAATAAATGCATATAGTGTAAGAAATCAAATATAATTACAAGTCAACATATACATTGAAATTAATGCATCTAGTGCAAGAAATCATATAGGATTAGAAATCACCATCTACACTGAAATCAATGCATTTAGTGCAAGCAATCAAATAGAATTAGAAATCATCTACATTGAAATGCATCTAGTGTGAGTAATCAAATATCATTAGAAATCAAAATCTGCACTAAAATCAATGCATCTAGTGAAAGCAATCAAATAGGATTAAAAATCACCATCTACAGTGAAATAAATGCATCTATTGTAGGAAATTATTTTTCCTCTCTCCCCTCTCCATATATATATCTATGTCTCTCCATCTCTCCTTCTTTGTCTCTTTATCTCACCCCCACAAACATACACACTTTCTCACTCCATATTTATCAATTTCTTTGTCCCTCCCCCCTGTCTCCATCTATTTCTTCTTTCTCTTCACTTTCCATCTATATCTATATCTCCCTTTGTCTCTCTATATCAACCCCAAAACATACACTCTCTTTCTCCAGTCTATCTATCTATCACTCCCTCTTGCTCTCCCTCCCTCTCTCTCTCTTCCCCTTCCCTCCCTCTCCCCTGCTTCTATCTCTCTTCCCTCCTGTTATCCTCTCTCGTTGTCCCTCCATTTTCCTTATCACTCCTTCTCTCTCTCTCTCTCTCCAACTTTCACTCTCTATGTCTTTCTTCTTACCTCCCTATCTCTCCCCCTCCATCTCCATCTCTCTTTCCCTACCTTTCTCCACTCTTTCTCTTCCTTTCTCTCACACCTCTCTCGCTCTCTCTCTCTCTCTCTATCCTCACCTTCTAATTTGTCACTATATGCCTCTCTCTCTCCTTCTCTCCCCCGTTCTCTCCATCTCTTCTTCTTTGTCTCTTTATCTCACCCCCAAACATACACACTCTCTCTCCATATCTCCCTTGTCACTCCCTCTCTCTCTCCACTTGTTACTCGCTATGTCTTTCTTCTCCGTCCCTCTCTCCCCATCTAGCTCCATCTCTCTCTCTCCCCCTCAAATTCCATGTCTCTATCCCTCGGTCTCTCCCCATCTAGATCCATCTCTCTATCCCTCCCTCTCCCCCTCCAACTCCATCTCTCTATCCCTCCATCTCTCCTCCTCTCTCTCAAGTCCCCTCTCTTTTCCTTCCTCTCTCTTCCTTTCTCTCCTACCTCCCTCTCTCTTCCCCCATCACTCTCTCTCTCTCTCTCTCTCTCTCTCTCTCTCTCTCTCTCTCTCTACCCTACAATCCTCTATATTCCCCCATCTCTCTCTTCCTCTCTCTCTCCTCCTCTCTCTCAAGATCCCTCTCTCTTCCTCTCTCTCTCCTCCTCTCTCTTCAATTGTAAGTTGATGGAACATCAATGTGTCTCCTTTTCATGTAAATATTGGATAGTTCACAAATTAAAAAGTAATATTGTCTTTGGTTGATATGTCTAAACAATGGTGTTCTCTATTTTGTTCCTCTTTTTTCCATAATTGATTTATTTTTATTTTTATTATGTTATATTTCATTTTTGCCTTGTAATCACATTTATATTTTATTACAATGTTTCTCTCTTGATTTAAAAGAGGAAGTGGCAAATTTCAATGAATTTATAATATGTGTTTTATTATATAAACATTTTTTGAATTTACAATACGTGTTTTATTTACTAGAATTTTTTTGAATATTTTTGCCTCTAATATTTGTATATCAAGACTCTTATACACCAATTTAAATTCATACGAGTTCAATCTATGTAAAAGTTTGAGGATTCCTCTCACATCTTCTTTGTCATTTTAAAATAGCATTTTTATAATGTTTATTATATTTTCCATCGACTTTATGGGATGTTTTCTATTATGATTAACTAAGCTTGATCACCAAAACTATCTTAATCAACATAGTACTTTAGAATATTGTTAACATATATGTGTTCCTCCCATGCTTTCTATTATTAGTATGTGATACCAATATATAATCATTCTCTTGAATGGAGTTACCATGTTTTGAATTTTTAATTAGTAAAGGATATTAGAGTCACATAGTATTAGAAAGAATGTTATATAAAATGAATGTTAGAAAGAACCTAACTTAAAGTTTTATCATTAACTACATTTCATAATTTTTAACCATTTTGATATCATAGCTTGAGAAAACCATACAATAGCAATTTTAGTACAATGTTTTGCAACATTATGACTATATATGGTAGCTCTACTATTACATATGGACAAATTTTTTCTAAGGTTTATAGTTTGATATATCATCATCATGCTTATTGAACAATATTTTACTTATCCTATAAATGGATGATTATTAATATGCTAACAATATTTTTCAGTTGGTGTACTTAATCTTACACTTCAGTGACATAAACATTCACATATTGGTGGAGGATGATGGTTTATCTTTGATTTCTTTGGCTATAGCATGTGTTGAATCTACACAATTCAAACAATGGTTAATATTAATGGTTAGATATAAATAAATTAAACTAAACTTAAAACATTCAATTTTTAAGTTTTGATTTCGTACATTGTGCTTATTTTGCTTGTGCCTAATGAGAAGGATAATATGGTTTTGTGTTGTGTTTTCGTTGGAGTGCCTTAATTATATGACGATGTTACTTTTCCTTGAAGAATATTTCTTTCAATATGATGTTAATGGCGATGGTTTTGTCACATTTTTTAAGAAATTGTTCATTTAATTATGCCAACAAGTAAGTCTATTTTGGAATAAGGCTTTTATAATTATAATTTAATTTCCAATAGTTGCGGGAGGAAGGACCTAGAGGGGTCCTCTTAAGCCTTGATGGAAAAATAGTGTCTCAATTTGCATGGTGTTTAGGAGTTGCAACCAACAATATGGGGGAATTACTCACATTAGGGAAATGATTAGAGGTGGACATAGAAAAGAAAATTCAACGTGCGCAGGTTTTTTGGAAACTCAATGATCGTCATCTGACGAATGATGAAGGCCAAAGAACAAATAAGCTCTTTGTGTCTTCTTATGAATTTAAGGGTGCTTAGTTCTACTTCCCAATTTGAAAAATTAAAATTATATCATATTCTCAAACATTTGAATATTGGAGTAGGTGATCTTGCCAAAAAAGGTTCAACAATGTAGAATTGAAATGGACAACATTGTATACTTATTTCCAATTCCATAGTGTTAATGATTACCATAAGTTTTGAAAGGGTTTTTAGGGGCTCCTTTGCTCCTATTATTTACATGCTTGAATTTTGGTTAAATTTCCTTCCTAAGAATAGAGACATGATGAAGTTTACTCCCATTGCAATGTTGGGTACATGGCTTGTTCTCTAGCTGAAAAATCAGGACCTTATTTCTGGCGATATTAATATCTCTAGCCTATTAATTCTTTGTCTTGGCTTACTAAATGGGATCTTAGGTGGTTGGCATCCCTCATCGGCATCCCCTATCGCCTCGAGAAAATGGTGTATTTTCCATTTATGCTCTCTCAGGTAGGATCCAAACCAATTCTCTTCGGTTGTGATGTTAAGAGCCTCGATTAGAAAAATTAATTTATGGCAGTCGATCGACGCAATCCATTTACTGTCATTCCTTCGTCCAACCAATATCTAGATAAAGGAGACAAATATTTTGTCCCACGATTTAGCACGAACCTTACTTATATAATGAGTCTTTAGCTTCCTCGCAATGCAAACGAGTTCCCGATTCATGTTGGTTTTGTTGCAGGCTCCTCCCTCAATTATGATTAGTATAGTTGGGTGCTTAGCTCCAGTTTCATAATGGAAAATTTTCCCGTCCTTCGAGATAACAATGAGGCCATTGTGTGTTGAATAAATGACTAGATGCTTTGAATGCTTTGCTTGTCTCCATCTCAAAGCTAGAGGATAGGGTTGAGAGGAAACGCATGTCATTATAGTTCTCTTTAGAAGCCAAGCTTATTCGTCAACAAGTTGATATGGAGCAGATGGTCGAAGATCTTAGGTATAAAATTTGTGTTGTCCGTGATTCATTGTTAGGTCCTTATATTATATTACTATTGTAGTCCTTTATTGTTGTTAGTGTAGCCCCTTATTGTTATTGTTGTACCCCTATAGTCCTCATATTATTATTATTGTGCCCCATAAAAGCCCACTATTGTTTTTGTTGGGCCCTTACATTGTTATTATTACGTCGGCTAGGATTATATTGTGACCCATTGGACTCCTATATATAGAAATGTGGTTTTGTCATTTGAATCATCCAAGAATTGTTCATTTATGTAATGTAAAGGAGTTTTTCCCCTTGAAGAGGCTGATTTCTAAGGCGTTGATCTATCTTTTATTCTATTTTGTGAGTTGGTTTCATAATTCATTGGAAGCAAACTAGCAATCCATTAAATACAGTGGGTGAGGAAAGCACTAATGTTGCTTCCAAAGGGAGAATAGCTCATTAGAGGCAATGGTACTAACATGAACAATCAATGTTAGAACAACAATCCTAGAGTCTACAATCTACTTGAATACTCTCTGGATATCAATATTTTGTTTTGGAAAAGCGATGTAAAGGTTTTGGTCCCCAGAGTTCTTAATACAAAACCCTTACATGTTTTGTTTAAAAAATAATAATAATAATTGTAAATAATTAATAAGTGAATAGTAGGGATTTAACCTTATTGATATTCACGAAGATATTTTTAGTAGTAGTCATGGATAAAAGGTTGAGATTTATTTCAAAAGTAGCGATGCTCTTTTTTATTTTCAATTTAATTCAAAAAAATTTATAAAATTCACATATATAAGATTTTGAGTGTGAAATTATGATATTTTGGGCATGTGGAATTCATAATTCATGATTTTCGCCCATGGTATTGTAGCAAATCTGATTTATAAGTTAAGAATATCCATGATAAAGTTGGGGTGAATCTCCATGACTAAGAATCTCTTTACATGTTTTTTCTTTAAATCTACATATGTTTAACTAATATATTAACTATTTTCATAATTGTTTTTTCTTTAAATATGCATATGTTCAACTCATGTATTAATTATTTTCATATTAATAATAATAATAAATAGTAATAATAACTTAAAATAAGATTATAATTTAGTTAATTTTTATGATTGTTTTAATACTTGGCAATGTGAGATATTTGCCTATATGAGTATAGAACTTTATCAACCAATTAATTTATGTTTTTGTGTAATAAATTAGATGAATGGTATTTCTAATTAACGTTAAAACTTGACTTTGTAATTCACTATTTATAATTATTATAATGTAAATATTAAAATTTAGTTATAATTATTTCTAGCAATTGCTTTATTTTTTAAAGATAAGTTATTTCTGGTCTACATATTAACACATCATAAATATTCATTTTTAACATTTATACTTATTATTAGGACTTTATTTTTGTAATTTGACCTAAGTTATAGTTGAGAAATGTTTTAATTTGTTTTTTAATTTATTTTAAATACTCTTCTTTAAGATTAAATTAATTTTTTAAATAACAAAATTATAATATTATTTTTTGAAATTTATAGTTTAAATATAATAAAAAACAATTTTTTTTAAATTGTAAAAATCTATAATAATAAAAATTATAATTTCAATCATCTTTCAATAACCATATTATATGGAGAATAAAAATAGTTTAGAATTCCAAACTTCCAATTTCTTTTTAAAATTTTCAATTTTAACAAGTCTCCATATTCACATTCCATTAAATTTGTTTTAATTTTAGCAATTTTCCCATAACCACATTAAATTGAGTGAGGCTATAGTTGGGAAAATATTGTGAAATATTAAGCACCTTGGAGTAAGTCAATCATTGGCTTAATGATTTTTCACTCATTCAATGAGCTTTGGAGGTTTTGAGATAGATTGCACCATGCTTTACAAATGCTAGGTTATTCCATCTTACTGTTGAAATTATTCATTTTCCGATCATCTAAATAATAAACTAATAAAAATTAAACAATAAAAAATTAATAATAAACTAATAAAAATAGACAATAAAAAATTAATAATAAACTAATAAAAAATGAATATTCACTTAAATACCCTTATAATTTAAATGTGTTTGCATGAACCTAATATCAAAGAGATTAAATATCGCACTCAATTGTTAGATAAATATTAATATTGTTGTTGTGCAGAATTCTTTATAAATCCATTCAAATAATGAAAAAAAAGAATAGTATGATACACCTCTTTCAATATTATAATATACAATGCAATTTAATTGTATACTTCAATAACCCAAAATAAAGATCAACAACACAAAATATGGTGTATGCTTTAACAAATAAAAAACAAAATTCAATAAAGATGAACTGTAAATATATTGTTTGAACTTTAACAACGCTGCACCATGTTACTCAACGATAACATTTTTAATCCTAATTTTCCCACGGTTGACACCTAATCTTTGGGATTAGGTAAATCCATGTAAATATTGTAAATAGAAAATAAGGAGAATTAGAAGATGAAGAGACACTAGGAGATGAAACCCAAGAATCTCTCCCTCCATGTGTATATCTATGATCAATCTTAATGCAAGAACACAATTTGATTTGAGGAGTTACCTCCTGGTCTGACATGGTATCAGAGCCAACCCCTTTTTTTTGGCTTCCTTTCTCCCCTTGTAACTCCCTCCTACCTCTATAATGCATATTTTTGCAGAACTAAAACCTCTTTCTTACAATCAACATACCTCTCCAAAGCGATCACAATGACCAAGCTCGACATACGACATACCAAGTCTATGGACGAGCCCACGAAGACCATTGTATGTGCACTTCACTTCCCTCCTCACACCTATGAGCTCGTGGCTACGAAATCTCAGCACTTTCGGGAGACTCATCACACATCCATTTGCAAGTTTCCCTCCACCAGTGTTCTCTACAACTCATTTCCATCATAACTACTACACAATGGGTTGTCATAGCGTTGAATACTGCCAGGGTATTATAATATTTGTCAAATGAAGAGTCAGGCTCAGTCCTGTGCGTTGAAGGTCCTGCCGATTACAGAGACATGCCTTCCAAAATAGTCTAACTACGATGAGGTCACAAATTCACTGCTACAACATCTGCATGGAGTGACTTTGTCATTGTGACTGTGTCTATGTGGAAAGCCTAGTTATCAACAGAAGCGTGGAAAGACACCTCATTGGAAGGTACAAAAATCGGTCATTGATTAATGCATAGGCCGATTTTTAATGGTATTGTTGAGCAGGCAAATCCCCTCTGCGAACAAAGGCGATCCCTCTAGACCTAGGGTGGGTCTAGCTAAAATTGAACATGCTAGAATTTTAGATTCCTAACTTATAAATGAAAGACTAACTGGGATATATACTCTACCTCGGTCCAACGCTTTTGTCGTGACTTGCAGCAGTGATCCTCTGATATTTGTCTTCACACGTCATGGTCCTTCAGTGATGATGTCGGTGTACCTACACAAAGATCAAGTGAACGATGACAACATATGAGCATATACTTTCACTTACATCTATTCGATTGGTCAAGGAGAATCAAACATTTTGCATATAATTAAACACAAAATTGGAACTAAAAAACCAGTCAGGTATTTGTGATAGAGAAAAGAAGTTTACAACTTTAATGCCTTGAATTTGCAAGCATTAGGGGAATTTTGAGGTCTAAAATGGGCCTCCTAAGGAAATTATTAAATAATAGTGGAAATAATAAAATAAGATTTGATGACATTATCAAATTTTGGAGGGAAAAAAAGAAAAAACTAGTATTTTCAACTTATCTCCCAATTTTTTTACTCAAATTTCAAGCGGGAGTACTCGTTGTATGCAAAATTTAAATCCTTATCCAAGGAGTACCCATGTTGCATACTTTTGATGGACCTTTCTAAACGAAAAATGAGAAATACATGAAAACGTGATTGCAATCATGTTTTTTCATGTATTTCTCATTTTTCGCATAGTAAGGTCCATCGAAAGTATGCAACATGGGTACTCCTTGGATGAGGAATTAAATTTTTCATCCAAAGAGTACTCCCCCTCAAAATTTGAGTAAAAAATTTGGGAGATAATTTGAAAATATGAGTTGAAAAGTAGTTTTATTATTTTATTATTTTTTATTATTTTTACCCTTTTAATTAAAAAGTGGTGAATCATCCACCATGGTTGACATCATCATCTTGAATCCTATTGGTTCTTATAAATTTTATTTTGGTTGTACATTTTTCTTATGAGACCCATTTTAGACCTCAAAATTCCCCTAATGCCTCCTTCAATGAGTTCGGTTGGGCGCATCTCAAGCATTCTTTCGGGATCAAATTCGATGAGGAAATGGGCCTAAACTCTCTCTCAACAATGGATTCCTCTCTGATTTATTCTACACACTAGCTATATTAATGACTATTTACCTAGCTGAATCAATGTGAGGAGGAAGAATTTATAGGAGAGGAGGTGGATTGGGATCCCTCATAAGGTGGAGGAGAGGCCTATCCCTTTGGGGAGTTGCACAATTTTAGGAAACAACAAGCCAAAGGGAGGAACTCGATGTTATTCAGTCGAACAAACCATGATGACTCCGCCCACAAAGTCGTTAAGCATGGAAAATTCATTTCTATTTTTAAAAACTTTCCAAAAACAGCTCGGCGCGAGTGCCCTTCTGAGATAGAGCGTCAAAGGGCGTGGGGCCAGTGTTAATTTCTCCATGGGTGCGAGGCCATAACTGCCTACCAGCGTCGACCCAAAATCACATGTTTTTTAGGGTCTGCTTGAGGAATTATCAACAGAGAAAATGTTTTTGACATGCCAAGGGATGCAACGACACTTATGGCAAGGTATGACAATACACAGAAGTCACTGAAATGGTCCTCCAATGTTCGGTATGGGGATTGCAGGGACGGTGACAAAATACTGTATAAGAGATGCCCCCTAAAACATGAAGTCCGAGAGAGAGGGAGGGATGAAATGCTTTATGAGAGCATGCCCAAACCAAAACGTCATCGTCGGATGACCTGTAAGAACAAGTACAATTGATATCTCTGATACATGAACATGTGGTATGGGCGCAGCCATCCATAGTATAGTACATATAAAAATAAGATCTGAGGTATGGACGCAGCCATCTAGTAAAAAGGATCATCAAATAGACTCAGGTATGGTCGCAGACATCCAATCAGAAGAGTCATGCATATAGTCATGATAAACCAAATTGTTTCTCAGCCTGGATTTTATCAGATAAAACCCAGGGTCTTGCACTCCATCTCGACCCGAACAAGTACAAATTCAAGCATGTGAATTAGTGAGCGGAAGTCGAACATGCAAGAAAATTTTCTGATTACTAGCCAATGATGAAAGTTGTTAACAGGCATGAGAGAAACCACCAATAATGAAAATGGCTCTCAAGGTACAACTAGTACAATCCGTGGAATGTGAACAGTGAGAAAGAGTTGAACACTCGCGAAATCACTCGATTGAAGGCCAATTATTAGGACCTATCGTCGAATGTGAAGAACTTTCCATTGAGGCATGCAAGCTCCAAGGTACCAGAAGGGAGTCTCTGGATCATCTTCCTAGATAATGAGCTAAAGTCGACAAGAAGTGACCGGTCGAAGGAGGGCCATAATGTTTCCCACATCACCGACACGAGATAGAGGAATAAGATGATAGTGAATCAGGACTAAACAAAGGATCATGGGTTGAAAACTGCAGAAGGAAATTCTCTTGAACATATTGGAGACACGAATTTGGAATTTGGCAGTATTTTACATCAAGGGATCTGAGGTCATGCTGACGTGGCAAAGAGCAGATGAGAGGTCAAAACAGATAACCCAAACCATGGAGGAAAAATGAAGGGGATGTCCCCAACCCGACACTAATTTCAAACAAGTCTCATGTTCAAGAGTGACATACTGTCGACATAACTGAGAACCGGTTCCATTTTCCCCCACCATTTCTGGTGAGTACCCCAATTATTTTTGGAAACAAGCTTGAAGGGATAGCATATTCTTGTCATTTAATTTTTTCCTTCGGAAAAATCCATCCTAGTACTTTTTACGAGACCTAGGAAGGAGGAACTCGGTAACATCATGGTGAAGATTTCCGATGTCATTTAGGTTTAACGAGTCTGAAAAAGGAATAACTCTACATTTTTTCATGTTTAGAGAGTTTGAAAAGAAGCGGAAAATAAAACTCCAACAGATCCCTTTTCGTAGGTAGTCTCACAGATCCGAGAAGGTAGAAAACAATATATGGGAGAACCTCTTAGTCGCGATTGGCTAAGGTATTCCTTTTTCGTAAATAATTTGTCCCAACCCAAAAAAGGGGTAAACGTATATTGGGCAGATAACGTTTCACAGCCTTTAACGAGTTCAAAATGACAAGAGTCTCAGCAAATACTTTCAATTTTAGAGAGTCAGAAAAGAGCTGAAAGATGACTCTAGGGGGTGACTTTTTTGTGTTTTTACCGAGTCTAAAAAAGTAATAAAATACAACTCGTCACTTCATCATCATCATGTTTAGGACCTGTTGCTACAAAAGAAACAAACGTAAAACCCATTTTTCAAGATAAAACATTAAAAAAATCGAAAAATAAGCTTAAAAACCTAATTAGGGTTTAGAAAAGGTTATAAAATGACAGAAATAGTAAAAACAAATTATTTTTCACCTTTTCACTTCTTGTGAGCATTTTACCATTTTTAACTGTGATCTTGTGGAGCTGGCAGCGGACAATCTAGGAGGCCAATCGCAAATCTGCTTTCTCTAGGTGAGAGCTCTCATCTTTTCCTACATTCTTGATTTTTGATGCTTTTTGGGGGAATTTTGTCAAATATTGGGTGCGGCGATCAACACGGATTCCAGGCACGAAGTCACACCGACCCGCATAAAATTCTAACGGGGAGGCGCCAATCGCCACAACCACAAATTGTATGAAAATTCTCCTAAAATTCTGGATTAGAACAGTTCAAAAGTTAATCATGTGACTAATGGAAGCCCCAATGATGGTTTTGCAGGTAACTAAAAGTCAAAATGATCATTGAATGGAAAGAACGAGAACACGGGGAGAAGATGAACAAGCCATGAGAAATGTGAGATTCATGGATGCCCTGAGAGACTGTGGGCTCTTGAAATTCTTCTTAGCACCGTGTCTTTGAGCTCAACTAGATTTACTATAGTATCTGATCATTGTGTGGGACACCGATCAGGAAAGGTTTATGATTCACGATAAAGAATTGGAGATAGAAGTCTCTGACATATATTTCATCACTGGATTGTCACGGAGGGGAGTAGCACTGATCATGACAGATTCTCTGCCCATGGGTGAGAGCATGGGTATGCTAATAGTTTTTCCTGAGAGCAAAGAAAGGATTGAAGAGCGGGAAAATAGATATTCATACAATATCTGATTTGGCATTAAAGGTAGTGCTGCTAATCAGATTTGGATCAAGGACCTAAGTGATAGCTCAAATTTCAAAGTGTTCAAAAGTGTGTTGAACCTGAGCAACTGGATAGATCTCGTCTTCCTAATTATAGCGCCGCAAATGATTCGAAAAACCGACACCGTATGAAGAAGTTATCGTGACTTGAAATGTCTAGTAAACTACAATTTTTGACCTTTGACCAAGTTTGACTAGGCATTTGAATATTTAGCAAAAAGAATATTCCAAGGAATATTATTGGAATATTCCTAGAATATTCCCTAGAATATTCCATCTAGGCCAGTTAAATCATGACAAGTGGCAGATTATTATATGTTGAAGGGTTTTTATGGGCCAATGATAAGGCATCATGTGGCCATCCCTGAGGCTGCCACGCGGCCCTTGTACCATGTAATAAAATTTTGGTCAGACTCCACTAGAGTCGACCCCAAGACCTCTCGCCCGCATACACACATGTCTAATCGTCTCTGCTATGGTTGTTGCTTAACCATTAAGGTCACACATTGTATTTAAAGTTTAACGGAAATTCCAAATGGGGGTTGGAACCGACGGCGGTCCCAACTCGCCGACAGTCCCCACGATAGGTGTTCACATGGCAGCATAAACGTACCACTATCCACGTAGTTTCAGAAGACAGACTCTGCAATTTCTGAAATCAAACAGTTATAAACCATGTCACATGGCATTGATACAGCGCGGTGAATGCGATGGTCAGTTCTTAACTTCAATTTATTCAAACTATCTCGTGGTTTATTTCTATGGGTTCCGCCAACCATAAGCAGTCACCTCGGAGGGATTTAGGGGCATGTGCCCAACCTTACACCTGACATTTATTGTAATGGTTAGCGTTGTTGGGACGTTGGAGACGCGCAAAAATTGGCGCTCAAGCCAAATGTAGTTGAGTTAAGTGTAGTTGCTCCAGATTTAGTAGAGTTGTTCTAGAGGTCACTGGACAAAATTAGTTTAGGCTCTATCTTAAGCTAGATTCATCCATTTTGAGAGTGTGATTAGTCAATTTCGACTATGTCAAATATTACAGACTCGTTTTTGAGGGTTGTAGAGCCATAATAGGACTTTTGAGTAGGTTTTTGCTTCAGATAAATTCTAGGGTCCACTAGGGCCACCAGGGGCCACTAGCAGTTTGAGGCCTAGCTAGGGCAGATAGAAGCCCTATTTAGGAATCAAATAGTCAATTTTGTATGCTTAAAACATTTTAGAACTAATGGTGTGGTTTTCAGAACTAGTAGAGGACTTTTAAAGGTTGATTTTCTTCAGAGAAGTTCCAAGGGTCACTAGGGCCACTAGGTGCCAGCAGGAGAATGAGGCTTATCCAGAACAGCCAGTATCCATTCTCAGCAAACCGGTAGTCTATTCTGACTATTTTGAGACTTTTGAATCCATTGATGCAGTTTTTAGAAGCTTTAAGGAATTTTGAAAGTCAAGATTCTTTAGGGAAGATTTCAGTGACCCGAGAGCCAGGGGGTGTCACTAGTTGTTGGAGGAGAAAATGGACCAGTCATATGCCAATTTATGCAAGTGAATAGTATATTCTAAATATTTTGGACATTTTAAATCCAATTAAAGGATTTTCAGATCCATTTGAAGACTTCTAAAGGTCGAAGAGCCATAGGGAAGTTTTGGGCAGCCTAGGGCCATCAGTGGATGGAGGCCTATATTGGGGAGCCAAAGCTCATTTTGAGAAAATGATCAGCCAATTTTGGATTTTGGATGTATGTTGGAGACATTAGAAAAGGTTTCAGGGATAGAAAATGATTTCTAAGGGAGTTAGTGCCACATAGAAGCTCAGGGAAGATTAAGGGTACCGACTCAAGGAGACAAGTCTAAGGGAACTGAGGTTCATCTTCATAGAGATTTCATCCATTCCGGGGATATAAATGGTATTATAAACCCATTGGTTCAGTTTATATAACCATTGGAGTTGATTTTTTAACTTGTAAAATAATTTTTCCATCCCAATCCCAAAGAACCAAGTCAGTTGACAAAGGCTCAAGGAGACGTAGCCCACGATATTCGAGTGGAATCCTTTATTAAATTTGTTGTTATGTGTTGATGCTTATTTGTTGCACTTTATGGTTGTTTCACATGCTTAATATCAACAAAAAAAATGTTCTTAAAGCACTTAAACAGTTAAAAAAACAATATGTTTCAAGTATAAAATTCTGCACAGTCATGTATAAGCAAGATCTTTTATTTGTTTAACTGAGTGGGAGGTGCTTGCGCATAAGCATTTCAAGTTATCCACCCATTTTCAGATCAGATTGGTATCAGAGCACTAGTTTCCTTACTTGACAGAGCACTAGGTTGTTTGTTTGACTTGAAAGGTGTTTAAACAGTGCAAAGAATTTACTATTTGCAAATTGACTAATTGCTTACAAGTTTGAGTTTGCTAGAGGTGAAGGGGAGCTACTGCTAGCTAAATACAGAAGAGGACAAGAAGGAAGAAGGGCCAAAGGAATCTTCCTTACCCAAAGGACCTCAAGGCAACACTTGAAGCACAAGAGGGTTTCTTTGAAAAACGCTGCTTGAAGAAGAGCTTGAATCTACAACCATTTTGTTCAACAGCTTTGTCAATTGTTTTTGAAAGCTTTGTGAATTTTGTTGAATTTCTTTAGTTCATTTACATAATTATGACAAATTATTCAAGTTAGGTTTCAAAATCCTCCTCCTTCACAATATTCTTCGATGAAGAAATGAATAGATACTTCTACATCCTGAAGGATAGGGTGCAAATTATGTTTGAAGATAGAAATGAAAGCACTAGACTTCGTGAGCAATTGGTTGCTATGAAGCAAGAGAAAGAAGGACTTATTCAAAGATTGCATGAGATGGTGATGCAGCTCCATCAAGCCCAAGAGGCCTTAACCAAAAACATGATTGAAGCAAAGGTAAAGCACTCTAATTTGTCTTCAAATTCCTCTTCAGAAAGACATGTAGGTTCATTTGAAAAGCACACTAGAGGTATACGGTCCAAGTTGATGTTAAAAATGGGCTATGAAGGAAAGAGTCTAGAAAAACATGCACAAGGCATGATTGATCCTATTTTGGTTGAGGAAATACCTAGGAATTTTGGTCTAGGCTATGTTCAATCTTATGGCGAAAACTCTACAGCCGTGAAGGAATTTGAGACAACTTCAAAAAGAACTTTTGTCGCAAGTTCTAAGCCACAAACATGTCAATTTTGTTTTCAAGATGATTGCAATTTTTTGAAGCCTATGTTGCAGCAAGGTGTTTGTACACATGCATCTGATGGTGAGCATGAGAGTTCTGACAGCTTTCAAGACAAGAGCACTGATGTTAGTCTTCAAAAGAAAGCTGGAACCTCTACCAGTTCATCTCCTCAAGAAGGTAAAAAAGATGGACATGAAAAGTAACATTTGAGGTATAATTCTTCCCATAGTCAAGTTGATTATGTTTCTGATAAGAATGAAAAATATGCATGCTTGAATGGAAGAAAGAGTTGTTGTTCCTATTGTGGTCTATGTAACCATGATGTTTCAAAATGCTGGAAGAGAATGAAGGCATACAGGAAACAGTTGAGGCAAAGGAAACTTACAAAGAAGGTGCAAAAAAATTGCACATATTGCGAGAATAAGGGACATGTTATTGCCCAATGTTGGAAATTGCATCCAACTAATCATCCCAAGCACATGAAGTAAGAGGATATAAAGACTAGCGAAACGAGAACCAAATATTCCATCATTGATGTGAGAACAAATGTTTCACATGAAGAGGATTTTCAGCAGCAAAAATCACCATGGAAGTGGCTTGGTAAGAAGTGGTTTGACTTCTTAACTCAGTAAGACATACATTCATTTATACATATGAAAATTTCAATCATGTATGAATTTCTGTTATAATATTTTTTTTGTTTGAGCCACCTTGGATCGTTGATCAATGGATGTTCAGCTACCTTCTATAAATTTCTTGCGAGAAATTTCTGGATGAGAAAGTAAGGCAATTCTAGACAGGAGGACAAGAGCATCTAAGAAGGGAAGTGTTGACTACCTTCGAGCTGGGTTCAAAGGCACTAAGTGAAGCAAGGCAAAGTGTATGGAGGCTGGAAAAGTGAGGGTGATGTACTCTCATCTACTAAACAGATCAGGTAATCAGTCTTTTGGGGTCCAAAATATTCGCAATGGGGAGGTGTGATCAGATTTGGATCAAGGACCTAAGTGATAGCTCAAATTTCAAAGTGTTCAAAAGTGTGTTGAACTTGAGTGACCGGATAGATCTCATATTCCTAATTCTGGGGCCGCAAACAGTTCAAAAAACTGACACCTTATGAAGAAGTTATCGTGATTTGAAAAGTCCAGTAAACTGCAATTTTCGACATTTGACCAAGTTTAACTCGGCATTTGAATATTCAACAAAAAGAATATTCTTGGAATATTCCTTCTGGGCCAGTCAAATCATGACAAGTGGAAATTTATTATACATCTAAGGGTTTTTATGGGCCAATGATAAGGCGCCATGTGGCCAACCCTGAGGCTGCCACGTGGCCCTTGTACCGTGTAATAAAATGTTGGTCGAACTCCACCGAAGTCGACCACAAGACCTCTCGCCCACATACACACACATTTAACTATATCTGTTATGTTTGTTAATTAACCATTAAGGTCACGCGTTGTATTTAAATTTTAACGGAAATGCCAAATGGGGGTTGGAATCGCCGACGGTCCCAACCCATCGGCGGTCCCCACGATAGGTGTTCACATGGCAGCATAAATGGTACCACTATCCGCGCGGTTTCAGCAAACAGACTCTACAATTTCTGACATCAAACAGTTATAAACCATTTCACATGGCATTGATACCATGCGGTGAATGTGACGGTCAATTATTAACTCTAGTTTATTCAAACTATCTCGTGGTTTATTTTCGTGGGTTCCGCCAACCGTAAGCGATCACCGCGGAGATATTTAGGGGCATGTGCCCAACCTTACACCTGACATTTATTGTAATGGTTAGCACTGGTGGGAATGTTGGAGGCACGCAAAAATTGGCACTAAGGCCAAATTTAGTTGAGTTAAGTGTAGTTGCTCCAGATTTAGTGGAGTTGTTCTAGGGGTCATTGGACAAAATTTGTTTAGGCTCTATCTTGAGCTAGATTCGTCCATTCTGAGAGTTTGATTAGTCAATTTCGAGTATCTCAGACATTGTAAACTCATTGGTGAGGGTTTTAGAGCCATCAGAGTACTTTTTAGTAGGTTTTTGCTTCAGAGACATTCTAGGGTCCACTAGGGCCACCAGGGGCCAGCAACAGTTTGAGGCCTAGCCAAGGAAGCTAGAGGCCTTATTCAGGAATCCAATAGTCAATTTTGGATGTTTCAGACATTATGGAACTAATGGTGTCATTTTCAGAACCATTAGAGGACTTTTGAAGGCCGAGTTGCTTCAGAGAAGTTCCAAGGGTCACCAGGGCCATTAGGTGCCACCAAGAGAATGAGGCTTATCCAGAGCAACCAATATCCATTCTCAGCAAACCAGTAGTCTATTCTGACTATTATGAGCCTTCTTAATCCATTTATGGAGTTTTAAAAATCTTTTTAGGACTTCTAAAATTTTATATGCTTCAGGGAATTTTTCAGTGATCTGAGAGCCAAGGGGTGCCACCAGGTGTTGGAGGCGAAACCGGAGCAGCGGAGGCCAATTTCTGCAAGTGAATAGTCTATTCTAACTGTTTTGGAAATTTTGAATCCAATGAAAGGATTTTTAGATCCACTTGAATAATTTTGAAGGTCAAGGAGCCACAGGGAAATTTTGGGCAGCCTAGGGCCATCAATGGATGGAGGCCTAGATTGGGAAGCCATAGCTCATTTTGAGAAAATGATCAACCAATTTTGGATGTCGGATGTATGTTGAAGACATTAGAAAAGGTTTCAGGGATAGAAAAGGATTTCTGAGGGATTTAGTGCCACAGAGAAGCTCAGGGAAGCTTAAGGGCACTGACTCAAGGAGATAAGTCTAAGGGAGCCGTGGTTCATCTTCAGAGATATTTTAGCCATTCCAGGGATATAAATGGTATTATAAACCCATTGGTTCATTTAAAATAACCATTTTAGTTGATTTTGTAACTTGTAAAAGAAATTTTCCATCCCAATCCCAAAGAGCCAAGTTAGTTGACAAAGGCTCAAGGAGACTTAGCCCGCGATATCCGGGTGAACTACTTTACTAAATTTGATGTTAGGTGTTGATTCTTATTTGTTGCACTTTATTTTTGTTGCACATGTTTAATATAAACAAAAACAAATGTTCTTAAATCACTTAAACAGTTTAAAAAAACATACACCTGTTTCAAGTATAAAATTCTGCACAGTCATGTATAAGCAAGATCTTTTATTTGTTTAACTAAGTGGGAGGTGCTTGTACATAATAATTTCAAGTTATAAACCCATTTTCAGATCAGGTTGGTATCAGAGTACTAAGTTTCTTGTTTGACTTGAAAGGTGTTTAAACAGTGCAAAGAATTTACTGTTTGAAAATTGACTGATTGCTTACAAGTTTGAGTTTGCTAGGGGTGAAGGGGAGATACTGCTAGCTAAGTCTAGAAGAGGACAAGAAGGAAGAAGGGCTGAAGGCATCTTCCTTACCCAAAGGACCTCAAGGAAACACTTGAAGCACAAGAGGGTTTCTTTGAAAAAGGCTGCTTGAAGAAGAGCTTGACTCTACAGCCATTTTTTTCAAAAGCTTTGTCAATTGTTTTTGAAAGCTTTGTGAATTTTGTTGAATTTATTTAGTTAATTGACATAATAATGACAACTTCTTCAAGTGAGGTTTCAAAATCCTCCTCCTTCACAAGATTCTTTGATGAAGAAATGAAGAGAGACTTCTACATCCTAAAGGATAGGGTGCAAATTCTGTTTGAAGATAGAAAAAAAAGCACTAGACTGCGTGATAAATTGGTTGCTATGAAGCAAGAGAAAGAAGGAATTCTTCAAATATTGCATGAGATGGATATGTAGCTCCATCAAGCCCAAGAGGCCTTAACTAAAAACATGCTTGAAGCAGAGGAAAAGCACTCTAATTTTTCTTCAAATTCCTCTCCAGAAAGATGTGTAGGTTCATTTGAAAAGCACGCTAGAGGTATACGGTCCAAGTTGATGTTAAAAATGGGATATGAAAGCAAGGTTCTAGGAAAACATGCACAAGGCATGATTGATCCTATTTTGGTTGAGTAAATACCTAAGAAGTTTGGTCTAGGCTATGTTCAATCTTATGGTGAAAACTCTATAGCCATGAAGGCATTTGAGACAACTTCAAAAATGAACTTTTATTGCAAGTTCTAAACCACAAACATATCAAGCTTGTTTTCAAGTTGATTTCCATTGTTTGAAGCCTATGTTGCAGCAAGGTGTTTGTACACATGCAAGTGATGGTGAGCATGATATTTCTGACATCTTTCAAGCCAAGAAAATTGATGTTAGTCTTCAAAATAAAGTTGTAACCTCTACCTGTTCATCTCCTCAAGAAGGTAAAAAAGATGGAAATGCAAAGCAACATTTGAGGCATATTTATTCCCATAGTCAAGTTGATTATGTTTATGATAAGCATGACAAATATGCATGCTTGAATGGAAGAAAGAGTTGTTGTTCCTATTGTGCTTTTTGTAACCATGATGTTTCAAAATGCTAGAAGAGGATGAAGGCATACAGGAAACAATTGAGGCAAAGGCAACTTGCAAAGAAGGTGCAAAATACTTGCACACATTTCCAGAAGAAGGGACATATTATTGCCCAATGTTGGACATTGCATCCAACTAATCATCCCAAGCACATGAAGCAAGAGGACAGAAAGACTGGCGAAACAGGAACCAAAGATTCCATCATTGATGTGAGAACAGATGTTTCACATGAAGAAGTTCTTCAGCAACAAAAATCACCATGGATGTGGCTTGGTAAGAAGTGGTTTGACTTCTTAACTCATTAAGACATACATTCATTTGTACATATGAAAATTTCAGTCGTGTATGCATTTATGTTGTAATATTATGTTTGTTTCAGCCACCTTGGATTGATGATCAAGGGAGTGATGTTCAGCTACCTTTTATAAATTTCTTGCTAGAAATTTTTAGATGAGAAAGGAAGACAATCCTTGACAGGAGGACAAGAGAATCTAAGAAGGGAAGTGTTGACTACCTTCGAGCTGGGTTCAAAGGCACTAAGCCAAGCAAGGAAAATTGTATGGAGGTTGGAAAAGTGAGGGTGGTGTACTCTCATCTACTGAACAGATCAGGTAATCAGTATTTTTGGGTCCAAAAGATTCCCAATGGGGAGGTGTGATCAGATTTGGATCAAGGACCTAGGTGATAGCTCAAATTTCAAAGTGTTTTAAAGTTTGTCAAACCTAAGCGATCAGATAGATCTCGTCTTCTTGATTCTGGCACCGTGAATGGTTCGAAAAAATGACACCGTATGAAGAAGTTATCGCAATTTGAAAAGTCCAGTAAACTGCAATTTTTGACCTTTGACCAAGTTTGACTGGGCATTTGAATATTCAGCAAAAATAATATTCTAGGGAATATTCTTGGAATATTCCTTAGAATATTCTCGAAAATATTCTTTAGAATATTCCCTAGAATATTCTTTAGAATATTCCCCAGAATATTCCTTCCAGGCAAGTTAGATCATGACAAGTGGCAGTTTATTATACGTCGAAGGGTTTTTATGGGCCAATGATAAGGCGCCACATGGCCAACCCTAAGGCCGCCACGTGGCCCTTGTACCATGTAATAAAATTTTGGTCGAACTCCACTAGAGTCGACCCCGAGACCTCTCGCCCACATACACAAGCATTTAACTGTCTCTGCTATGGTTGTTAATTAACCATTAAGTTCACATGTTGTATTTAAAGTTCAACGAAAATGCCAAATGGGGGTTGGAACCGCTAACGGTCCCAACCTGCCAGCGATCCCCACGATAGGTGTTCACATGGCAGCATAAACAGTACCACTATCCACGCGGTTTCAGCAAATAGACTCCACAATTTCTGACATCAAATGGTTATAAACCATGTCACATGGCATTGATACCGTGTGGTGAATGTGACAGTCAGTTCTTAACTCAAGTTTATTCAAACTATCCCATGATTTATTTCCGTGGGTTCCTCCAACCGTAAGCGGTCACCGCGAATGGATTTAGGGGCATGTGCCCAACCTTACACCTAACATTTATTGTAATGGTTAGCATTGGTGGGAATGTTGGAGGCGCGCAAAAATTGGCGCTCAGGCCAAATGTAGTTGAGTTAAGTGCAGTTGCCCCAGATTTAGTGGAGTTGTTCTAGGGGTCACTGGACAAAATTTGTTTAGGCTCTATCTTAAGCTAGATTCGTCCATTATGAGAGTGTGATTAGTCAATTTAAAATATCTCAAAAATTACAGACTCATTGATGAGGGTTTCAGATCCGTCAGAGGACTTTTGAGAAGGTTTTTGCTTCAGAGAAGTTCTAGGGGCCACAAGGGCCACTAGGGGCCAACAGCAGTTTGAGGCCTAGCCAGGGCAGCTAGAGGCCTTATTCAGGAATCCAATACTAAATTTTGGGTTTTTCAAACATTATAGAACTAATGGTGTTGTTTTCATAACAAGTAGAGGACTTTTGAAGGCCTAGTTGCTTCAAAGAAGTTCAAAGGATCAGAAGGGCCATCAAGTGCCAACAGGAGAATGAGGCTTATCCAGAGAAACTAGTATCCATTCTCAGCAAAAAAGTAGTCTATTTTGATTATTTTGAACCTTATGAATCCATTGATGTTGTTTTTAGAAGCTTTTGAGGACTTCTGAAAGTAGAGATGCTTCAGGGAAATTTTCAGTGACTTGAGAGCCAGGGGGCATCACCAAGTGTTGGAGGCGAAACCGGAGAAGCCGGAGGCCAATTTATGCAAGTGAATAGTCTACTATGACTATTTTGGAAATTTTGAATCCAATGAAAGGAATTTCAGAGTCATTTTAATACTTATGAAGGTTGAAGAGCCACAGGGATGTTTTTGGGCAGCCCATATCCATCAGTGGATGGAGGCCTAGATTGGGAAGCCAGAGCTCATTTTGAGCAAATGATCAACCAATTTTGGATGTCTAATGTATGATGGAGATAGTAGAAAATGTTTCAGGGACAGAAAATGATTTCTGAGGGAGTTAGTGCCACATAGAAGCTCAGGGAAGCTTAAGGGCACCGACTCAAGGAGACAAGTCTAAGGGAGCCGAGGTTCATATTTAGAGAGATTTCAACCATTCCAGGATATAAATGGTATTTTAAACCCATTAGTTCAGTTCAGATAACCATTGTATTTGATTTTGTAACTTGTAAAATAAATTTTCCATCCTAATCCCAAAGAGCCAAGTTAGCTATCAAAGGCTCAAGGAGACGTAGCCCACGATATTCGGGTGAACTCCTTTATTAAATTTGTTGTTATTTTTTTATTCTTATTTGATGCAATTTATGGTTGTTTCACATGCTTAATATCAACAAAATAAATGTTCTTAAAGCACTTAAATAGTTAAAAAAAACATACACCTATTTCAAGTATAAAATTCCACACAATCATGTATAAGCAAGATCTTTTATTTTTTTAACTGAGTGGGAGGTGCTTGCGCATAATAATTTCAAGTTATCCACCCATTTTCATATCATATACACACTATAACATGAGCCGGTAGATCTCAGGCCCCTCACGAAGCTACAAAGACACAGCTTCAACTTGTCGTATATTGTATGACTCCAACCATTTTCAACTAGGCGGAAGCCATAACAATCAACCTGAAGCACCTGTTAACAAAGTGCAAGAACAGAAAGCTAAAACAATTTGGATACGGTTCCATATTGATACCGTTCATCCTAGAACGGTTACCAATATTTCAATGCCAGGAGGTGGCAGTACCTGCGCCACCAGCACGAGAGTCACGGATGGTCCGTTGGGCAGAGTTGATGCCTCGATCGGGAGGTGGTCAACATATGTCATGGAAGCCGGAATTCTTCGACTGGCTCCATCGAAAACTCATCGTCGTAGAGGATTGGCCATATACTAGCACCGATTTCATGGGTGATCCGGACCTTCCACTCTCGGAAGGAGAGGATTGTGATGAATCATTGGGTAAAAACTCATTTTTTATTTTGATGAGTATTATAATTTTTTGTTTATACATGTTTTGATTTTTTATCCATGCATTGCAGATGTTGGCCCAGAGAGACCTACAGGGATGTCCCCCATAGCATAGAGGGTCCCACGCGATTTCGAGGCAGCCCCTCAAGGTGAGGGAAGCAAGGAAGAGGAGATCGCATGCAACTTGGAGGGACTCACAAGTGGGATCCCAGATTATGTGAGATTCGAGGATGTTCCTCGTGCGTATCAGAGGCACACTGCATAGGTGTCTAACCGCATCCACTATTTATTGAAGCGGCTTGTGCATGCAGTGACATGCTATCATGAGCATCATGCTGATTAGACACCTAGGCTTTATTTCTGCATATTCTTTAGAGACATGATGTCTCGCGATGTAACCAAAACACACATATTTTTTGAACTTATGATGCAAATGGATGCAAAAAATCGATATATATATATATATATATATATATATATATATATATATATATATATATATATATGCTTATTTTCTTATCTAAAACTTATTATGTGGTGATGATGGTTTTAAAAATTATGCAAATTTCTATCTAATACAATATTGGCTACTACATCATTTAATGCATTCATTATTCTAGGAATATTTTAATATGTGATATAATCAAAATTCCTTTCCATTAAATGAACATGCAAATACAACCTTAGAATATGATTATTTCTAACAGAATAATGCCCATTAAGCTGGAGAACAACAAGCTGAGAGTCTAGGCTCACAATGAATGCACGAATGTCGAGGGCAATGGCCTCGGTTAAGATTTCAATGACAACAATGTATTCAGTGACATTGTTAGTTGTTAGTCCTAGACAAATACCTTGAAGGTATATCAACTCACCATTAGGATTATAAATCACCCAAGTTGTGGAAGACAGATTCCAAGTACTGTGGGAGGCACCATCCGCGAAACCAACATAAGGAGTGGCAGACATCTACATAGTAAACAATGACATAATAAGCTGGATAAAACTGCTCACAAAGAAACCAAGTCAAAAAATGTACAAAAATGAAAAACACACTTATGTACAAAAGGACATGCACGAGAAACTCATGCATAGTATTTTTTGAGGTACAACCCATTTCTGGGTTGATTCAAAGGATAGCCTTCATAGTCAATTAGCTTCTAGGCCCTGTTTTGCAAAATGTGCTTAACGATATAGGGCCCATGCCACATGGGTTCAAATTTGCCTACCTCCAACTTATCATGAGCTTGGTCATACAAGGGGACTAAGTCTCCTTCTACAAAGATACAAGGGGAAAATGTCTGATCAAAATGAGCTTTGACCCGCTTCTTCTGTGATTCTATGACTAGAGCAGCAAAGTGGCGAGTTTCATCAAGCCTCTCCAAATATATAAGACGCTCTTCCTCCGACAATGTATTAGGTAGTAATTCAATAGCTATCTTGAGAGACGGGATTTCGCATTCAATCATAAGGGTAGCTTCTAGACCATAAACAAGCTGGAATGGAGTGAATCCGATTGCATCCTTCACTGAGGTTCGGTAAGCCCAAATAATTGAAAACAACATGAGATTCCAGTTGGACTTGTGCATCCCAATCGTACGTTGAAGCATAGTGACTAGAACATTTTTCACGGCTTCAACCTGGCCATTGGCCTAAGGGTAGTACGGCATTGATCTATCGTGACACAGACCCAGCTTAGAAGTCAACTTAGATATCATGTAATGGTGAAAATGGGAGCCATGGTTGGTGAAAATGGCTTGAGGACACCAAACCTGGTAATCACATGATTGAATAGAAATTGGGTTTTTTTCTTACCATCGGTTGTGAGTGTATGCATTGCTTCGGCCCATTTAGTGAAGTAGCCCATGGCTATGATAATATAAGCACGCCCCCCGAGCCGAGTGAGGGTTAAACGTCATAAAATCAATGCCCCACTTTGCAAAGGTACCAACGGTAATGACGGGATGGAGGTGTGTGGGTAGCATGCACATCTTGCGCTGGTAAATCTGACAAGCGGCCAGAAATATCCAGCACAAAGGATTTTTTGTGCTTTAGAATATCCAAACATGTGACTGCCAAAGGCGCCAGAATCGAGTCATTGAGGACTTTTTCAGCCTCCTCGAGGATTAAACACTGGCGGAGAACAGAATCAGCACCGATGCGGTTTAGAGTATCTCTGAATATGTGATAAGGTTGCAAATGATGACGGATACGTCGACGAGCATACTTCGTCAACTCATATCGGAAAGTGGAAGTCTCGAGATAGATGATGATGTCACCATACCATGGATCAAGGGTGCTAATAAGAAAAAGTGTGTCGTCTGAAATGCGTTCCTTGGAACCAGAAGGAGCAGAGGCATACGGTAAAGAGAAAATAAAATCGGCAAAAACCAATGATTTCTTCGATTTGGTAGTAATGAACTCCAAATTGAACTCTTGGAGGATAACTATCCACTTCGAGTATTTTCCCTCCAGCAACTATCGAGTCAATATATAGTTCATGGGGTTGTAATCAGAAATCACGGTTACTGTGCGAAGTAAAATAAATGGCGGAAATTTTGGACGGCTTGAACAACTGCCAATGCCAATTTCTCGAGATGTGTGTAACGTGTTTCGATATCGAGAATATTGCGGCTCAAATAATAAATGATGTGCTCGTCACCATCGTCGTCGTCCTGTACTAGAACCATGGAAATAGTGCTAAATGTGGCAGCCAAGTAGAGGGAATAGTCGTGAAGATAATTGGGTGGACGCAAAATAGAAGCATTGATAAGAAATGTCTTCATTGCATCGAAATATTTTTGGGAAATCTCATCTCAGGGGAATGGGACGCCTTGCTTAATCAATCGCGTGAATCATTTGGCTACTTCAGCATAGTTCGGTATAAAACGATGCAGGATATTATTTTTCCCTTACAGACTCTACAACTAACGTAAAGAGGAAGGGGAGGGGAGATGGACAATAGCTTCGACCTTAAGAGGGTCGAGATGAATTCCATCTTTAGAAACGATAAACCCAAGGAGTCTACAGGAATCGACGCAAAAGACACACTTATGCGGATTGAGCCGAATGTTATAGCATCTACAGTGAAGAAATATTTGACGGAGGTGATCAGGGTGGTCCATACGCTTAGAAGAATGAGATGGAAGGTCATCCAGGTAAGGCTGAACAATGCGCTTAATATCATGGAAAGCGTACGACATTTCTCGTTGGAATGTAGCACTGAAATTCTTAAGACCAAAAGGAAGATTCTTGTATGTGAAGGTACCCCACAGACAAATAAAGGCGGTCTTGTGTTGATTAGTCGGAATAATATTGATCTGGTTGTAATCAGAAAACTTGTCCATAAGGGAAAAGATCTCACTCCCAGCACAATCATCAATGATCTGATCGATGAAAGGAGTGGGATATTTATCCTTAGGACAAGTGCGGTTGATTTCATGGTAATCCACACAGACACGAATAGTACCCTGCTTTTTATCCATAGGAACAATGTTAGAAACCCATTCTATCAAGGGGATTGGATAAATGAAGCCAGCTTTAAGAAGTTTTTAAACTTCTCCCTTAATGGCGACTGCCTTTCTAGGGTGCACAGGATGAAGACGTTGGCAAACAAACTTCACGTCAGGATAAGTAGGGATCTCGTGCACAAATATACTCGGATCGATGCCAGGTATTTCTTCATAGGACCAAGTGAAAACATCTCGAAACTCTCGAAAGAGACTAGTATAGACCTCGATCTCATCAGGAGAATAGGTCACCCCAATATGGATGTTCTCGACAACCCCTAGTTTAACGGAGATTTCAATAGACATGGTTTGTGTAATGTTTCCCAAATTAGCTTCCATGAAAACTTCATGTGTCAAGATGGCTGTTTGAAGTGGATGGGAAGGAGCTTGGGAAGTGAACTTCTCAATACAAGTAGACATGGCCCCAAGGCTAGGCATGAAGGAGAAACGATGATGACTATCATCCCAGGGAAGATCCTCAAGAGACATGGTTTCCACGATGGCCTCATCAGTGGGAAACGTCTCATTCAAAGGATCAGGAGAATCTGAAGCGCCGAGCCAAGGGGATTGAGAATACATGTCAAGAGACACACTCAAAGGAGTATGATCAGAGGGAGGAGGATCTGAAGCTTAAATAAGTTCACAATAATCAATTTCTATTAGGATTAACGACATTGTGTCACCAAACGAATCAACCTGCTCGGGCGAAGGGATGATCCATGGATCAGAAGACGTGGAGATCATGTTTACCTAAGCAATGTTGGGTGGAGTAAGAGAAAAAAGACCCATAAGGGTAGGATCTTTGAAAATAACCGATCCTATGCTCTCATAATGCATAGGAATACAATCCACATATGGAATATTGCTCTCAAAAGATGTGGAAGTGAAAAAGGAAAACTGATCGACAATGATGATATTTCCTTCATGCAGAAATCAAAGAACATGAAAGAGAGTGGACGGGACACATAGCATGGCATGAGTCCAACTATAACCGAGGAGAAGAGAAGATTATAATTGAGTTTTCCGTCAACGACTTCAACCTTAATGTTAACCATTTTCCCATCCAATGTAATAGGTAAGTTGGTGAGAACACCAAGAGGGTGAGATTCCCTTCCTTCTAAAGCATTTGGAGATTTATTGAGGGTCAGAGAACCAATGGCTTTCCAGCATGCAGAAGACATGATGCAAGTATATGCACCATCTTCCACGACCGCTCGATGGATATTATTTCCATTAATCCCAACTTGGATAATCAGTGCAAGTTGGTGAGCGAAACACGAGATGAAATTTTCCAAATCGAAAGTGATAAGGCTGGAATTCGCGGGGTCAACCCCTCCGATGGCAGATAGAAAAGCCTTTTTTTGTGACGGACAACTCTGAAGTACTTCGAATGTAGACATAGCATATTATGCCTGAGCCAAATCCTCAACAATACTGTAATGTTGAGCGGCACTGGAATTTGGGTTATAGGAAGACTTTCAAAGTACGCCTTTAGAAGGTGGTCGTACAATGGGCTTAGGATTGTGCCTTTCAATGTGAAGGGGGCCAAAAGGAGGTGGGGGAGGAGGACCATCAACGATCTCTTTCCCTGCTGCCTAACATGGTTCAGTATAATCTTTCGATCAGGTAGCAATAGAAATGGGTGTAGGACCATTCATCATGAAATCCTAAGAGCCAAATGGGGCATAGGATTGAGGTTGCTCCACCATCTGAGTTTTCTCCGATGGGAATGGTTCTTTAAGAATAGTCGGAGTGCCTTGAGTTCCTTTGAGCAGTCGACTCACCTCGACCCATTGTGGACATTCCTTGGTGTAATGCTCATCGTCACAAATCAAACAAGGGTACTTCGTCTTACGTTTCGAACCATCATCAGTATTAGGTTTCAGAGAATCCTATTTTAGGGCATCGGCTTTGGCCTTACCTTTACCCTTTTTCTTATCTTTGGAAGCTTTATCCACCAGAGTGGATTGGATGGCATTCACTTCCGCAGTCTTACCAGGATTTGGAGGCGGCTGAGAAGCGGTATCAGTGGAAGAAGTAGATTTTTTCTTCACAGAATTTGGAGAAGACTTACAAGAAGTCTAAGACATATAACCAATGATATTGTCGACAGATGGTGTCGGCAGTGATTTGGTAGTTCCATGTCGCGGAGCATCGCGCAAGATTTCATACAACGTGCCGGATTGAGAGTACACAAGATCAAGGTACTGGGCACGAGTGATGGCTTTTTCCTCAGTAACACATGCCCCCATAGATATATCCTTAGCAATCAGACCGATGAAAGAGGTAGTGAACCAATCAGTCATAAGTTTATCAAGAATCTCAAACTTGATCAAACGAAGATGCCGCCTCCATTCATGAATATGATCAGAGATATGAGTAGCTCGATCCTGTTTCAAGGATGTTAGGAGATGCATCCCAATTTCATAACAAGCTGGTAACTGAAAGTGCATGTGAAATGCCATGGAAAGAGAGTTTAAACCTTTGAAGATTCCACGGGAGAGTTCAATGTACCACTTTGCAGCAGCACCAGTGAGAGTCCTTTGGAAAAGACGTAGTCAAATTAAATCGTTAGAGGAGCACCAAAGGTGGTATGTCATAACATGCGCTTGGTGGTCTTCTCCAGACTTGCCTTCAAATTTGGGACAATCGCGAGGGATTTTAGTCGAAACTGGGGGCCAATATAGATTATGAAGGATAGGATCATTCGTCAACTTCGACACATCGGGTAGTTACAGCGTGGCAAGAAAGGGAAAATATGGATTAAAAAGCATTGCAAGCCTTTGATAGAGACCAATATTGGGATTCCAACTTGGGAAATTTTTTGACCCCGTATGTTCTGTCCCAAAGGATTTTTTCCATAGGGGTTGTAATTATGATAATTCTGCCCATACACTGGTTGAGGACCGGGATATTGATTCTGAGTGAAACAATGAGGTCTTGTTTGAGAAACATATGGATTTTGTTTTAGAATGTAAGCAATGGCTTGTGGTGGTGATAAGATTTGGATCAAGGACCTAAGTGATAGCTCAACTTTAAAATTGTTCGGAAGTGTGCCTAACCTGAGCAACCTGATAGATCTCGTCTTCCTAATTCCAGCGTTGTGAACGGTTCGAAAAACCAACACCGTATGGAGAAGTTATCGCGATTTGAAAAGTTTAGTAAACTACAATTTTTGGCATTTGACCAAGTTTGACTAGGTATTTGCAATGTCAAGAAAAGAGAATATTCCTAGAATATTCCTAGGAATATTCCTTCTAGGCCAATCGAATGTGAACAAGTGTCAGACTTTTATTCATTATTTGGTTGTACGAGGATTTGAAGGTCCAATGGGAAGGCGCCATGTGGTCATCCCTAAGGCCGACACGTGGCCCTTGAACCGCGTAGAAAATTTTTGTTGGACTCCGTCGGGTTCGACTGCAGAACCTCCTGCCCACGAAACACACCCCTTACCATATGGGCGATCATTGTTTCTTAACCATATCGTGTTCGGGTTCTATTTATTGTTGAACTATTTTGAATGCGGTGGAATGGAGGGGCCAGTCCCTCCCCATATGATCTGAGCCCATGAACAGTGAGCCAAACCTCGACGTGCAAACGATTATAGGTGACAACTATCGCCAGCATTAAACTCCATTGCATTGTCACATGCATGGTTTATCCATATCCGCCGGTGGTTACAATTCCGATAACAGTTTTGAAGACCGCGTGGTCTGGATATGTGTCCAACCACCAACCCGACCATTAAATGCTAAAATTTAACTTGGTGGTTTTTATGGCGGAGGCACCAATGTTGGTGGACCTTCCTATTTTTGAAATTTTAACTGCATTTGCTCAAGATTTGGTGGAGCTGATTTAGGGGTCACTGGACAAAAATTGAATAGGCTCTATCTTTAGCTAGATTCGTCCATTCTGAGAGTGTGATTAGTCAATTTTGACTATATCAGACATTCCAAACTCATTGGTGAGGGTTTCAGAGCCATCAAAGGACTTTTGAGCAGTTTTTTTCTTCAGATAAGTTCTAGGGGCCACTAAGGGCCAACAACAGTTTGAGGCCAAGCCATTACAGGTAGAGGCCTTTTTCAGGAAGACAATAGTCAATTTTGGATGTTTCATACATTATTGAACTAATGATGTGGTTTTCAATGCTTTTAGAGGAATTTTTAAGGTCTATATGCTTCAGATAATTTCCAGGGGCCACCAGGGCCACCAAGTGCCAGTAGGAGAATGAGGCCTATCCAGAGCAGCCAGTATCTATTCTTAGCAAACCAATAGTCAGTTATGATTGTAATGAATATTTTGAATACATTGATGGAGTTTGAAATTTTTTTTGAGGACTTCTGAAAATTGATATGCTTCAAAGAAGTTTTCAGTGACCCTAGAGCCAAGGGGTGCCACCAGGTGTTGGAGGCGAAACCGGAGCAGTCGGAGGCCAATTTCTGCAAGTGAATAGTCTACTCTAATTATTTCTGACATTTGAATCAAATGAAAGGATTTTTCAGAGCCATTTGAAGACTTATGAAGGTAGAAGAGCCACAGGGAATTTTTGGGCAGCCCAAGGCCATCAATGGATGGAGGCATAGATTGGGGAGACAGAGCTCATTTTTAGAAAATGGATGTTGTTGAAATCTCACATTTGATTAGTCTATTCTAAATATTTTGGACATTTTGAATCCAATGAAAGGATTTTCAAATCCATTTGAAGACTTCTAAAGGTTGAAGAGCCACAGGGAAGGTTTGGGAAACCCAGGGCCATCAGTGGATGGAGGCCTAGATTGGGGAGCCATAGCTCATTTTGAGAAAATGATCATCCTATTTTTTATGTCTAATATATGTTGTAGACTGTAGAAATTTTTTCAGGGACAGAAAGGGATTTTCGAGGGATTTAGTGCCATAAAGAATCTCAGGGTAGCTCAAGAGCACCGAGTCAAGGAGAGAAGTCTAAGGGAGTTGAGGTTCATCTTCCGAGAGATTTCAGCCATTCCAGGAATATAAATGGTATTATAAACCTATTGTTTTAGTTTAGATAACCATTGGAATTGAGTTTGTAACTTTTAAAGGAAATTTTCCATCGTAATCCCAAAGAGCCAAGTCAGTTGACAAAGGCTCAAGGAGATGTAGCCCATGATATTCGAGTGAACTCCTTTATTAAATTTGATGTTATGTGCTGATGCTTATTTTCTGCATTATATGGTTTTTACACATGCTTAATATTAGTAAAAAAAAATGTTCTTAAAGCACTTAAACAGTTAAAAAAAACATACACATGTTTCAAGTATTCATTTCTGCACAAGTCAAGAATAAGCTAGATCTTAATTGTTTAACTGAGTGGGAGGTTCTTGAAAAGCATAACAAGTTATCCAACCCATTTTCAAATAAGGATGGTATCAAAGCACTATGTTTCTTGCTTGAAAGAGCACTAGATTTCTTGTTTGACTTGAAAGGTGTTCAAACAGTGCAAAGAATTTTACTGTTTGCAAATTGATTGTTGCTTACAAGTTTGAGTTTGCTAGAGGTGAAGGGAAATATACTGATAGCTAAGTCTAGAAGAGGACAAGAAGGAAGAAGTTTTGAAGGCATCTTCCTTACCCAAAGGACCTCAAGGCAACCCTTGAAGCACAAGAGGGTTTGTTTGCAAAAGGCTGCTTGAAGAAGAGCTTGACTCTACAGCCATTTTGTTCTGAAGCTTTGTCAAATTTTTTTGAAAGCTTTGTGAATTATTGTTGAATTTCTTTAGTTTATTTTCATAATATGGCAACTTCTTCAAGTGAGGTTTTAAAATCCTCCTCCTTCACAAGATTCTTCGATGAAGACATGAAGCGAGACTTCTACATTGTGAAGGATATGTTGCAAATTCTGTTTGAAGATAGAAGAGAAAGCACTAGAATTCATGAGAAATTGGTTGCAATGAAGCAAGAGAAATAAGGAATTATTCAAATATTTCATGAGATGGAGATGCAGCTCCATCAATCCCAAGAGGCCTTAACCAAGAACATGCTTGAAGCAGAGGTAAAACACTCTAATTTGTCTTCAAATTCCTCTTCAGAAAGATGTGTAGGTTCATTTGAAAATCACACTAGAGGCATAGGGTCCAAGTTGATGTTAAAAATGGGATATGAAGGCAAGGGTCTAGGAGAACATGCACAAGGCATGATTGATCCTATTTTGGTTGAGGAAATACCTAAGAAGTTTGGTCTAGGTTATGTTCAATCTTATGGCGACAACTTTATAGCCATGAAGGCATTTGAGACAACTTCAAAAAGAACTTTTGTCGCAAGTTCTAAACCACAAAAATATCAAGCTTGTTTTCAAGTTGATTTCCATTGTTTGAAGCCTATGTTGCAGCAAGGTGTTTGTACACTTGCAGCTTATGGTGAGCAAGAGAGTTCAGACAGCTATCATGACATGAACACTGATGTTGGTCTTCAAAATAAATTTGGAACCTCTACAAGTTCGTCTCCTCAAGAAGGAAAAAAAGATGGACATGCAAAGAAACATGTGAGTTATAATTCTTCCCATAGTCAAGTTGATTATGTTTCTGATAAGCATGACAAATTTGCATGCTTGAATGGAAGAAAGAGTTGTTGTTCCTATTGTGGTATGTGTAACCATGATGTTTTAAAATGCTGGAAGAGGATGAAGGCATACAGGAAACAGATGAGGCAAAGGAAACTTGCACAGAAGGTGCAAAAGACTTGCACATATTGCAAGAAAAAGGAACATTTTATTGCCCAATGTTGGAAATTGCATCCAACTAAACATCCCAAGCACATGAAGCAAGAGGATAAAAATACTAGTGAAATTGGAAACAAATATTCCATCATTGATGTGAGAACAAATGTTTCACATGAAGAAGATTTTCAGCAACAAAATTCATCATGGAATTGGCTTGGTAAGAAGTGGTTTGACTTCTTAACTCAGTAAGACATACATTTATTTGTACATATAAAAATTTTAGTTATGTATGCATTTATGTTGGAAAATTACATTTGTTTGAGCCACCTTAGATCGATGATCAAGGACATGATGTTCAACTACCTTCTATTGTAGTTTTCTCGCCAGAACTTCTGGATGAGCAAGGAAGACAATCCTTGACAGGAGGAGAAGAGCATTCAAGAAGGGAAGTGTTGACTACCTTCAAGTTGGGTTCAAAGGCACTAAGACATGCAAGGCAAAGTGTATGGAGGCTGGAAAAGTGAGGGTGATGTACTCTCATCTACTGAACAGATAAGGAAATCAGTCTTTTGGGGTCAAAATATTCCCAATGGGGATGTGTGATCAGAGTTGGATCAAGGACCTAAGTGATAGCTAAAATTTCAAAGTGCTCGAAAGTGTGTCGAACCTGAGTGACCGGATAGATCTCATCTTCCTAATTCCAGCACCGAGAATAATTCGAAAAATAGACACCGTATGAAGAAGTTATCGTGATTTGAAAAGTCCAGTAAACTGCAATTTATGGATTTTAACCAAGTTTGACTGGGTATTTCCAAAATTAAAAAAACTATATATTTCAGAGAATATTCCTCAAAATATTCCCTCAAATATTCCTTCTGGGCCAACCGGATGTTGACAAGTGTTGGATTTTTATTCGTTGTTTAGTTTTACAAGGATTTGATGGTCCAATGGGAGGGCACCACATGGATAGCCCTAAGGCCGCCACGTAGCCCTTGAACCATGTAGCAAAATTTTTTTTGACTCCATCAAGTTCGACCACGGAACCTCCTGCCCAAGAAATGCACACCTTACCACACGGGCTATCAGTGTTTCTTAACCATATTGTGTTCAGGTTCTATTTATTGTTGAACTGTTTTGAATGCAGGTGAATGGAGGGGCCATCCGCTCCCCATATGATCTGAGCCCATGAAACATGGGCCAAAAATTTGCGCGCAAACGATTAACACCAACAACTACCTCCAGCATTAAACTCCATTGCATTGTCACATGCACGGTTTATCCATATTCGTCGGTGGTTACAGTTCCGATAATAATTTTGAAGACCATGTGGTTTGGATATGTGTCAAACCACCAACCTAACCATTAAATTCTAACGGTTATCCTAGATTTTTTTATGGCGAAGGCGCCAATGTTGGAAGACCTTCCTATTTTTGGAATTTTAACTACAGTTGCTCCAGATTTGGTGGAGTTGATTTAGGGTCACTGGACAAAAATTGAATAGGCTTTATCTTGAGCTAGATTCATACATTATGAGAGTGTGATTAGTAATTTTAGACTATCTCAGACATTCCAGACTCATTAGTGATGGTTTTAGAGCCATCAAAGAAATTTTGAGCATTTTTTTGCTTTAGATAATTTCTAGGGGCCACTAGGGCCACCAGGGGCCAACAACAGTTTGAGGCCTAGCCAGTGCAGCTAGAGGCCCTTTTCAGGAAGAAAATAGTAAATTTTGGGTGTTTCAGACATTATGGAACTAATTGTGTGGTTTTCAAAGCCTTTAGAGTACTTTTTAAGGCCTATATGCTTCAGATAAGTTCCAGGGGCCACAAGGGCCACCCAGTGCCAACAAGAGATAAGGCCTATCTAGAGCAACCAGTATCCATTCTCAACAAACCAATAATCATTTCTGACTATAATGAATCTTTTGAATCCATTGATGTAGTTTGAAGAAGGTTTTTTGGACTTCTGAAAGTCGAGATGCTTCATAGAATTTTTCGGTGACCCTAGAGCCAGGGGGTGCCACCATGTGTTGGAGGCGAAACCAGATTAGCCGGAGGCCAATTTCTACAAGTGAATAGTCTATCCTGACTATTTTGGAGATTTTGAATCCAATAAAAGGATTTTTAGAGCAATTTGAATGCTTCTGAAGGTTGAAGAGCCACAGGGAAGTTTTGGGCAGCCCAGGGCCATCAGTGGATGGAGGCCTAGATTGGGGAGCCAACAAATGGATACTGTTGTAATCTCACATTTTTTTAGTCTATTATAAATATTTTGGAAATTTTTAATCCAATGAAAGGATTTGTAGAGCTATTTGAATACTTCTGAAGGTCTAAGAGCCACAAGGGAGTTTTGGGCACCCCACGACCATCAGTGGATGGAGGCCTAGATTGGGGAGCCGGAGCTCATTTTGAGAAAATGATCAGCCTATTTTGGATGTATGATATATGTTGGAGACCTTAGAAAATTTTTCAGGGATAGAAAAGGATTTCTGAGGGAGTTAGTGCCACAAACAATCTCAGGGTATCTCAAGAGCACCGACTCAAGGAGACAAGTCTAAGAGAGCCTAGGTTCATCTTCAGATATATTTCAACCATTACAGGGATATAAATGGTATTATAAACCCATTGGTTCAGTTTAGATAACCATTGGAGTTGATTTTGTAACTTGTAAGAGAAATTTTCCATCCTAATCTCAAAGAGCCAAGTCAGTTGACAAAGGCTCTAGGAGACGTAGCCCACGATATTCGGGTGAACTCCTTTATTAAAAAATTTATTATGTGTTGATGGTTATTTTCTGCATTATATGGTTGTTACACATGCTTAATATCAGCAAAAACAAATTTTCTTAAAGCACTTAAACATTTTAAAAAAACATACACATGTTTCAAGTATTCATTTCCGCACAAGTGAAGAATAAGCTAGATCTTAATTGTTTAACTGAGTGGGAGGTTCTTGAAAAGCATAACAAGTTATCCAACCCATTTTCAAATCAGGCAGACCATGTACCATCAAAGTTTTACCTTGAGGAATAAAAGGTGTGCCCTGAGGCTGTACGGGCTGCCCCTAGGGTATAGGTTGACCCAGATACTGCGATTGAAAGGGCTGTCCCTGGGGTGCAGGTTGACCCAGATACTGAGGTTGGACAGGCTGTCCCTGGGGTGCAGGTTGGCCTAGATGTTCAGATCCACCAGGTTTCCCCTGGGGTATAGGTCGGCCTGATTGTTGAGACGATCCAGGTTTCCCCTGATGACCAGGTTGGCCCGGCTGAGCAGTGGAGGGTTAACCTTGCTCTACAAAATTTGGGCCTTGTTAAAGGTAAGGTTGGTTCTTTTGCACAAATTTTTTTCCCTGAGATGGATAGGTTTTCCCCTGAAGAGCATAGGGTGCTCCTTGCTGAACGTAAGGTTGACAAGTAGGACTGTAGGGTTGTCCCTCTTGGACTGAAGGTTGTTCCTGAGAGGGTTTTCCTTGTGGATCATAGGGTTGTCCCTATAGGAACGTAAAATAGTTGGGGTTAACCAGTATCTGTGGAATTTTAACATAAAATGGACCGCGTGGAACAGACCCATGGTAATAGATGTGATTTCCGTGCTCATCGTATTAATGCAGAGGATTAATGGGAGCTTGCACCTGCTGAGAACCCTGGGGGAAGTAATTATGTTACTAAATGGCCATCATATACTGATCGTACGTCAAACCTCCAGGAATTGGATTAGAGGAGATAGGTGTAATACCAGTAGGTTAATGGACTCCCGATACGTGAGGTTATGATCCACTCACGGCGAGTCCGACAGGTATTGTGAAAGCAATAGGAAGCATCCCACGAACAACAAAAGATGGAGGTAATGATGGAATCAGACTAACGTACGGTGCAGATGAAGCCACACAAACGGTGGGTTGGATTGGGACAGATGTAACGACCGTCGACGTGATAGGATTCGAAGGGGATGGACCTGATACAAACGACCCCTCTAAAGGAGAAGACGTGCTGGACCATATCGGATTCTGATACAAGGATGCAACACCAGAAATGATCTGACTCAACGAATGATAACCAGCCAGGAGAGACGAAGGTTGTGAGGAAGGTTGACCCAAGACATAAGGAAAATTATCCAGAGGGAACTGATATTCTTTCATAGAAACATAAGTCTCTTCACTACTAATGGGACTCGTGGCATCCATGTCGGATGAATACATGTTGTCGGAGAAAAGGCAATGAGGAATGACAAGTAAAGCACGTGTTAATGGTGAGGCAAGCGGTTTCGAGGGTAAAGGAGGATCTTCTTCCCTGAAATGGGCCAAACTTCCGAAGGTTTCCAATTGATATCAAATGGTTCCTCAGGAGGAGATCGGGAGGCAAGAGGTTGAATACTCATAATAATAGAATGCCAATAACCTAAAGTCCTAGCAGACTAAGATGTCTCCGAAGAAACTTTGGGAGAAGGTTCTTCACTACGAGGTAATGAAGTGGACGACGAAACTGGTGGTTCCGCCACCATGAATTGTTTCAAAAACAAGAGAGAAAAGGGATGATCGATTCAAGGCTTCAAGACCAATCACTAATGAATTACTTATGAAAAAGCCAAGAAAATAACTTTAATGGGCGTGGAATCGTAGGTAATAAATTTTATGACACTGAAAAAAAAAATCTTCCTTTTCATATTTTAAGATTCAAGAAAAGGGAAAAATATGACTCTAGTCACTTTCAAGTTGGACGAGCTTGAAAGGACAAGTGCTCGATGATCTTTGCAAATTTTTAGAGAGTCATGGAAACACCAAAATGACTACTCAGGAAATCTAAGCAAGAGGGTGTACCAAGCTCCCGTGAACTGCAATATACACCTTGGTGATCAAATGAAAGAGAAATGACCAAGGACTTAACGTACCTTCAGGAAGTATCCCCGAATGTTGTGTTCAGTGTATCATGGTTACAGGGTGGCAGACTCGGCTTGCAACCTATGAGGGTCTCCCTTTATATACTCGATGGTACGGGGAACACAAGTTCGTGCTAGCATTGTCTAGTGCCAGATGGCGAATGACAACTACTAGTTTTAACGATGTTGGAACACGTCACTATCCTAGACCTATAAAATGTGAGCATTAAGTTTCAATGCTTCCTTAGATTGATTGAGTTCATTTTAAAGTTTATCTTGAAATTATGTTCTAGTTTCAAGGCCTTACCGAATGTAATATCTAATGCATAACTACATGAGAAATAATATCATTCCAATTCAATGAATAGCTAGCTAAGTGAGGGATAGAAGTTCACAATAAAGCAGCAAGCAATCGAATGCAAGAAGAACTTTTCCTAATGCTCCTAACATATCCAAAGCATAAAATGAAAGGAGTTTCTCTTGTTGTTCACTTTTTAAAGAGAAATCTACTAATGCAAAAGACTACTTTTCAATTTCAAATCAGGAGAAAGAATGCAATTTTTGTGCTTTTAGATGAATGAGAAGCAATAATGCACTATTACACTAAAAGGACAAAATGAATACTAGTTTTGAGCAACTCGAATTAAATTATAAAAAACGAAGATACCAATCCAATGCGAACATAAAACACACTCAAAATAGAGACGCATTCCTTCTCACAAATAGAGGACTTTCAAATCGACTCAGTGAGCAATGTGATCTATGCTTAGGGTGACAGATGGAAGGTCAAACAGACACTAGGATGAGATTTCGACAACCCAACAACACACAGAATCGAGAGAAAATACCAAACAATCAGTCCACAAGCTGAAAAGACAAGAGATTAAACTAAATCACACACAACTCAGAAGCTTAGTGAAGAGGTGGTTGAACAAGGAATGGAAGACACCTAGAAACCCTAAGATGACAAACCACACCGATCATATGAGAGACAATCAACCGAAAATAATGAGACAGAGAAGTAAAAAACAATCCAAATGGACTAATCCAAGAGGGAAAGACCAATCGAAAGGCAAGATACACTGGAAAAACTCAGGGAGAAGGCCCAAATCCAAACCTACAGGATTCAGCGTGACTGTTCTGCGGTAATCCACGCTGAACAGGGGAAATCGCACCTGTAAAATAGGCAACCCACAACAATCGGCATGACTGTTAAGGAAATAGAAACGCTGAGCTAAAAAACCAAGGAAAGGAGAAAAAGAAATTGAGGAAAATCTAGGCTTGGAACTCTGAGACTAAGTATGATGGCTTGAAACAGTCATACAAGCAAAACAAAGCAGAAAAACGGCAATACGACCAAATTCGGATAGACAAGAAAAAATCTAAATGAATCAACGAGAGACTATAGACACACTGACTCCCTAGTATGGTCGCCAACTTGTTGAGCAGGAAAATCCCCTCTGCAGACAAAGGCGATCCCTCTAGCCCTAGGGTGGGTCTAGCAACGAAGGAACATGCTGGACTTTTGGATTCCTAACTTATAAATGAAATACGAACTGGGATAGATACTCTACCTCGGTCCAATGCTTTTGTCGTGACTTGTAGCAACAATCCTCTGATATTTGTCTTCACACGTCAAGGTCCGTCAGTGATGATGTCAGTGTACCTGTACAAAGATCAAGTGAACGATGACAACATACGAGAATACACTTTCACTTATAGCTATTCGATTGGTCAAGGAGAATCAAACATTTTGAATATAATTAAACACAAAATTGGAACCAAAAAACCAGTCATGTATTATTGATAGAGAAAAGAAGTTTACAGCCTTAATGCCTTGACGTTTCAGGCCTCCTTCGACGGGTTCGGTCGAGCACGTCTCAATAATTCATTCGGGATCAGATTCGATGAGGAAATGGGCCTAAACTATCTCTCAAAAATGGATTCCTCTCTGCTTTATTCTACACACCAGCTATAGTAATGACTATTTAGCTAACTGAATCAATGTGAGGAAGAATTTATAAGAGAGGAGGAGGAGGTTTGGGATCCCTCATAAGGTGGAGGAGAGGTCTATCCCTTTGGGGAGTTGCACAATTGTAGGAAACAACAATCCAAAGGGAGGAACTAGATGTTATTCAGTCGAACAAACCATAATGACTTTGCTCACGAAGTTGTTAAGCGTGGAAACTCCGTTTCTATTTTAAAAATATTTCCAAAAACAGCTCGGTGCAGGTGCCCTTTTGAGACAGAGCGCCAAAGGGTGCAGGGCCTAGTGTTAATTTCTCCATGGGCGTGAGGCCATAACTGCCTACCAGCACTGACCCAAAATCACATGTTTCTGAGGGTCTTATTGAGGAATTATCAACAGAGAAAATGTTCTTGACATGCCAAGGGATGCAACGACACTTATGGCAATGTATGACAGTACACAGAAGTCACTGAAATGGTCCTCCACTGTTCAGGATGGGGATTGCAGGGACGGTGCCAAAATATTGTGTAACAAGTATGTCGACTCCTTACATGTTAACTGAGTTGAATGGTATTTATGTTGTGTGTTACTTCCTATGCAAATATGTGGAATGAAACAATGATTATTCTTGGTTCGATGGTATTTTTTTGAAGACATTCATTATGAGATAAAAATTTAGTAGAGGTCGATATATGTTATGGTGAATGGTGAACGCCTTATGGTGAATGATCGTAGGTAAATTGTAATAGTGTGTGTGGCTTCATATATTATTTGGAGCATTGGTTTATATATGCATATTTGAAAATTCAAATATTATTTGATGGTGGTGTATGGTTTATGAAGGTATGGTGTAGTGTATGAAGGTATATTGATGAAGTTGTGAAGACATGGCCACTAAATTTTATTAAAAATACATCAACTTCTTTTGAAACCACTGAAATTATTTTGGGCACGTATCAATTTTTATAATACATTCACCTGAGTCTACTCACTATGTTGTGGCACATTGCAACATGTGCCACAATGCTTCAATTGTTTCATGGAAGTATGATTGGTTTCTTGATTCAGGAGCAGCTTTCCACATGACTTTCAGGAGATATTTCTTTAAATAATTCACTGAAAATGTTGATGGAGTAGTATACTTTGCATACAACTCAAAACTCAAGCCATCAGGGGTTGGCACCATCGGGCTCAAACTTCCTGGTCTTCTAGACTTTCTTTTGCATGATGTTCTATATCTCTCAGAGCTTAGGAGAAACTTGTTGTTGTTGGTACACATCCGCCAGCAAGGACACTCCATTCACATATTTGATGGAAAGGTTGAGGTTAGAAAAGCATCAGATCACTCACTTGTCATGATGGGAATAGAAGAAGAAAGAATTATGAAGCTGCAAGGAACCTCTGCTCGCACACTGAACTTCTCATACAGTTCTCACTATGATGAAGGTACATTTCCATCAATTCTTTTATGGCATGCTAGATTTGAACACTTGAACTATGACATCCTTCATTTGTTGAAGAAAAATGGTATTACTGGTTTTCCTACAATTCCTAGGAAAATTAAGCAATCTGATGCTTGTATCTTAGGAAAGCACATCAAACAACTTTTTTCATGATTCACATTCCACAGCACATAGAAAACTTGAAGTCATTCATTCAGATTTATGTAGCCCAATTCCTATTCCTTCTGCAAATGGTAATAAATATATGATTACATTTATTGATGGCTACACCAGAATGTGTTGGGTTTATTTATTGAAGAAAAAATATGATGATTTTGAAACATTCAACAACTTTCATGCATGGATTGAAAATGATGCACAATCTCATATTGGATCTATTCGCATTGATAATGGAAAATAGTACACTTCAAATGAATTTTAAATCTATCTTCGCCAACATGGCATCAAACATAAAACAGTCGTGCCTTATAATCCCCAACAGAACGGAGTAGCTAAAAGAATGAATAGGACAATCTTAAATATGGTATGTTCCATGATGTTTTTCAAGAATGTTAAACTGATGCTTTGGGTTGATGCATTTCTATGTGTCGTGTATATAAAGAATAGGTGTCCATATAATGTTATCAAAAATAAGACTCCCTATGAAATGTGGTATGGCCACATTCCTTCACTAAGGTATCTCAGGGTTTTTGGTTCCACCTTCTATTCATTTATACCTAAGGGACAAAGAAATAAACTCGGTGCAATGAGGCACAAGTGTATCTTCTTGGGGTACTCAAATACCTCCAAAGAATACCATCTTTATGATAAATTCAATAAGAAGTTTATAATATCTAGATATGTGATCTTTCTTGAATCTTCCAAGGATGGAAATCTTGTTGAGCGGCAGCTTGATCACTTGGATAGATTCGTACATGAAATTTATTTTCAAGAATATGATAATGAGATTCCACATCTTAAAGGGGGGATTCCTATACTAGATCAATATGTGGAATCTTCTTCTGAAGCACCCTCTCCCCCACATGGATCTCCAACCACTTATGACACTTTGAGTGATGTGATTGACATAATTGGGAAACCAAATCTTGATTCAACTCCATCTCAGTCAACTGAGTAGCTTGGGCCATCTCAGAAAGGTCCTCCAAAATCGCTGACAATGACAGTTGAAAGTGTTCATCCTGGTGAGGTTGGAAAGACAGGAACAAGAAGCACAACCAGAAAAAAGGGAGGTGATGTAGAAAATTTAGATTCACCTGTTGATGTGGATGTTTCTTATGATTATGAAGTGAATTTTTCTACAGATTTTGAACCAACTTCCTTCAAAGAAGTATATTTTCATGATGAATGGAAAGAAGCGATGCAGAATGAATATGATGCCTTGATAAAGAATGGCACCTGGAATATGGTTTATCCTCCATTGGGAGCAACAATAATAGGCTTCAAGTGGGTCTATAAGAACAAATATAAAGCTGATGGATCACTTGACAAGCACAAATCCAAGCTTGTGGAAAAATGTTTTGTACAAAAGGAAGGGGTCGATTATGAGGATACTTTTTCCCCCGCAGAAAAATGGGATACCATCCAGACACTCTTTGCCTTGGCAGCATAGAATGGTTGTAAATTCCATCAAATTGATGTAAAAACTACTTTCTTGAATGGATATCTGAAAGAGAATGTTTTTATGTCCTAACCAGAAGGATTTTTTGTGAAGGGTCGGGAACATAAAGTATGCAAGCTTGTAAAATCCTTGTATGTCCTCAAGAAAGCTCCATGAGCCTGGTACGAGAAGTTAATTGAGAATCTTTTGAAACTCAACTTCAAACATTATGATCTTGATGATGCAACTTTGTTTGTCAAGAAATATGGAAAAATAGTTTTATATATTATGGTGTATGTAGTTGATCTTTTGATGACAGGGAACAAAGAGATATATTGCATCCATAAAGAATATATTAAGGAAAGGTTTTGAAATGATGGACTTGGGCTATGTTCACTACCATCTTAGTATTGAAGTAACTCAACATCTGAAGTTTATATTCCTCTCTCAAAAGTACATTCGAGATATGTTGAACAGGTTTTGCATGGATGAGTGCAATCCTTTAACCACTCCAATGGAATAGAATTTAAATCTCACATCCACTGAATAAAAATAATTTGAGGATGAAATAATGTATAGACAACTCGTAGGAAGTCTCAACTACTTGACTAGTACCAGACCATACATTTCATTTTTTGTTTGATTCCTCTCCAGGTTTATGCAAAAGCCTTGTGAGGGACAATTTTCTATTACAAAAAGAGTTCTAAAGTGCTTGAAAGGAACTCAAGACTTTGGACTTAAGTATACACAAGTGGGCGACTTCAGCTTGATTGGATACTATGATTCAGACTTCAATAGAGATAAATAAACTAGGGTATCTAGTTCAGGTTATGTTATGAGTCTTGGATTAGGAGTTGTCTCTTGGAGGTTACACAAAAAATCAGTTCCAATGGATTCCACAATTGAGGCAGAGTATGTGGCAGCAGCTAAAGCAACAAAGGAAATTGTGTGGCTCAGGAAAATTTTGGAAGATTTGCAGGAGAAACAAGTGCATTCAACTCCTATCATGATTGACAACACTTCTGCAATAAAGTTTTCCAAGAACCCAAATTTCCATGATTGAATCAAGCACATCAATGAAAAATACCATCTAATTCAACATCATGTTTATGCCAAGACCATCCACCTATGCCATTGTTCCACAAAGGAGAATATTGCAGACATATTCACCAAATCGCTTGGAAGAGAAAAGTTTGAAAGATTCATAATGATGCTTTGACTCACCAACATACCTTCAGATTAAGGGGGGGAATGTTGACACCTAATATTTTGGATTAGGTAAATCCATGTAAATATTTTAAATAGAAAATAAGGAGAATTAGAAGATGAAGAGACACTAGGAAATGAAACCCAAGAGTCTCACCCTCCATGTATATATTTATGATCAATATTAATGTTAGAACACAATTCGATTTGAGGAGTTACCTACTGGTATGGTTCCCACCTTTTCAATAGAAAGCATAATATGCATGCTGAGAGCTAATTCAAAGGAAGCACACATTGGCACCCTAACACATTGTTTCACGGCGTGGTTTCAAATTAGGACCATGCACTCTACGCAAGATTACTATTGACAATAAAAGTGTCATTGGAAAATCCTTGGCCATTCAACAAAGATTCAATGACCAACCAGGTAAATAATTTCAAAGCCTTCAAGTTATAGTTTAACATGCTCCAATTGATCCACTTTAATTTTCTCTAACAAAATATTGTTAAGCTATAGATTTATTTAAGTTATAGTTTTCTACATGAGGTTTAACATGCTCCATCCACTTTCAGGCCAAAGAACAAAAATACTCACTATTGATTCACTTTAGGGCAAAAGAAAAGAGAGAGATGAGATATCATATTGGATATCCATAGTTTTTTATGTTTTTTGGACTATATCTCATATGGATATGGATATCCCTAACTTGATATTGACTATCTTTGTGGGATATTATGTGTGTATATATCGATAATCCATATGTAGAATTCCATATTATGAAAAAAAAATCTTCTAATTAAATTAGAGGCATCCCCACCATGGCAAAATGTATAGAAAAAATTGCACCTACATACATTGGTTTTAGGACATACATTAGTTGGACATCCTCCACTACCCACGATGAGTAAAATTCTTATAGTAAGTGAAAAATTATTAGTGGCATGTCTCCTTAATTTAATTTATCTTTTTGGTCAATGTATTTGTTGTTGGTCAACTCTTATTTTAATTTCCATATCTTCATCCTTTAAGGATAAGATTAAGTAGAGAGAAATGTTGATACATGTACCACACATTATGCTTGTGAGGAGTCACAAATTATGCATTCATCATGATTAAACAAAGATAAAAAGATCACATTTGACTCACAAAGGAGTTACTCCATGTGTTTTTTCATTTCATGATGATTATTTTCGTTATGTAAAACACCTTTAAGGATATCATAGGTCAGAGATGTAAAAAGAGTGAACAATTTAATGTTTAAGAGACATTAGGTGCATCGACATTTAAATGACCTAGTTATGTGTACCATCAGAATTAGTGAAGTATCTCAAAATTAAAGATGCATATAAAGACCCCCAAATGTTAGCCATGAAATACACAAACTTAAGCATTGTATTAATTGTCGTTGAATGCATTAGTAGTAGAGATGATTCTTTCTATGTGTATCATGGGAATTTAACCACAGAAATAAGGTAACATAAACAATCCCTCAAACTTTATCCATCGATTCAATTGACATATTCATAATATGCCAGAATTGTATTGATATAATAGTGACTATTTAATAGAGAGTATGCCAATGCAAAACACCATTAGCTTAAAAAATGTAGAGCATATTTTAACCATCTTATGGCAATGATACCTTAGATGATATTTCATAGTGTGATTACAGCAAGATGTAGTTTGCAAAGGCTCAAAAACACCCAGAATTTCCTTTGACAATATTCAAAACTACAAGTGCAATGTGTCACTGTGTAAGAATATATAACCATCTCAACATTTAAAGGACACAAACCTTGTTCAAAAGGTTAAACTATATAAGATTTCTTTCACCCCATAGTTTATACTTAGAACAAAATTATTGGTATCATAGTGATTCCTTTTTATAGATTTCTTATGTTGACTTTGAAATCATGAAAGGTGGCATGGAAACTAACCAACAGTGATTACCAAATGCAGCAATGAGACTCAGAAAGTAAACCAATGAGGTAAGCCATGGAACAATGATAATTTCAGCATGATTTTGACAATATGCATTAGAGGGGTTGGCTTATTATGTGAATCGATGTGTGTTAGGTGATATTTAGAGTTAACCTTAAAATGTTGTGAGGAGAAACACTATACTCATTGCAGAAGATTCATACCACAGATATTTCAGCAGACAGCAGGAGATTTAATTAATCAAAGGAATACTCAACCCCTTATGAATAAAGCCATGTATCTTTAGTCTGAATACTTTAAAAAGGTTGGACAAGGAGTTATTTAATATATAATAGGAATATACTTTGATCTCATAACAAATGATGCAATGAAATATGAAATGCTCCTTTGTCATCCACTTGGAATTTCTTCCACGAGACCTTAGAGAGTATTAGACATAGTTGGCATAGTATCAATGTCAATTATATATATGTGACCACCATGACTACTTTTTTCCAATCTCTTATCTTCAAGAAGTTACAAATTTTATGCCAAGTCACTTAAATGAAAAAGAAAAAGAAAATGAGTCTGTAAATTTACTCATATATATCGAAAGAGTGCATATATAAAAAATAGCACCGAGAGGAATCCATCTCTGAACCAAGAATACATCAAGAAAATGAAAAATGAAAATGGGTATTTACTCATAAATATAGCAAGAGTGCGTATAGAAAAAATAGCATCGAGGGGAATCCATCTCTGAACCAAGAATACATCAAGAAAGAGGCAAATTTTTTCCCAATGTATTGACCACAATACAACCTAAGTGTTTATCACGTAATACATTGCAAGGCAAAAGTCCACACAATCAGAATGTGCGAGTTTCCCCCATAAATGGCCTTAGGGAATGTTATGCCCAAACTAAGAGTGTTTGGAAGAGTTAACGATGAAAATAATGTGATAATTCAGTCCAAGTTTCCTCTCTTAGGAAATATTAACCATATAACAAACACTAGTAACACTATGGTTTTTGATATTACATCTACTAGAATGAATTTGAAGTTAACCTCATAAGGATTGATTTGAAATAAGAGAAGTGGCACTACAAATATGGTCACAAATCTATTGATTACTACACATTTTTCTAGACAGAAGATTTCATCAGAAAGAGTTATGTAGATGAAGTTGGAATATAAAACAAAACCTCTTCAAAATCCGTTGTCACACTTGCAAAAATAAATATCTCCCTCAAAATATGTACATAAATGAAAATAAAATTAGGAAATTTTACATAAAGTAGAATATTCAACACTTAAGGCAAACACAAAACTCCAAAAATACATTTTCATATTTCATAAAAAGTATAAAAAAATCTAAAATGATACTGAGAGCCCCCAATAGAAAAATGCACATAAAGAATTGTGACTTCAAGAACTGTCACTATTAATTCAATAACCTCTCGAATCTAGGGAACGCTAACCTCAGAACTATGACCTTTGGAATATAGGGAGCTCTAACCTCAGAATTGTGACCGAGGTCATGTGACTAGCACTTGGAACTGTGACGTAGGGAAATGTGAATTAGGAACTATGACCGATGAAACATTTTTTAAAGTCACGGTTCCATAATTGTGATCCTAGGAATTGTGATTTGGGAACTATGACCTATGGATATGTGACATGGGCACTATGAATTTTGGAACCGTGACCGAGGTCACATTTCACAAGGTCACGAGACTCTAGCACTTGGAACTCTGATGTAGAGAAATGTAACTTATGTATTGTGACTGATGTCATAGCCCCATAGGTCATCGTTCCAAAATTCAATCACAGAACATTGAGGAACTATGACCTCTGGCACTGTGATATAGAAACAATGACTTATGGAACTATGAATGGTGTAATAGTTATGAGGTCACAGTTCACAAGGTCATAGTTCTAGAGTTCATGGTTCCCTAGGTCACAATTGTAAAGGTATTAGTTCCAAAATTCAATTGAAAAACATTGAGGAATTGACTCTAGCACTTGAAACTACGGCCTAGGGAACTGTGACGTCGAGAACTATGATTTGTGAATTGTGACCGATGTAATGATTTCTGACGTCATGATATTAGAATTGTGACTTAGGAACTATGACCTTTGCGATTGTGACATTGGGAACTATGCCCAATGTAACAGTTTATGATATCACAGTTGCAAAGGTCACAGTTCCAAAAGTAACTTGCAAAACACTAAGGAACTAACTCTAGCACTTGGAACTATGACCTATGAATTGTGATCAATGTCACAGTTCACGAGGTCATGCGACTCTAGCACTTGGAACTATGACCTAGGGAACCATGAAATAGTAATTGTGACCACAATTCCCTACGTCATAGTCATTAGAGGAAATTTCAACATAAATTTCCCATGAAATTTTCATGTACATGTAAACCAATGAAAATCCTTTAAATTTAAAAAGAGGTACGTCTAAATATTTTGGAGGGAAAGTTAAAAAAACTACTTTTCTAATTGTATTTTTGGTTTATCTCCTCATAGGCTTACTCAAATTTCAAATGTAGACAATTGTTGGATGCAACATTAAATTGTGGATCCAACGAATACCCATTGTGCATATTTATGAGAAGACCCACATTGATAAAAATTAAAGATACATTAAAAAAGTGTATTCAACATGTTTTTTAATGTATCTTTAGTTTTTATCAATGTTGATCTTCTTAGAAGTATGAATAATGGGTACTCATTGGATGCATAACTTAATTTTGCATCCAAAGAGTGTCTACACTTGAAATTTAAGTAAACCTATAAGGAGATAAGCCAAAAATACAATAAAAAAAAGTAGTTTTTTTTCTTTTCCCTCCAAAATTACTAACTCTTATTTTATTATTTTTCTATTATTTTATTATTTTTCCTTAGGAAGCCACTTTTAGGCTGAAATTTCCTCTAATTTCCAAAACTATGACTTGGAAATATGACCTCTAGAATTGTGACCTAGGTCACAGTTCAAGAGGTCATAGTTCTAGAGATCATGTGACTTTAACACTTGGACTATGACACAGGGAACCGTGAATTAGGAAGTAACTGATGTAATAGTTCCTGAGGTCACAAGTCCCTAGGTCATGGTTTCATAATTGTGACCTCAGTAATTGTGACATGGAAACTGTGACCTAGAAATTATGGTCGAGGTCACAATTCTCATGTTATAGTTCCTGAGGTCACAATTATGGAATTGTGGCCTAGGGACTTGTGACCTATTGTGATCGAGGTCATAGTTAACAATTTCACATGACTCTATCACTTGGAACTTTGAAGTAGAGAAATGTGACTTAGGAACTATGACCTATGAACTATGACCGATGTAATAGTTTATGAGGTCACAATTCCATAATTGTGACCTATGGAACTATGATTTGGGAACTGTGATTTTGGAATAAGGTTATGTGACTCTAACACTTGGAATTGTGGCATAGGGAAATGTGACTTGTGAATTGTGACCAATGTGACGATTTTAGAGGTCATAATTTCCTAGGTCATATTTCCAAACAGTGACCTCAAGAATTGTGATCTGGGAACTATGACCTATGGAATTTTGACTTAGTCATATTTCATGAGATCACGTGACTCTAGCATGTGGAATTATGACCAAGAAAATTGTGACTTAGTAATTGTGACCTATGGAACTGTGACTAAGGTAGCATTTCATGATTTCATAGTTCCAGAGATCATTTGAATCTAGCACTTGAAATTGTGACTTAGGAATTGTGACCTTTGAATGGTGATCGATGAAATGATTCTTGAAGTCTCGGTTCCTAAATTGTTACCTCAAGAGTTGTGACCTCTAGAACTGTGACATGGGAACTGTGACACAATTCACGAGGTGACATGACTCTAACACTTTGAATTTTTACCTAGGGAATTGTGACCATAGAGATGATGTGAGTATAACACTTGGAATTTTTACCTAGGGAACTGTGACCATAGAGATCATGTGAGTATAACACTTGGAACTATGACCTAGGTAACGTTGACTTAGTAATTATGATTAATGTGATTGAGGAACTATGATCTAGGAACTGTGACTTACAGAACTGTGACCTCAGAACTATGATCGATGTAATAGTTCACGAGGTCACAATTCTAAAGGCCAATTGTAGAAAAATAAGGAACAGTGACTATAGCACTTGGAACTGTGACCTAGGGAATTTTTACGTCAGTGATTGTGATTGATGTAATGGTTTCTGAGTTCACAGTTCCAGAACTATGACCTCAAAAACTATGACCTCTGCAAATGTGACCTAGGTAATGGAGACCTCTGCAACTATGACCTACGTAATTGTGATAGATGTAATAGTTCACGAGGTCATAGTTACAAAATTTAATCATGGAACACTAAGGAACTAACTCTAAACTTGAAACTATGACATATTGAACTATGACCTATGAATTGTGACCGATGCACTAGTTTTCAAGATCACAACTCCATAATTGTGACCTGGAAAATGTGATCGATGTGACCTAAGGAACTATTACCTTTGGAACTATGACCTTGTGAATTGTGACCTTGGGAATTTATCAAGGCTGAGGTCACAGTTCCAAAACTCAATTGCAGAACATTAAGAACTAACTCTAGCACTTGGAATTATGAGATCTGGAACTGTGACCTATAAATTGTGATTGATGTAATATTTTTTGAGATCAAAAATCTAGAACTGTGACCGATGTGACCTAGGGAACTCTAACCTAACCCTAGAAACCCTAACCTTTGGAAATGTGAGCTTATGAATTGAACTTGGTGTTATCAATTCCAAGGAAGTTATCTTTCTTAACCAATCATGTGTGAAGCACATCAACACTTAATTGCACCATTAAGAGCATTAAACCATGATAAGCATATCCGTATACTCTAGCCTTATCACCACGAAAAAATCAAATGCAAACACTGATATGTTAGAAGTTGGACTACTTTCGGTTCAATGATTAATGAAGTTAAACATCATGTTAGCGATGCACTCAATATTATAATTTCATGGTAATCATATCATGCACTACATGTCAACAAAATATAGTCATTATAATTAGCTTCAACCCTTAATAAACCAAGAGCATAATAGTGATATCGGAAGACACTTAGAGCATTTCAAGGATTTATTCAATGCATTAACAAAAAGAGAGCAATATTTGAGGGTCCCTTATTAGAGTGAGTGTCATATTTAGACATAATACTAGATCCTTCAACAATGTTACCACAACCTTATTTACCCATGAGTGTTATATTGAACTAATCCCTCTTGCGAACAAGAGTGATCTCCCTATATTTCCCACAAAACCTAGTAACAAATAGACAATCAAACTACAATTTCCCTGAGTCTATATTTGCTTGAATCATAAAGCTAGAAAGGAGAGGAAATGAAATCCATACCTTATTACTACATGCTTGATGAAGATCCTTGCTATGCCTCGATGCAACCCTTCAATGCCTGAAACAGACTTACACACATAGAAACCAAAGGATTAAAGGCATGTGCAGCATAGATTATTAAATAACTCAAACTAATGATCAAGGAGATTAGTAACTAGCATAATTTCAACGGATAAAATAGAAATAGCATAAACCATTCATCAGATCCATAAAACAATGTAGTGATAAAAAGAGCTCAATTGTATTAATTCATAAATATAGAAGAGTCTCACAACCTTTGCCTTGATAAGGTGAAGCTCCTCCCATAAGTCTACAATCCTTTCCTTGGATCATAAGCTCTCCAGCCTAATTTGACCACCATAATTATTTCTTCAGCAACCTCTTTCAACCCTCTAGTCTGTAGTTGATTTATAAGCTAAGAGTAGGAAGTTTTAGATCCATATCAAAATGATGAGATCCACTAAAGGTGGGATTAGGGTTCCTTAAAGAATGGGAATTAGCTCCATGATGGGAGGGGCTAGGCTCGAATAGGCATGACCTTGAATATTTCAGTTGGGATATATTCATCCAACAAGGCTTCTAGAATTAAATTAAATTTTATTTTTTTATTGAGTTATGTGTGCGGTCTATAGTGGAAGATAAAGCGCAGTTATGCATGAGTACCAATGCTAGGAACTGTGCATGCGCAGAAACTGGATAGGAAAGCACGCAAGTCACTAAAAATTAGGTTTTTGGCCTTATAACCTGGAATTATTTCTTTCTTCAAGATGATTTTATTTCTTTCTTCAAGATGATTAAGTTGTTGACTTGCAAGGGAGTGCTTTGAAACACATGAATTGGATGGCAAAAGATCCATTCTAACAGTCATTTTTCACGGTGACAAAATTATGTGTAATATATTTCCCCCTAAAGTGCAAAGTCATAAAAGTTATTAAAGGATTGAAGTGCTTTATCATGCCAAATATTGGATTGGAGACCATGGTTGGAGACCTGCAACAATCAATCAGGGATTACAATGCAATAAATAATCATCATTGAGATATGCATTCCCATACTCAAAGTAAACATAACTCGATGAACTAGTACGTAAATACACTAAGAATAATGTAATCAGTAAACATATTATGGACACAGCCATCAAATATGATTCTATTTGTATAATCATTAATACACATCTCCTCACAGCTTGGATGGATGAAACTATATTGAGGGTCTCGATCTCCATCTCTATCAATCCATAGTACGAATATAACCATGCGAATAAATGTCTTGAAATCGAACATGGTAAAAACCACTTGATTAACGATAAATGAGGTGAACCATTAACAAGTGTGAGAGAAATCACCATTAATTACAATGGTCCTCAAGGTAATCCCAATACAATCTATGTAGTGTGAAAATATGTCCTGAAGTCGAACACTCATAGAATCGTTTGATCGAAGGTCAATGATGAGAACCTATCATCGAATGCTAGAAACCTTCCATTAAGGCATGCATGCCTCAAGGTACTGAAGAGGGTTTCTAGATCAACATCCTAGTTAATGAGTTATAGTTGATAGGAAGCGATCCATCGTAGGAGGGCCTACGACACGAAACTCATGTCAAGTTTTGAAGAACTGTTTGGAAGGACTGACTCAAGGATGGTTGATGCAATTGAAGGCTACAAATTGCAACGTAATATGAATTGAGGTTGGACTTCTCTTGAACATATCGGTGACATGATACTCATAATTTATAGCATTTGACTCAACGATAATACCTAAAACCAGATGAATAATTTCAATGAGGTTCGATTAATTGTGAGACAAATGGATTTCCCAACCCAAGCATATGTGTAACAGAGTGTCATGTTCAAGAGAAACATACTACCATAAATTAAATACAAAAATGATTTTTTTTCCCAAATTTTCCCTCACCATTACTGGCAAGTACCTCTTTATTTTTTTCAAGCTTGAGGAGGATAACATTTGCTTGTCCTGTAATCTCATCCTTTGGATGAGTCCTCCGAAGTATTTTTTAACAAACCCTAAGGAGTGGTTTAGTCTTGTCATGATTGACGAGTCCTAAACTGTTTAGATTTTATAAGTCCAATGAAGGGATAAATCAATGTCATTTTCATGTTTAAAGAGTTTGAAAGGATACAAAATAAAACTCATGTTGTTCTTTCAATGTAAAATTTTAATGAGCCTAGAGAAAGTAAAGCTCGGAGTTTTTCATTTTTAAGGAGTGAGGAGAAAAACGTAACTAAACTCCATAATGTTATTTTTCTTAAATTTAATCTCTCAAGCCCAAAAAGGGATAAAATGATGCAGAATAGAACTCTATTGACCATGATTAGTCAATGTATACCTTTTTCATAAATAGTCTAGTTCAATCCAGAAAAGGGGTAAAATTATACTGAATAGAGGAATGTTCATTTACTTTTTCGAGTTTGAATAGTCAAGTACTCGAAAATATTTTCATGTTTAGAGAGTGTGAAAATATCTTAAAAGAGAACTCCAGGGTTTCGCTTTTTCGTATTTTCCGTGAACCCGAAAAAGTGATAAAAGTTCGCTCAACATCAAAATTATCCATTTTTATGTTCTAACATGCTTTATGCACATTAAACCCAAAAATTATCATATCTGCTCAAAAATTATATCAAAAACCCTAAAAAAATTGAATTTAAAAGGTCAAGGGCATAAAAAAATAATATTTTAATGGCCCATAAACTTATTAAAGTTCAAAAAGTAAAATGATTTTTAGAATTTGATTTTTTAACCAATTGAGAGTAAAAAAGGGGTTTTTTACCACAAACTTTAGAAATTAATTTCGAGCAAACCGATGGACAAAATAGAGAATCGTCTTCTCTAGGTAAGAGAGTGCTTCATTATCTTCATTTCTATTGGATTAATTTTTCATTTTAGTCATGTATTTGGTTTTTAAGGGTCGATTTTATTTTTTAAATGTGCCCTCGGATGTGCGCGGGTTCCCTTCATCGAAACCGCACACACCAACTATTTTTTACATAAAGAAAACTGCGATTTATGCATTTTTTCTCCTGAGAAACTGCACAAATGCGCTTTGTTCATAAAGAGTGATAATGCAAGCGCCAAGTGTTTTCCAAAAAATGAGAAATACGCCCCCAAAATTTTCAAAATCGCTCACATTGTTTTCTAACCTTCCACTATTTTTATTTTCAGGGTTTTTAACCATTCACAATGGAGTGGAGAGAGAGAGAGAGAACATGAAAACCAGGGTTCTGAAGCTTTAAATGATCCAAAAACATTGCAGGCCCTAAGAGATTGTGGCCTATGCAAATATTGGATAATTCCAGGGATAAAAGCTCAGCTAGATCTCATGAATTGGACGGTGAGGGCATGGGATGTCCAAGATCAGTGCTTTGTGATAGGAGATCAGTGTCTCACCATAGATGTTGATGATATCAATTTTTTGATTGGAATCTCTCGCAGAGGGATAGATATATCCTTATATGGACACATACCAAGAGGAGAAACCACTACTACTTATTTGAGGTGATATTGTATTGACGAGGCTCAGCTCAATGATAGAAGAATTGACATAAAAACCATTAAGCGACTCTCTATGAGAACCATTGCCTTTAAATTTACCAAATTCTATGGAGCATAACACTTCGCTTAGCCACAGAGGATCAAATGCAAATCCTCGTGGAGTGTTCACAACCAACTATTTTCAACTAGTGCCAAGGGGTAGTTTCCAACATGAAAGGGCAACTAACTAGAGAAAAAACAGGGAAACTCAAGAACTTCAGATATGGCACTATCTTGATTTCATTTTCTATAGAGCATATTCCCCACCTTACCCCACAACAAGTTTTAGCAGAGACAGGAGGACCTCGGTATCCTAACATGCTTTTGTGGGTCTCCTTGATGGCTCGCCATCGAGGTGATGGCATGGTGGTGAAATATACTCCTGAATTCTTCGGGTGCCTGGAACATCATATCATTATGATCAAAGGCTTGCCATGTTTAGGGATTGATTGCAGAGGTGACCTAGATATCCCACTATGAGTAGGGATGCAGTGGGGCGGCCTAGGTAAAATCTTCTCATTTCGATAGATTTTATGTTTTCTAATTTTTTGTTTTTTTTTTTACATTCAAAGCTAATTATCTAAATTCGTCATGCAGATATTGGCCCAGCTAGACCAACTCTACTACGACATTTTGACAAACAGGGAGATCATCCAGTAGTTGTTCCAATGCCTAACCCTGACACAAAAAAAGCCTTGATTGAGTTAGAGCATAACATGAAGAGGTTGGATCTAGACATTCCAGAGACTGGACTTGATGATTTTCCTTTGCAGTACTAGATGCACGTAGTAGGAGTTCCAGGGTTGATCATCCACATGCTACGATGCATAACACATGTTATAGTCTGCTATCATGATCACCATCATGCTTATTTGCTAATATTTTAGGGCTATATTTTGATTTTGGTATCAATGTGTTCGGATAATAAAGGCCATAGGGCCTCATGTCTTTGGATGACATTTTTGTAACACACTTTTTACAAATTATTTTACCTAGTGGAAACTAATACTTATCATTTCAACTTATCTTGTTTAATATGTAGATGAATATTGTTTTTTATTTACAAATGTTTCAAATGTTTGTTTAACACATGATTCTCCAATGCATCAGTTAATGTGTTTAAACTTCTCGAAATATGTTGATATTCAATATAATAAAATTGTCTTTCCAAGAGACAGACTCGTAAAAACATTCTTAGTATTGTTGAACTTCTCACTGCATAAACATTGTTTAAATGTAATACTATGAGCTGTGAATCTAACCTAATTATCAAATGATTAATGCCAAATGAAATGGCATCAGATAATAGTTCAATCACTGCACTATACTATGTTATGTTATTCGACGTTCGACCAAGGCATATCCCATGAATAGAAACTAACTCATCAGTGGGTGAATAGATAGTCCAAGTAGACGGAAAGAGATTATGAGTACTATGACTAGCACCATCAGCAAAGCCAATATAAGTGTGAGGGAACATCGACATCTGAAAATCAAGTGTAACATGAGATAAGAAGGAAATTGTAAAAAATGCAAAACCTAATGCATACACTTCATAAAAATATGATATAAGTAATGTACAAAATCTTCACAAAATAAATCATGCATAATATTTCTTTAGGTAGAGACCATTTCTAGGCTCTCCCAAAGAAACATCGTCATAATCAACTAGTTCATAGGCCCCCTTTAGCTAGTACACATTTTACAATGTAAGGACAATGCCACATGGGTTTGAATTTACCAGCACCTAGTTTATCATGTGCTTGATCATAGACCACGACTAGGTCACCTTCCGAATATGAACGAGGATTCACGTTTTGGTCAAATTGAGCCTTAACCCGTTTCTTATGGGCCTCACTAGCCAGTGCAACATCATGGCGAGTCTCATCTAGTTTTTCTAATTACAAAAAATTCTCTTCCTCTGTAGAGGTAGTTGTTGTTATCACTCCACTAGATCTCTAAGGCTGAGAAAGAGTCTAAACTGAGGTAACCACATACCCATGTTTTAGCTTGGTAGTTATCCCTACCAAACCTAAGAGGTCTCTCTCCAAAAAATCACAGCCAAGAGGGTTGGATGAATTAGGTTTTTAGGCTAGGTATGAGTACAGGGGTTTTTTTGTTTGATTTGGTTTGCTGGATGGGTGAACTAGGTCAAAGAGGCTAGGTCAGAGAAAATAAGATTAGGGTTGTAGATATTCTATGGGGAAAGGTAGGTAGGAAGACTAACACTTTAGGGTTTTAGGGTGAGATGGATCAAACTAATGAAGAGCTAGAAAGAGCAAGGCAAAGCATGTATTCTTTCTAAAATGAAGAAAATGAACAAACTATGAAGATTTTCCCAAAACAGAGCATGAGATATGTATTCTTCCTATCAACTTGAAAACCAGCATATCATAGAAATGAAATGGATCATGAAACAAAACATTCATACATAATGATACACAAGAAGAACACTTCTAAATTTCCATAGCACAGGTATCCCAAAGAATAGCTACAACTCTTTCGTTAATTTCCTTCCAAATATTGATTACACTAGAGTCTCTAATCAATGAAATAACATCCAACCACTGAAATGAGTCAAAAATTACAATATATAGACCTTAAACAACCTCTCCCAACCTCATGGGTCGAATCCCTAAGTTGAGGAGTTGTTCCACCAAAATCTGAATTGCATACCTAGAGTGTAGGCATGAGGTCTTCACTGGGAGACCAATACCATACCACGTGGGTTCATATTGGGGGATATATATTGAGGAAAAAATGGCATAATATATTGGGGGATATATAGGGGGTAAAGGGTTTTTATATTGGAAAGTATAAAAAATGGAGCTCAAATTTAATAAAAAAATATAAAGGGGTATAAAGTATGTTAATGAAAAAATGGATACCTACAATATCTAGTGAACGTAGGGGTTTTTTAAATTGGGAAGGTATATTGGTTTTTTATTGGTAGAGGGTTAAATAATGTGATTTTAATGGGTATTTTCCAATATGTAGTCAAATTAAGGGTATTATTTAATATCCCACGAATGCACATGATAGGTCAGAGGTTCATTGAGTGAAGCCCCTATGAGTGTAGGGAGGTCCAAGTGACTCATCCCTAACTTAAGTGAACTGATTCATTACACCTCATGAAGAATTTTTACCTAATTTAATTACCCTAGCTAACTTAAGAAAATCATTATTACATTTACATCCATGAATTACATCAGTAAAAACATGATTTTCCAAGGTGGAAATCAAAAATGCCGAGAAACTTCATAAAATTAGCCCCTGGTCATGAGCGCATCGCAAAACTCAGGTCAACTTTTAAGGAGGTTTCTGATGTCAAAATTGAGCTCACGATATATCATTGGAAATAATGTCCTATCTGGTTTCCAAACATGTACTTGGTTTCCAAAAATGATGATTTTTAGCCCTCCAAAATTCAAATCTCCCAACACTATTCAAGAGTGCAAGGCCTGCATGAAAATGAGGGCAAAGGTGTTTTTGGCCATTTCTCCCTATCAAATTGTCCAATTTTTCTTTGAAAAGTGTCAAAATTGCATGTTTAGGGGCAGCCTTATGAATCCAATGTTTTTTTTTTTTTTTTGGAGGTCCCTAGAAAAAACATAGCACCTAGGGCAAAAGCGCAGCGCCACCTCTCGAAAAAGCGCAATGCCTAAAGGAAAAGCGTAGCGCCGCCTTGCAGGACACTTTTGGAGCCCTTCCCAAACTCCAAATTGAGCTCATGATATCATGTTGGAAATATCGCTCTCTTGGATACAAAATGTACCTATCAATAATTGAAAATGATCAAGTATAGCCGCTCAAAAATCAATTCTCCCAAGATTGGTCAAAAAGTACAGAATGGGGGTGAAAAATGCAGTGTACTCTTGTAGGCAGCGTTTGGAGGCCTTCCTCAACTCCAAAGTGAGATCATGATAGCTCATTGGAAATATCTCTCTGTCTAGTTATTAGTTGACTTATCAAGAAAGTCATTTGGACACTCCATTAGGGAGAAAAAATGATTTTCCCAAGGTTACTCCATAAGTTTAACAACTCTCTTGTAGCAACTGTATTTTTGACATTTCTCAAAAACCATGACACTTATGTAAAATTTGAAGGATTTTTTTCTTCCTTAACCTATGATGGACAAAAACCTCTTTCACTTTTGTAAAATGCATCACCATTTGGTCATAAACATAGTTTGAAGAAAAATTGGCCTTATGTGTGGCAAATTATTTGTCCCTTGGAATGACTTCTTGAAAAATGATGGAGACATGATGTTTATGAGTTGGAATGGCCTCATACTTGCTGATATGACCACCCTTATTTGGCCTTCTCACTTCCATGTCTTCTTCCTCCATGTAGTCTATGTTTTTCCTCGTCCATGGTATTTTGGTCTAGAAACCCTAGGGATGAGGAAATAGGAGTGGGGATAGTTCTAGGGAGTGGGGATAGATCTAGGAAAAATTAGGGATATGGGGGAAGGGTTTATTGAACTTTTCGAGGTGGTAGGGGGTTAGAATATTTAGGGCTGCCTAGGAAATTTAGAAGCCTAGGACTTGGGGTTTGAAGGGAAATGGATTTAGGGACTAGGGAATGGTAGTGTAAGGGTAGGGATAGGGTTTTTAGATATGTGGGAATGAAATGTAGGGTATTAGAGCATAAAATTTGGGAATTAGGAATAAAACTAGGGTTTCTTGACTAGACCAAATGGTAATTTCACTTAGGAACAAAAACACTAAGAAATGAATGTTTAGGAGTACAAGGAGGCAAGAAACTTGATGTACTTACTTACTAGAGAGTGTTTAGACGTATTTTTTGAAGGTTTGGGAGATTTTTGATGATTTTTGGTGCCTTTGAGGCTTGTTGGACAAAAGCGCGGCGCATCGGGAAAAAGCACAACACCTTGCCCAGAAGCGCAACACCAGTGGAAGAAAAGTGCAGCGCTGCCCACTCTAAGCGCAGTGCCACTCTTTGAAAGCGCGGCGCCACTGAAAAACTCGGCCTATGACCCTGAAATTCAATATTTCTAGCTAAGGGAGTGCAATATCAACTCTTGGGAGTGAAAATGATTTTGATTTTGATGTCTTGGTGGTCTTTATTCTTCATCATTTGAATGAATTGGGCCTTGGGAACCATTTTTTATTTCTTCACTTTCACTTTAAACGCTAAATATTTACCTTTGTATTTGACTTTTTCTTTGACAAATTGATCATCTAATGACTTTGAGAACTCTTTGATTTGATATTTTTTATGCTTTGGCATGTTGGAACTCTGAGTTAACAGCTTGGGAATCATGGACTTATTACAATTTAAATGACATAAAATTACATAATGAAAAATAAAAATTATATATTAAAACCAAAATTGCATGTTGAAACAAGAATTTTTCTTTACAAATCATCTTCATATGGTGACGAGATGTTATTTTATCACCCTTTACTTGCTAGTCTTATGCAGTGGCAATGAAGTTTTATTAGACCTTGGAAACCCTAATGACCTAATGAAACCTTGAAGGACTGAACTTCATGATGACATGACTAATGTGATGACATGATGACACTATGGTGATGTACAGTCAGCAAGGTATGAAACTATGCCAACAAGTAATCAAATAGTAAGGAAGAGTGATGTTTTTGGGCTAGGGCTACCATTAGTGAGTAAATTTTTGAATGAAAACCTAATGGAATGATAAAAATTTATAAATGAGAACCTGATGTGATATGAAAAGAGGATATTTGATCACTGATGGCAGGATGCAAATACTGACACTAACAACTGGTAACAACTCAATGGCTAGTTTCAACAACGGAATTTCACATTCAATCAGAAAAACTGCCTCTAAACCAAAAACAAGTTGGAAGGGAGTAAAGTCAGTTGATGTTTTCGCAGAGGTACAATATGCCCACAAGGCTGAAAAAAGCATAGTAAGCCAGTTTCATTATGAATGTTGACAATCCATTTGATCATAGTGGTCAAACCCTTGTTAACAACTCATACTTGGTCATTTGCTTGCGGATAATAAGGGGTAGAGTTGTCATGGCACAAGCCTAGCTGTGCAGAAAGTTCGGTCATCATAAAGTTTCGAAAGTGGCTACCATGGTTCGTAACTATAGCTTGTGGAATGCCGAACCTAGAAATTACATAGTTGAATATGAAAATGGTTGTAGTTTCGCCATCGTCCTTATATGTAGGCATCGCCTCGGCACATTTTGTCAAAAAATCTACTACTAGAATAATATACTCATGCCCCTCGACCAAGTGAGGGTTACATGTAAAAAAATAAATGCCCAATTTAGAAAAAGGACCAACAACTATGATTGGGTGAAGAGGAGCTAGAGTTACACACATCTTGCGTTGGTAAACCTGGTAATTATGGCACTTCTGAACTGCGGTTATCCAATATTTTAGTATTGAAGGCCATAAATATCCAATGCACAATATAATTTGGGAAGTGGAAAACACTGACATATGACCACCACAAGGTCCATAATGGTAGTCATTTAATGCCTTCTCGACTTCCTCATGTGTCAAACAATGTCAAAAAATGGAATCAACACCACGAAGATAAAGTGTATTGCCAACAATAGTATATTGTTGGGATTGGTACTGGATTCAAAGATGATCAATTCGATACAATTATGGCCGAAAAATATGAGTTTGAAGATATATAATGATATATCCATACCATGGATCTAAAGTACTGATATGAAAAAGGGATTCTTCTGGAATAGAATCCTCTGCAACGGTTTATGTCTTAGTATAGGGAAAGTCACACAATAACTCAGCAAACATCAATGATTTCTTAGACTTGGATATTTCAAATTCTAAATCAAACTCTTGCAGGATAATTATCATTTAGAGTATTTTCCCCCTAGCAATTGTCTTGTAACAATTTAAATCATAGAATTACAATCAGAGATCACGGTTGTTTTGCATAAGAGTATATAGTGATGAAAACGTTGGACAACTTGAATGGTTTCCAAGGCCAATTTATCCACATGTGTGTATTTGATTTCAATTTGTGATATTCCTACTCAAATATTAGATCACATGTTCATCGTTATATTCATCTTCATGAACTAACACCATGCCAATGGTGGCATCGAATGCGGATAAATAAAAAAAGAAGTCTCGATGATAATTAAGCGGATGCAACAATGGTGTATGGGTTAATGTGTTTTTCAATGCACTTAAATCGTTTTGAGCAAGCTTATCCCAGATAAATGGGATGCCCTTTTTCAACAGTCTAGTAAAATATTTAGTTAGCTCAGAATAGTTAGGTATGGATCTACGTAAAATTAATTCTTTCCCCTGCAAACTTTGGAGTTGGCAAATATTGGAAGGAGGAGGAAATTTGACAATAGCCTCTACCTTGAGTGGATCGACACGAAGGCCTTCCTTTGACACGGAAAATCCCAACAATTGACCAGATTGTATACAAAAAATGCATTTGTGAGGATTCAGACAAATATTGTAATGCCTACATCTAATAAAAAATTTCTCTCAAATTCATCGGATGATCTTATCGTCTCAATGAGTGAGTTGGTAAGTCATCCAAGTAGGGTTGTACAATATGTTTGATATCGTGAAATGCGTAAGACATTTCCCTTTGAAAATTTGTGCCAACATTCTTCAATCCAAAAGGAAGTTTTTGATAGGCATAGGTTTCCCAAGGACAAATGAATTCAGTTTTATGCGGATCAATAGGGAGTATGTTTATTTGATTGTATCTGGAAAATCCGTTCATAAAAGAGAAAACTTAATTTCTGGCACAATCATCAACAATTTGATCGATATAAGGAGTAAGATAATTTTCCTTTGGACAAGATTTTTTGAGATCCATATAGTCGAAGCATACTCTAATGGTCCCTTGCTTCTTGTTAACTGGAACAATATTGGACACCCAATCAGTTAAGGGAACAGGATAATGAAACATGCTCTAAGTAATTTTTCAACTTCAGCTTTTATAGCAGCAAATTTTCGTGGATGCACTGGACGTAATCTTTGTCTAACATTTTTGGCATCATGGTAAGTCTTTATTTCGTGACTTACAATGTTAGGGTCAAATCCTAGTATTTCATCATAGAACGAGGAACAAATGTCTCAAAATTCCTGAAATAGGGCTTTATATGTCTCAATTTTGTCAAGGGAGCATGAAGCACGTATGTGAATGTTCTCAATAATTCTAGGTTTAATATGTTGATTGTTACAGTTGTAGATATGTTTCCTTGATTTGTTTCAGATTCAGAATGAAGGATTGACATAGGACATTGAGGAATATCCACAATCTCAGTCGAAAACATAGATGAAAAAACATTCTCAAATTTTTCAAGGCTAAGGAGAAAGGAGGAACGATGATGATAATCATCCCATGGAATTTTGTCCAAAGTCATGATTTCCATGATACTTTCGTCAGTTGGAAACTCATTATCAAAGGGATCAACAAATGACATTGGTACTAATCATGAAAAATGAGAATAATCACCAATGATCGCATTCACTCGATAAAATTCAAATGATTGTGAGTTTGAAAAAGATTGGACTTCCTGAAAAGTTGATTCAAATGGGCTCAAAGTCATCTCACTGCCATGCGAGGTAAATTCAGACTCTGAAGGCATAATCCAAGTATCAGAAGATTGAATTGTGCTTAATGTAATCATATTAACCTGGGAAATTTTATGAGGAAAATTCGGTGGAGGGAGTGCAAAAGTTCCCACGAGCAATGAATCCTTAATCAAACCTACCCATACGTCTTCATACGGAGTAACCATTTTTCCAATAAAGGGTATACTACCTGTAGAATTAGGGTCTAAAGTGTAGTAAGAAAATTGGTCTGCTTTTACGATTTTTCCTTTATGGTGAAACATTATCATACGAAAAAATGACGAGACCACTTCCGACATAACATAGGTCCAACTTCGACCTAGTAAATGGTTATAATCAAGCTAAGCATCAACAACTTCAACTTCAATTTCAACCGTCTTATCTTCTAACTCTATAGGTATATCATTTAGAATTCCATATGGACGAAAACCTCTTCCATCAAGGGCTTTCAAATTTGTGGAAATTGATTGATGGTTGGAGAACCCAAGGTTCTCAAACAAGAAATATACATGATACATGTAGAATATCCTTCATCAATTACCGTGTGAAAGACTCATTTAGTTTTGACGAAAACTAGTATTCGAAATTCCAGTTGATGCGGAAGTCTAGGTAAATGAATCTCAAGGTAAAATACAATGAGATTAGAATTCTGGGGTTCAATAGCTCCTATTGCTGGAAATAGAAATTACCTTTATGTTGGACAAGTCTGCAGCACTTCAAGGGCCGACATTGCCGAAAGTGACATAGCTAGATCTTCAACAATGTTGTAATTTTGAGCAGCTCGTGCATGAGGAATAAAAGTTGACTTTATGAGAACACCTTTAGGAGGCAATCAAATCACCATGTCAAAATTTGCTTTTTTGATCTATAATGGTTCAGAAGGAGGAGGAATTGATTTGAAAGATGGACTAGGTGAACTAGTATCGTTTCCATTTACGACAAGACACTTAGATCTGTAATCCTTAGATCTCGTGGCTACCATAACTTGTGAGGACATCATCATGAAATATGTCGACGTGGAAGAAGAATAAGGGTTTTGTGAAACCATCTTACTGTCTTGAGAAGGAAATGGATCCTTCAAAACATCAGGGATGGGTGAACCTTTAATTAGTAACCTTAGCGCGATGAGAGCACTCCTTGGTGTAATGATCTTCATCACAGATTAGACAAGGATAATGAGGCTTTTTATTTTCGTGAGATGGTTCGGTTTTGTCTAATTTATATTTTGGAGAAGTATTTTGTTTCGCTTTACCTTTTCCTTTATTTTAACTTCCAAGCGATTTATTCTTACCACTAGATGAATCTACAACGTTAATCTCAGAATTAATTTCAAGAGAAGGATTTTCTTTGGGTGAATCTGATAAATTCACAATATGGGTAGTTTTGGATTTTTTTATGTTTACTCTTATATTGATGGCTAACAGAGCCAATCAGACCACCAGTGGCATGGGATCCTATAGGATTTGAGGTTATCTAAACAGGGCAAGGAAAATTTGAAATTTTATCATACAAAGTGCCAGATTTTGTGTAAACAAGGTTTAGATATTGGGCATGAGAAATTACCTTCTCTTTAGTTACAACACCTCCCTCGGATACATCTTTCGTAATGACTGGAAGCAACGATTTTGTAAACCATTCAACCAAAATCTGATCTAGAATAAAAACCTTAACTAGACGACGTTTACATCTACATTCATGTATATGATTGAAAATGTGAGTAGATGAGGATTGTTTCAAAGAAGTCAAAAGTTTGGTACCAGTATCATAATCTATCAGTAACTGAAAATGTGTCAAGAAAGCAGTGGTAAGGTGATGAATTTATGAAAAGAGGCTCACGGTAACTCAATGTACCATTTTTCTTCTAATTCGTTTAAATTTCATTGGAAAATTTGCAATCTAATAGAATCATCAATCAATGAATTTGACGCACACCAAAGATGATTTGTCATGATATGGTTTGATTGGCCTTCTCCTGATTTTCCTTCAAAATTTGGAATGTCACTAGGAAACATAGTAGGAATTGTCGGCCAAAACGGGAAATAGTAAATATGATCATTCATTAGCAAAGAAAAATCCGGTAAATCTAAATTTGCAATGAACGATAACTATCGGTTGGGATCCTGTTGTGAAAAATGATAACCCTGTGGGATAATTCCAGTACCTACATAAGGATATCCAGGATATCCTAGGATATCTTGTGTGGTTGGGATTTTCATTCATCCAGGATAACCAGGTTGAGCCATACCAAGTTGCAATTGAGACAAAATTTGATAAGTATGACCAAGGTATGGTTGACTCTAGAAAGGTGTATTTTGACCCATCATCCCCAAGTAATATTTCCCCGAAAGGGTTGGCTTTATAAAGGCTTTCCTTGAAATAATTTACTCTGATAAGGTTGACCTTGAAAGAACTAGTTCTGAAAAGGTTGGCCTTTAAAATCTTGGCCTTGGTAAGCTTTTCCTTGATACGGTGTTTGCATGGTTCCCATACTAGGTTTTCCCATAGGAATTTGAGGTGTAGATTGGATTGTAGGACCCACTTGATAGACATACATTTGAGGGATAGCCTAAGTAGTTTATTGCACCGATACTTTAGGGGTAATTGGAACAATAGTTTGAGATACTCGCGGGATGGGGGTTTGGGGTGAACTCGGACCCGATTGTTGAATAGTCTATGCTTGTACAACAGATTGGATAGGAGTATGTGGACTACTTGGACTAAGCTGCTAACTTGGTTGTTGAACATGAGTTTGCAGATTCACTTGAATAGATGCTTAAGGAATCCCCTGAACAGGTTGTTGGACTTGTATCAGGATACCTTGAACATGTATTTGTTGGATAGGTTTTCCAGTAGGTTGAAAAGGTTAGTAAATTGGTATCTGTGGAGCAACTTGCAAAGGTTGTTGAACAAATGAAGGGTTCCAAATGAAATTCATCCCTACATAAGGAGTACGGTTGTGACACAACAGGTTGACCTAAACCAACTTGAGGAATCTAACCATAGTTTTGATAATTTCTAGTAAAAGTTTGCCCTCCAACCGTAGGGTATGATCCAGTAAAAGGTTGTCTTACAGGTGGAGGTAGTTTCCCCTAGGTGGATTATAACCACCTGTTGGATTAACTTGAGGATTACCTACATTGTCGAAAACCATATTAATATATTGGTTTGACATTAAACTTTGGGCAGTAGAAGTAGATATACCACCTAACATAGTAGAAATTTGAGATGAAGGAGAAGCTCCTGAAAAAGTCCCAAAAAGTGACTGATATCTAGGAGGAAATGGCGAACGAACATATAATAATTATTTTAGAGAGCTTGAAAACATGGATGTATCGGTAGGAATACTTCTAGAAGTCGTTCCCGACATATTACATCCGGCATAGAGTAAAAAGAAGTGTGGTAATGTGGAAGACCTTGAATTAAAAAGTTCAAAGGTGTGAAATGCCAAGAATTTGGTCGAAAAGAAGCAAAAATAAGGTATGGAGAAACTATTTGTTTACCTGTAAAAATTGAAGTACTCGGAGATTCTTCTTCCTAGTGTCCAGTAATGTCTTTGATACTAATCAGACCAGACGGTAGACTAATGGTAATAATAAGTTTTAATTTAGGTGAATGTGGAGCAGGAGTAGAGGCTATAACATTTGAAGGAGACTCGGGTTCAGAAATATCAGACTCAGGTTCGGAAATTTCTGGCTCAGTTATTTGTGTATCTGAAACTTCTCCGATATCATATTTTGGTCTAACGACTTTGGTAACTACTGGTTCAAATTGCAATAAGTTAGTTTCAAATCCTTCAGGTTGATTCACTTCAGTCTCAGATTATACAATGGTAGATGTTTCATGTTGATCTAAGGTCCCAAATCTTGTTGATTTTGAGCTTTCAACTTTAATTTTTTCTAATTGACTCAGTGTATACTCAGGGGGTTTACCCTGCATTCTACGCGAATGTCTCAGTAAGTCGACCATTATGAATTTTAATTAAGTATCCAAACAATATCAAAAAATCAAACCTAAGGCCTCTAAAAAGTAAAAACAAACAAATAACACACACTAACAAATATAAGAGTCAAACCACACAAACAAACTTTTCATAGCGAAATCACTAGATGGTGATGAAATCCAACGTCACAGAAATCAAGGTGAAAGTATATATAGATAGAGAGGGTGGAACCATTTACCTTGACAACCTGCTTAATGAATATGATTTGGTGCCATTAACTCCACTTATGCCATCTCAAGTGAATATTACCCTCCAAAGAGGTCCAACTAAATCTAGTCAACATATTTTCCAAGTACAATAGAGACTTCCCCTCCACCGTCACCTTAGGAAATAGCCCTAATATTATGGTCTCTAAGGTTACCATTTACAAAAATTCAACCTAGGGGGGAATTCGTAGATCAGATGTACACACAAGGGCAAAGTAACAAATATCAATCCCCTTGAAAGTTCCTCAACATGAGTAATTTGAGGTTTACTTCCAAGTGACTCCAAAGTACCTTTCGGCACCATTTGTAATGCGTGAAAACCACTATACCATAACCAATGAAGTGGGTTAGATCACTCCACTAGGTCCTATATGATCTCATGCTTGACTCCCTTGTAAGAGGAGCTTCCCAAATCAAAATTGAAATAAAAGGATTTACTCCCTACCACAAGATTCTACTATTTGTTTATAACTTTGGAAAGTTAACTCACTTCCCTATTCCAAAGCCCTACAACCTTATCTATGTATGTGGAAAGAGCCCTAAAAATGTAAATATTCTAATAAATTTTATTAACATTGTGTTATTAAGTTGTTGTTTACTCATTAGGTGATGGATGTGAAACTCATGACATTTTGACATGACTCAAAAACTCTAATGCAGTCGAATGAATTTGTAATATTTTCAGTCAATGAATTCCTAATTACGGGAGAGTAAGAGTTTTTTTTATTTTCAAATAAAATGCAAAAATTCAAATTCTCATAACATTTTTTTCCATAAAAATGTCAATTTCACTTTGTGACAATTCAAATGCAGAAATTAAATCAAAATTTCAATTCACTCAACACGTCAAACTGTTGGGTGTGGAGCCTGATTATCTTGTTTATTTTGTATCACAGCGTTGGAACCCTGTTCCTTAATGGGGTGGCACGCTGCCCGAAATTAAACGCTACCTGGGGGATCCAGGGGGGGCGACTACGAATTTATGGAGCCCCCCCCTGGCGGGGGGTTTCGGGGGCAGTGCCCCCGAAGCTAAAAATAGATGTAAAATTGCCTTGTAAAATTATAGTAACTTGTAGTCAATCTGGGTCATTCATTAGGCATATTATTTGACGGTAGAAGTTATGTTAGTTTAGGGTTTTTTGCCCTAGAAGGAAACCCCTCGCTTTGTATGAGGGTATTGTATTGCGGCTGTGCATTTTATGTGTATTCTCAGAGCGAGAAACAGATATGGAGATTGTGAGAGAGAACAGAGGATATTACAGTGGATCTATTGTAGGTTTTGTCTCTTCATTTTGCTGGATAATAGAAAGGAAGGACTGGCTGTTCAGGGTGGACATAGCCCAAACTGGGTGAACCACGTATATCTGTGTCTCTCTGGTTTTATGTGTTTTGTGTGCTTGTATTTTCCACATATTTTATGTGTTGCATTGCTCTGTAATATCTAATTTTCTAACAACTGGTATCGGAGCTGAAGGTCTATTTGGCTAATAAACTCGCAAGAAAAAAGGGTTCCTGGTTTAAGTGGGAGCAATGGCGGAAGATGGTAAGTTTAGGGTCGAGAAATTTAATAGCCAAAACTTCCCACTATGGAAGATGCAGATGGAATATTATCTGTATCAGAAATATCTGTACCTACCATTGAGTGGAAAATCAAAGAAGCCGACGACTATGACAGACGCAGAATGGGATATTCTCGATAGAAAGGCACTCGGAACAATACGGTTGTGCCTCGCGGCATCGGTAGCCTTCGATATTTCGAAGGAAACAACAATAGAGGGTTTTATTAAGGCATTGGAAAAACTATATGAAAAACCCTCGGCCTCAAATAAGGTATTTCTTATGAAACGTTTATTTAATATGAAGATGTCAAAAGGTGGATCTGTTGCAGACCATTTAAATGATTTTAATACAGTTACCAGTCAATTAAGTTCTGTAGGGGTAAAATTTGATGATGAAGTCAGAGCTCTGTTATTTTTGTGCTCATTGCCAGAAATTTGGAATGGTTTAGTTATGGCCATTAGTAACTCTGTCTCTGGACCTAGTAATTTAAAGTTTGATGATGTTGTCGGTGTTATCCTTAGCGAGGAAATGCGACAGAAAAGCTCCGGTGAGACATCGGGTAATGCTTTGAGTGCAGAGTCTAGGGGAAGAAGAATGGAAAGAGGTAAGAGCTCAGGATATCATAGTAAATCAAGGAAAAGCAGATCCAAGTCCAGATCGGGGATAGTGTGCTAGAAATGTGGAAAGAAAGGACACCTAAAGGAAGACTATAGATCTTGGAAGGGAAAAGAAGGAGACGCACAACAAGAAAACAATCATGAAGCAAATGTGATAGGTGATGTGTTACAAGATGCTTTGATTCTTTCTTTCAAAAATGTTACTGATTCTTGGGTTGTAGATTCAGGGGCCTCATTCCATGCCACACCAGATAAGAAATATTTTCATGACTATGTTCAAGGATATTTTGGACAAGTTCGTTTGGGTGATGATAAACCCTATAAAATTGTTGGAATGGGTAAAGTTCTTGTAAAAAAACAGAATGGAAACCAATGGCTACTAAAGGAGGTAAGGCATGTTCCAGATTTGAAGAAAAATCTGATTTCAACAGGGCAGTTAGGCGGTGAAGGTTGTGTGACAACTTTCACAGATAAAACGTGGAAGGTCACCAAAGGAGCCTTGGTAATAGCAAAAGGTGAAAAGGTTGGTACATTGTATTTATGCAATGGTATTTATAACTCTGTTAATGCTTTAACTTCCAAAGGAGAAGATGTAGCATTATGGCATCATAGGCTCAGACACATGAGTGAGAAGGGGATGAAGATTCTTCACTCAAGAAATTTGTTGCCAGGTTTGAAGAATATTGATTTGGATTTTTGTGAGAATTGCATTTATGGAAAATAGAAGAGAGTTAAATTTCTCAGAGTTGGGAAAGAAAAGAAGAGAGAAAAATTAGAGCTTGTGCATACAGATGTATGGGGACCTGCTCAAGTATCATATCTCGGTGGCTCTCGTTATTATGTTAATTTTATTGATGATGCAACTAGAAAAACCTGGATTTACTGTATTCAGAATAAATATGATGTATTTGATACTTTCAAGAAATGGAAAGCTTTATTTGAGATTGAGACAGGAAAGAATTTGAAGTGTCTCAGATCAGACAATGGAGGTGAATATTGCAGCAAAGAGTTTGATAGGTATTGTTCAGAGCATGGAATTCACAGAGAGAAGACAGTTCCAAAAAAACCACAAGAAAATGGTGTGTCAGAAAGGATGAACAGAACAATCATGGAGCGTGCAAGGTGCATGAGATTGCATGCAGGATTTCCTTTACAATTTTGGGCAGACGCTGTAGATATTTTTGTTTATCTAATAAATAGAGGGCCTTCAAGTTCCTTGGATGGTGGTATTCCAGAGGAAGCATGGACAGGTAAAAAGGTAAACTACTCTTTTTTAAATCCTTTTGGTTGTGAGGCCTTTGTCCATATTAATAAAGAAAATAGAACAAAGCTTGAGGCAAAATCAAAGAAATTCACCTTTATTGGATATGGTGTTAATGATTTTTGTTATCTCTTATATAATTATGAAAATCACAAAATCATTAGGAACAAAGATGTAATATTCAATGAAAAGGTCTTGTATAAGAATCAGTTGCAGGAAAAGAAACAGGAAAAATAAAACAAAGAATACATAGTTCTTGATGAGATCACAGAATAAGTAAAGGTGCTTGAAAATAATAATAATCAACAGCCACAACAACAACCACAACAGCAACAGGCACCTCAAACACCTAAAAGTGGTGTTAGAAGATCTGCCAGGGTAAGTAGACCCCCTGAACGATACTCTCCTTCATTATATTATTTATTGTTGACTGATTCTGGTGAACCTGAATGTTATGAAGAAGAAATGAAAGTTGAAAGCAGGAAGAAGTGGGAGATAGCCATGGAAGAAGTGATGGACCCCTTAATGCATAACCAGACTTGGGACTTAGTTAGGTTGCCTGCAGGAAAAACTACATTGCAAAATAAATGGGTTTACAAGCTGAAGGAAGAAGATGGAGGAAAACAAATGTATAAAGCTCGACCTGTGGTGAAGGGGTTTGCACAGAAGAAAGGTATTGATTTTGATGAAATATTTTCTCCTGTTGTTAAGATGACTTCAATCATAACTATTTTAAGTCTTGTAGCAGCGGAAGATTTACATCTTGAACAGTTAGATGTAAAGACAACATTTCTCCATGGAGATTTGGAGGAAGAGATCTATATGCAGCAACCAGAATGATATGAGGTCAAAGGGAAAGAAAAATTAGTGTGCAGGTTAAAGAAGAGCCTGTATGGCTTAAAATAGGCTCCAAGGCAGTGGTACTAAAATTTGACAAGTTTATGTCTGAACAAGGTTATACTAGATGCCACTCTGATCATTCTGTTTATCTGAAAAAGCAAAATGATGGCAACTATATTATATTGTTATTGTATGTAGATGACATGCTTGTTGCAAGGTCTAACATGCAGGAAATAAATGTGCTTAAAAGAAAATTGGAAAATTCCTTTGCAATGAAGGATTTGGGAGCTACAAAACAAATCCCTAGTATGAGAATAACTAGAGACGCGAAAAATCGCAAATTAACATTGTCTCAAAATGAGTACATACAAAAGGTGTTGAAAAGATTTAATATGCAGAATGCAAAACCAATTAGTACACCTTTTGCTAGCCATTTCAAACTTAGTAAGGAGATGTGCCCCAAGACCCAAGAAGAAATGGATTATATGTCTAATGTTCCATATGCATCAGCAGTTGGAAGCTTAATGTATGCAATGGTCTGCACAAGGCCTGATATTGCACATGCGATGATTTAATAGCGGAGTACATGAACAATCCTTGATAATCTTCCGGGATAAGCGATGAAATGGATGTAAGTATATTTAGGAAGTTACCACAAATCAAGAATTATGATTTGTGGTTCAAACGTGCTCTCCTCTGATATGTTGATACGAGATATGGTAGGTGACAGAGATAACAGGAGGAGCACTACAGGATATGTATTTACTGTAGGTGGAACAGCTGTCAGTTGGGTTTCAAAAATCCAAAGTGTTGTTGCACTTTCAACAACAGAAGCAGAGTATGTTGTTACTACAGAGGCTAGTAAATAAATGATTTGGTTACAAAGGTTTATGAATGAATTGGGTAAGAAGCATGATATGGGCACGTTATACAGTGATAGTCAAACTGCCATTCAACTTGGAAATTTCTGGCTCAGTTAGTTGTGTATCTGAAACTTCTCCAATATCATATTTTGGTCTAACGACTTCGGTAACTACTGGTTCAAATTGTAATAAGTCAGTTTCAAATCCTTCAGGTTGATTCACTTCGGTCTCAAATTATACAATGGTAGATGTTTCAGGTTGATCTAAGGTCCCAAATCCTGTTAATTTTGAGCTTTCAACTTTATTTTTTCTAATTGACTCGATGTATACTTAGGGGGTTTACCCTGCAGTCTACGCGACTGTCTCGGTAAGTCGTCCATGATGAATTTTAATTAAGTATCCAAACAATATCAAAAAATCACACCTAATGCCTCTAAAAAGTAAAAACAAACAAATAACTCACACTAACAAATATAAGAGTCAAACCACACAAACAACCTTTTCATAGTGAAATCACTAGTTGGTGATGAAATCCAACATCACAAAAATCTAGTTGAAAGTATATATAGATAGAGCGGGTGGAACCATTTACCCTGACAACCTGCTTAATGAATATGATCTGGTGCCATTAACTCCACTTATGCCATCTCAAGGGAATATTACCCTCCAAAGAGGTCCAACTGAATCTATTCAACATCTTTTCCAAGTACAATAAATACTTCCCCTCCACCGTCACCTCAGGAAATAGCCCTAATATTATGGTCTCTAAGGTTACCACTTACAACAATTCAACCTAGGGGGGAATTAGTAGCAAGGGCAAAGTAACAAATATCAATCCTCTTGAAAGTTCCTCAACATGAGTAATCTGAGGTTTACTTCCAAGTGACTCCAAAGTACCTTTCAGCACCATTTGTAATGTGTGCAAACCACTATACCATAACCAATGAAGTGGGGTCGATCACTCCACTAGGTCCTATATGATCTCATGCTTGACTCCCTTGTAAGAGGAGCTTCCCAAATAAAAATTGAAATAAAAGGATTTACTCCCTACCGCAAGATTCTACTATTTGTTTATAACTTTGGAAAGTTAACTCACTTCCCTATTCCAAAGCCCTACAACCTTATCTATGTAGGTGGAAAGAGCCCTAAAAATGTAAATATTCTAATCAATTTTATTAACGTTGTGTTATTAAGTTATTGTTTACTCATTAGGTGATGGATGCAAAACTCATGATATTTTGACGTGACTCAAAAACTCTAATGCAGTCGAATGAAATTGTAATCTTTTCATTCAATGAATTCATAATTACGGGAGAGTAAGAGTATTTTTTATTTTCAAATAAAATGCAAAAATTCAAATTCTCATAAAAAAAAATTCCATAAAAATGTCAATTTCACTTTGTGACAATTCAAATGCAGAAATTAAATCAAAATTTCAATTCAATCAACACATCAAAGAACCATGAAATTTCCTTTCACACGCAATCGCTCATAATTTTTCAAAATGCACAGAGAAATCAATCAAAACTTTAAAATGAGTTTGTTTTAATGAATTCCACTAAATGAATGATGTTTACAGTGTATCTATGAAAAAATTCAGTACTGAAAAAAAATAAAAATAAATAAATAAATAAATAACTAATATATATATATATATATATATATATATATATATATATATATATATATATATATATATTCTACTTCCATTAAACTAAAATATCTTTCACATGATGATAAATTACCGATAATGATAAATGTAACATTGATCAGGATATCATTCTTAACAATGTTGAGGGTGAGATATTGAAGTATAACAAGAAGTGAATAGGAAACAATGTGAAAATCTTCTTGCACCGATCCTTGACCTAGTTGTTTAATATTGATATGTCCAACACACCTTGGCATGAGGATGAGTTGCTTCAACACAATATTTAGAGATACATATACCAGGGCCCAAATTTCCATCTATATTGATCATGGTCCTTCAGAAACCATGTTAGATTTAGTTGGATAAAATGGGTGGTCCTAGCCTATAACTTAATCATACTGCCAAAGTCTAATTTACAATCATTGGCAACTGAAGGCAATGTTTTGTATGTGGATAGAGAAAGTTGGAAACAAGATGATTGTTATAAATAGTTCTAGTGATTTGGGCATTTCACTTGTGTTGCAAACTCTGTTAATTGCTATAACACATACCAGTCATGGAAACATACACTTAGGTGGAAATAGACACAAGGATAAGCCTTTGTTTTCTTGTCCCTCTACCTACAACAATGAAGGAGACAAAGGAGACTAATTGCAATATTTAGCATTTAGCATGAATAACAACAACAAAGGAGACATTATACGAGCCCATCTCCACTCTTACAACTCAATATGAAGGTGCACTTATGGTATGGTTTATTCTAGATTATTTTCTCTTATGATCAATATTTAGTTGACAGATTTAGCAAATTATTTCATCATTTGTGGTATTTTCCAAAGTGATCATTGATGCAATATATGTTTAGTCCTTTTTCTATGGTGCCTATAATCAAAACAACAATCAATAAGGTGATTTTTTAATATGAAATATGCTTGTTGAACTCCTTAATGCATCGATACACCATGCATGGCCATATCTAATCTATATAAGGGTATATACAACAAAATCCAAGCCCAATATAAGGAATGCCCTTCCTTAAAATGGAGGAAAATGCACATTGAATATTTGGTTCAAGGCCAATTGATCCACACAGGGAGAGAACCCTTATCATTTTTGTGTTAAATTCTCATTCTTCACTAAGTGATTGTTATAGTATTCTTCCTCATAAATACAATAGTAAATGAAAACATATGGTTTATAGAACCACTTGACATGGTCATGGGAGCGCCCACCTTATGAATCATCTTCAAGAGTATATTATGACAGATTTTAAAAGGATAGAGTCATAAAATGAGAAGCATTCTTCTCAAAAGGCATCAAACGCAAGAATTAAAGGGCATGGTCATCGTCATAATGGCCATTCAAGGAAGTATTGTAGGTTTAAAAAGACATATGTCATACAAACACTCGATTTGATACAATGAACAACTATTATTTAAAGGTAGCATGCTCATGGAAGGACATGTGTCATACCAACAGTACATTTGATATAGTTAACAACCATTATTTTAAAGCAACATGCTCATGGAAGGACATGTGGCAGTCTTGTGTGGTTAAAGCATGGCTTGAGGACCATAGTAGCCTAATTGAGGAGAAGTCCAAGGAAGTCTCTAGAGATCAAAACATATATATAGTTTATTTACAAAAGGTCATGCTCGAAGGAATTTTTCATATAGAATGTCCTAGAGCAGTTCATTCTCAAAAGGAGAGCATCATCAAGAGATTGTTCATACTAAATAGATTACTTCATCTACACACTAGCTTCCTTGCCTTTAATATTCTTGCCACATGTTTTTCACACACTTCTCACTCAAAATCCCATGCATCAAATATGACGAGTATGCATTTAGATGGTGCTATAACATTATTTTCCACAATCAATAAATTCCATAGGTGACCTTTACCTTGTTAGTAAAAAGCTTCACAATTCTTAATTAATTTTTGAGCATCTTAATAGTTCTATTGGAATCCCTCCTACATTCACTTAGATGTCTCTTCATTGACTTGTAATCTCCTCCCCACTACTCTCATGATGGGGACTCACAGATGGTCTCCACCTATTTTAAACTTGGCCAAGTATAGTTCTCCATTCTTTAATCTTTGATCCCCATTACAAGAATCCATTAGATCTTAAAATCACCACCTCACTACTCACCTTTTTACTCGTTTTTTATAATATATTCTCTAACACCATTTCCTCTTCAATAAGGAGTCACAATTGTTTTGATTACATGCTATGATCCATGTTCAATGCAAGAACCTCAAATGTTATGATCTCTTTCCAATCAAGACTTCCTGGTTAGCATATAGCTTGCATCATTATTATATCCATTGAAGATGAAATTAATGAATCGAAACAAACAATTAAAAGATCAAAAACATAAACCTAGATGAAACATGTGCATGAATCAAAACAAATAATTAAAAGATCAATAACATAAACATAGATGATACATGTGTTTTTCAATTACATATGGTGCTACTAATTTTGGTTAAAATAATTATACATATTATATTTTTACTTGTTTTGTTTTTTCAAGTTTAAGAACCAATTAATACACTTCTTCATACATCCATTTTCATCTTTATTATTGTCACCAACTAAATTAGATTCTTTCCACTAAATAAAATTTTCCTTTATGAATATTAATAAATGTTTAAGAATAAATCTACTTAAAATTGAAAAGAACAAGACTAAATATATTAGAAATTCATAAAATAAGTAGAATATCATTGGAATTTATTTTCTAATATCTAGAACACAATACACCTTCAATTTACATTAAATTTATTTATAAATAATAATTCACTTTAAAATAATTTTTTCCTTTATAAAAATTATCCTAGAAATGCAGTGATATTTTTTTGTATTATGAGATGCAACAAATGAGCCAATGGGACTTGAGGAAGACAATATCCATAATTGTTTCTCCTTAATTTCAAAATATATTTTTCCCGTTTTGGTATTTTGGATAACACGTGCTTTCCTCATCAAGAAATTGGTCAAACGTAGTATTTTGCCCACATTCCTAGTGCGATGATCTTCTTATCTTTTTCAGAAAAGGCACATTTGGACAGCATTTAAGAACTTACATTACATGTTGAGCTCCTATTAGTGTTCCTACCATTAGAATCCATAATAGCAAACCTCTTGTGAGCAATGCAACCACGCCCAACTTCTTGATTGCCTACCATTAATTTACTGACGATTGTTGGATCTCAACTATATATATCATTACACGGCAAAAAGAAAAATGAATGCAAATTATAGTATCACTATTGAATTTCAATTCAACATCTATTTACAAAATCATTACAAGGAAGAATGAAAAAGAATGTATTTCTATATGGATAAATATCAAATTAGATTTATTGGTATTTAGGAGATATGAAAAGTTATATTGGGATTGTTTGTTTAATTGATTTTTTTAGGAGATATTAAAAGTTATTTTGGGATTGTTTGCTCTAAGTTAAATTCTACTCGGTTAAATTTTGGTAAGTGGTATTTGCTAAATCAATTTGTTGAATATACTCTTTAGTTATAAAATATAAGTGACGTGTTGGTCTTATTGATATATCTAACTTACATATGTTAAATATACTATGTAATTATATAATTATAGTAACAACTTATAGATATATCTCACTAAATGTAAATCACTCCAATAAATTACTCATTCCTATAATCTCACAAACTTACATCCATGAAATTTCTAATAATTCAAACTTGATTATTAATATAAATAAACTTAAATCCCACATTTTTTAGAACATAGACCATGTTATCTGTTATCTCCAGGATGCGAGACCGCAACACATGATATTATGCTCAATTATTACTATAAGAAATATGCATTTTTATTAATAACCTAATAATCCTAAGAAAGCTTACTCCTAACTTCCAAGCCTTTGGAATTGGAAGGGAAAATTTGTATATACTCTCCACAACACTTTCAGAGCACGCAAAGTTCACCATTGTATCTACAAAAATTATAATGATCCACCATGTAAGTTTTTTCTTAGGCCATTAATCTCTATATGGGAGGATTTTTTTCCAATTGAACTTACATGTAATTTGACATCCATATAGAGGCAAAAGGCCCTTGTACAAGTTTTAAATTAAACAAACAATCACTCGCTTTCTCAGTGAGACTAAATATTAATATTCTGGATCATTTCAAATTTATTTAAATCTAAAATATATGATAATGCAGAGAGATCAAATCCCTTTTCTATAAAATAACTTTTTGGAGAGTGTGTTGTAGCTCCTAGAGACAACCTTGAGTTGTATAAAGACCAGTGCCTAGGATATCTTAAATGCAAGGAGCATATGACTCAACTGACTGTAGTTGGAAATGTTTGGCTCTCATGCAACTATCACTCAGATGAATGGTTTTAATAAGGGTGGAACCAAGACCCCAAAGTTAAACACAACAACTAGGAAAATTGCAGAAACTAAGTACAAACAACTCTAATTTGAAAGATAATGGGACCAGTTGTCCAGTAGGGGAGATAAGGAGAATCCCAGCTCCATTTCCTTCCTTTGAGTTGGCTCCATCAAAGTGCAAGGTCCAAATCCCACCTTCTTCATCACTTGAAGATTGCTCGATCTTTACTTGACAGAAAGATGGCTCCTGCAAGTAATCTTGGTCTTCCTCAAGCATTAGACAAGAAAACTCACCCTCTTTGTTGTACACCGGTGAATTTACTGAATTATCGGCTTTAGTGACCATCTTCACAAACCTTGTTTCCTGGTATTCTTCTTTCTTGGCCTCCAAACACAGGGATGGTCGCATAGGTTAGGTCTAGCTTTATAGATCCTCTGATTTTTGTACCCCATGATCTAGATAACAGCATCCCAAAACGAGCTTGGATGTCAGCCACTACTATGTCCATTACCACACTCTTAGATGGGATTTGGGCTAGATTTACCACCAAATCCTTGATCATCCCCAAACATTTGACTCTTTTAGAATCAAAAGAGTAGATATCTTTGAATGGGCGAGTGATCTGTAGCCCCAATTTCTCCATCACTGACAGGGACAGGAGGTTATGAGACGCTCCAGAATCCAGCATATATTTATGCAATAATAGGTCATGAATTACTAAGGAGACATAGAAAGGGGGAGTTGAAGAATATAGTTCCTCAACATGGGGACCGAACATAACCATGGGCCTTTATTCTTGGAGTTTTAAACTGTCTAGGATTGGAGCAGCTCCTTGAGGAAGCATGAATGATGACACTTGAGCCTGATAGGCTGGTTGCTTCAGGAGTTCAGACAAAGGGACAGGAATTTTTACTTTTTTCCAGCTCTTTCTGAAGGCTAAACACAGGAGGAGGCTTCTATACAAGACTTTCCTCTAGCTCTTTACTCTCGGCTGGAGGTTTTTCTTCCTTTGGGATAGGCTTGAATTTTGCAATTGAGTTGGGGACTATATTAGAAGAAGATGGAACAGAGACATTAGGATGCAAAGGTTCAGTCACAGGTTTCTTACCTTTATCTTCAATTTTCTGAACGACAGGCTCCTTCGGAGGCGTCCTTTCTTCTTGTTCCTCTGTGCGGGTTCTCTTTCTAGAGGACTTGAGATCATATTTACTATGAAACTATGCTTGCATGAAGTCTAAAAATTGTTTACAGTAATCATCGATCTCTGGATATTCAAGAGCACGTGTTTTTTCTTCTTCTTCTTCTTACAACGAGAGCTCCACTCCTTCACCTTCTTGCAAAGAAGACTCAACTTCATCGCCATCTGAGTAAGCAATATATTGATCATCTTGCCCATCAGTAATGTCTTCGGCAGGGCCATCCATCTGCCCTTCCAGATACAGTGGGGGTTGTATGTGGTCTTGCTGCTCCTTCCGCTCTCTCTGCAATATTTGAAGAGGAGGCTTTCTATATTGTGGGTTAAATCCTCTGTTTGGAGCAGTTTGGAATGGCTTGGAGGATGAGTTCTTTGCCTCGAGCTCAAGCTTCACCAGCTTGCTCGAAAGGTTCTTGATCATTTTACTCATCTCCTTTATTTTTTAATATGCTACCTATCTATCTTGACTTGAGGTAGACACTCGCATCATGATCTAACCTTCCCTTTGATTTACCCATAGAAGAAAAAGTTAGCTTCCACTTCCAATGCGTTAGTCTGGGCTTTTTCTAGAGGAGCAGACTTCCTTTCTCTTAGAGAGAATCCGAATTCTAACTCGAAGGCTGCTACAAACACCACTTTAGCAGCGATCTGGTGAGGCTTCATTTCGGCTGGGAGACTTGTATATAATTTATTAAACCTCTTGATGAATTCGGACACATTTTCATTATGTCTCTTTCTAAGTGCGTTGAATTTTGTAAGACAATATCTGTGGTCCTTCTTCTCTCCCCATTTCTTGGTGAAGGCATTTTCCTTTTCCTCCCAGTTATTAATGGAGTGGTCTCCCAAGGTTTTGAACCATTTTCTAGCCTCTCCATCTAGAGACTGGACAAACAATCTCACCACCACATCCAAATGTTCAACATTGAAATTTTCTGTGAAGGCGCAAAAAAATTCTAGGTGTTTCTGCGCTTGAGTATCATTTTCTCCATTGAAACGAGTTAGGATATTTAAGTAATCCTGAGGCATGTTGTTCAAGATCTGAGGCAATGCCAGGGGGGCATATTTGTTCATTAGGAAGCCAGGAACAGCCATCGGAGTTTGTGGAGGTGGCGGGAGAGTCTGATTGTAATAGGAGGGGGTGGAAGAGAAGTATGTATGACAATGGGGATATATTGAACAACGGCTTGATGGGTTGATTGAACTGCTAGAATATGAGAAGTGAAAACCTCTATGACTTCTTTAACTTCTTCGGCTTTGGGAATGGGATGCAAAAAGAAGCTCGTGGTATCTACAGACTCGGCCTCATCTTTTACTTCAATATTTTCTAGGGAGGGGCTATCCAAAGTATATTCAAGGGTTCTTGCGGTGGAATCAGGACCTTGATCTTGAGCTAATTGAGAGGAGGATGGAGAGTATTCCAGGGAGAATCTGGGAATATCTGTATAAGTTGATTGTCTTTCTCTCCAACTTCTCTTGTGCAAAAACTTCTCTAGATCAGACACTGAAGGTGTTCTCAACTGGGATGTAGCTGACCTCAGGTGTGGCTTTCAGGAAGCCAGGACTGCAAATAAATTTATCCTTTGAATTACAGTGGAGTCACCAAGGTGAGCGATCTACAACTCCCAACCCTTCCTCCTCACCTATTCTGAAGGGTGGATGAATATTTTTCAAGGCCCGGGGATTTATTTCTTTAAATTCTTTCCCCGGCAACGACGCCAGAAAGATGTTGTAGCTCCTAGAGACAGCCTTAAGTTGTATAAATAACAGTGCCTAGGACATCTTAAATGCAAGAAGCATATGACTCAATTGACTACAGTTGGAAATTTTTGGCTCTCATGCAACTATCACTCAGATGAATGGTTTTAATAAGGGTGTAACCAATACCTCAAAGTTAAACACAACAACTAGGAAAACTACAGAAACTAAGTACAAACTGCAATAAGTAAATGCATCAGACAGCTCTAAAACAGAATGTTGTAAAAGGGGGCTGACTTCTAAAATGAATACACAGCTATCAAGTTATATGTGAGCGATGACTATGGCAGAATATGGAGTAAGATATCAACTATAACCGGGCTTATTCAAGGATAAGAATCCATATATACTGGGCTTATTCAAAGATAAGAATCCATATATTTGGGCTCGTTCAAAGATAAGAATCCATTGTAGTTAGTATCGGAAGAACAGCGGAAGAGATATGAGAATGGACAAAGTATCCTGCCTGAGCAATATTTAAAGTGCTATAGATGAGTAAATATGAGTAACTGCTATGATAAATTCACATTTAAACATGGGAGCACTCGCATTCTAGAGCATTTAGATAGAAGAAATGTAGAGAGATACGAAATGAACATTTATATTTAAAAACATGGAGAATAGTTACAAACTGTGAATCATCCCGAGCGAAATCCCCAATTCCACCAAAAATTCTTATTACTGAATCCCTACAGGATCTTCAAACATCCACTATCAAAGTTCATACAAAATACATACAGAATACTTGAGCTAGTGAGTCCTTTGGAAAATCTGGAACCTTTTGTTAGTGTTTTCTTCCTATTTTTATAACCTCTGATTCCTATGCGCGAGAAGATATTTTGGGAAAATATCTTCCCCGCATGCTTGTATGTTGTTTCAGGTCTAAATCAAAAACAAAAAAGATGATGAGGTAGAACTGTCTCTCATCATCTTACAACACAGGCCTAAAGCCGTTTCTAACTGAAATGTAAACAATTTACTAACTATAAGTAAAAACTGTAGGAGTGAACTAAAGATTTCACCCAAAATGACAAAGTGAAAAGAACATAAGGTAAAAGGCCACGCGGGCCCAGTCATGAATGATCATTGATGTTTGATGAGGCGGAGCCCTTGCTACTTCTCGCGAAGGCAATACTATTAGTTGTGGGAAGGACTAGCCTTCTGCGCTGGGGGTGCGGCACTACTGGAGGGTCTTATAGAATGGCCAATGGTCATGATCCATTGACTGAGACGTGAAACTGACCCTCTGCATATTTTTTCTCTGCTTCCTGGGTGTGGAGGATCGTCAACCTTGGCCTCGAGCCACTGTGATTGGCTATGAGATGGCCCGCATACTTAAAATGCCATGAAAACCTGCACAGACAGCAAACCTAGTTAAATAAATCCTGCGATGAGGGATAGACTACTTCAGAAGGCTCAGGTGAAGGCGGAGGAGCAGTGCGGAGGCAGGGAAAGCAGCGGAAGCACTTCCATGGTGAAAGCAGAGTTTAAATCTGATTTGGCGCAAAGTTATGCAAAAGGCAGTTTTGTGGAAAACTGGAGTGGTTTTCGCACAGGCGGAAGGTGGTAAGCAGTAATGAGCGAAATGAACGCGATATAGTCGGGTGGGCGACGCGTGTCCTCACAAAACCGCCCATTTCACGTCGGAGTTGCGCGTTGGGGAGCTGTTGCGAATTGGGTGGGAAAACGAACGAGAGCCGTCCGATTTGGGAAAATCAGATCAACGGTGGTGGTTGAAAGCGACTGTTATAGCATCATTTCTCACCTTCATATGATTCATGATTTCTTTTATGGCTTTGGGCACCCATTCCTACAGACTTGGACAAATTCACTAAAAAACAGTGTTAAAATCCCCATACGCGGTTATGCCCAGACTTTTCCGTGTGTATACGCGAGTCCATATGTACTTTTCCGCATATGCCATTAAAATCATTAAAAAATATATAAAAAATCCCTATCTTCGGGCTGGGTTGATGGTTACTCTGGTAGTTCAACCACCCCAGCACGTGGCCAACTGTTTCCAACTGTTGAAACTACTTTAAGGGAGTATAAAATCCCCTCATGTGCATGGCCTAAGGGAGAGAGAGAAATTATTGATATTATACTCTGTTGGTATTCCCTATCCAAGTCTGAATTCTCGTGCCTCCTGCACTTCCCAGTTCATTACAGGAAACCCTTGTTTCCTGGAGATGCTCATCTCTTTATATGTCATCTCGTATGCACCAGTTCGGAAGGAATCTTAGCGAGGCAAGGGTGGGATGGATCCGAACGACGATCTGCTCGAAGATCGTGGAAGGATTCAGGTGATCTCTCCACTTGTATTTCTGTACATGCTATTTATAATACAGAAGAACCATCTTATTCCCGAAATATATGTGTTAGTGTCTGCTTGCATATATGAGAATATTGTTATTTAAGCATTTGTTATGGTTTATCTAATGTTTCATATGGATTTCACTAACATTTAGAGTAGATATATGTTGTACAACCAGTTCTTCGTGCTTGTTTCTTCTTGTCTTTCAGGTTAAGGAGGAAGAAGGGTTGTTGGGGGTTTGGACCCCACAGGATCTGCTTCAACCGTAGGACCTACGGGTAACTTCCTCGATCTACTCTATTTAGTTTTTCATGAACATGTATGGTTGTGTGAGTCCTTCTTAAGTAGCATGCCCTGCTCTGTGGAGGTTTAAACCCAACAAACCTCTAGGGTGATTTTCCCCGAAATAGAACTGGTGACTCCGCTGGGGATCGCATTCTTGTGATTCCCCTGTTGGGTGGTTTCAGCTGTTTGATAGGTTTCCAACAGTTTTAACTTTTATTTGCAGTCCATTTTACTCTTTCTCAGTCAGACTGAAGTCCTGGTTTCTTATCCAGGCTTGATCCTTTTTGTTTTTCATTATTTACCCTTATATACGCGCTTTTTTTTGCACACAGTCGCGTATACACGCAAGTTTGTCTAAAGGGAGTCGCGTATACGCGTGTTTCCTTTAGCACAGTCACGTATGCACGCTTGTTGCTAAACTGTGAAGTAGTGTATACCTAGGCAGATTTTGAAATTTTGGATACCTTGGCTTTTTAGTCCTTTCTGTCTGTAGAGCCCTATTCCTGCAGTGTCTTTGTACCCTCTGGATTGTGAAGAAAGTGGACTTTAGTCTTTTCTCTCTTTCGTTTGATTGAAAACTAGTCTTTTTGGCAAAGTGTTGTTTCTTGTGCTGGCACTTCTGGTTTGAGTACCAAGATCTCTTTCTGGGCATTCTTGGCTGTTCTGCTTCATCAGAACAGAGAGCTCCTTCTCATTTACTCTTTCCTATCTTTGTGATTTGCTTTGCACTACGATTTTTGCCTATTTCCTGGTTGGTTTTCTTGAGTTCAGTTGGCTAGGTCTTGTTGCAACTTTTGAAGAGTCTTTCTTGGTTCTTTGAAGTTTTTGTTTGCGGCAAGGTTGCACTATTCTTCTAGGCTGAGTGGCTGAGTTTTCTTGTCTTCTTTTGCTCATATTGATCTTGCTACTAGTTAGCCCTATAAGATTTGGAGCATTTTTGAAGTTTTTGCTTGAAATTCAGTATTGATTGGCTTGGGATTTTATAGTTTCACTTGGTCTTTTCGAACTCTTTTATAAAACACAAAAGCTCAAAAAACATTTTGCTTTGTTGTTTGCTTTTGTTTTTGCATTTTTGTTTTCGTTTCTTTGTGTGTTTTGAAGCTTTGTTGAGGTTTCTTGCCTTTGGATTTTGGCTTGATAATTGGAAAGGAGTTGTTATAGATTTCTTCCTCTTGTTTTCAAGCATTTTTTTGGTGTCTTCATATTAAGGGTTCTTGATTTTGGAACTAGCTTTCTGGACAACCAAAAAGAGATAAAACTGAAGGACTTTTGGGAAATTTCACTCTGCTTTAGGAGATTTTGCATCTTAGGATTTGCATGCTTGTAGTGATTTGCATCAGGTGCACTTAAGCATTTAGTTATTTTCATAGTTTTTGTGAGTGTGAGTTTGCTATCTGAAAAGAAAAAATACAATTTTTAATCTCGTAGAACCCGTGTAGAAGTTGCTTTTCATCGAAAGACAATAACTGCATTTGCATGTAGTTTGGTTTTTATTAATTTCTTTCTGCGTCAAAACATCATTAGTTTCATTTCCGCGTCCCTTTGACTTAACATAACAGCCCATTAAAATAAGCAATATAATTTAAAATCAACTAGCAAGTTTTCTAAGTGTCATACACCAACTAGCTAGGTTGTAGGGCCTTGGATTAGGTGAGTGGAGAGTTAACTCTCCAAGGCCGCTCAAAAAAAACATAGAAGTTGATTAATTGAGCGAAATCCAACTCCGTTAGGTGGACCAGGAAAGCTCTCCTCCAGAGAGTCAAGCACGAGGGGAAGTGAAGGCCGAGAAGAGAGATACCCCCTCTCTGATTTGCTGAATCTGACCTCAAGACCGTTCCGCCTGGCTTCTGACACGGATTGGTGCCCATAGTTGCCACTCCTAGGTTCCACATAGGTGACTGCGGGGGGGAATACCCGTGGTACCTGAGGCAGACGTCGCATCACTTTCAGCAGTACTTCTGGGGGGTGCCCTTGCGAAGCTTGGGTGCTTGAGCCGACAAAGGTTGTCGTTAGGAGGTCGGCGTAACTGTTTCTGATACCTTCGCTAGTTGTTCTGGGCCCTAATCATCCCAGACTGCTTTCGGGAGGTCCTATATTTCGCTTTCCTGTATTTTGGTGTCCGGTCCTCATCACCCGGAGCGGAAATACTTGGAGGTTGTTTGCTTGATTGTATCTCAGGGATTTTTCTTATAGTGAGTGCTCTTTGCTCCTAGCTTGCCTAGATTTTCACTTTTTTGAGTCTAATTTAAAATCTATAAAAGTGGCTGATCAAGCGCCTCGTCGATCGAGGAGAATCCGGGGGTTATCTCCCGAGAGTCCAGAGCCTTCTTCGAGAAGGCATAGGAGTGATTTAGCAGGTGGTTACCACCCTGTGACGTCTGACGTAGTGGACAGAGATCCTCCACAAGGGTCTGAAGGTTTCATAGCTGATTCTGGTGTCGGTTCTGAGAGGAGCGTTCCGCTCACCTCGCGAGTTTTGTTTCCTCAGGAAGAAGATTTTCAAATTGAAGAAGTACTTGAACCTCCTACGTCAGGTCCATCTCCTCTTCCTCCTGATTATCCGTTCATTGTTCAATACATCGGACCTGAGTCAGAGAGACCAGAAGATCTTCCGTATGATTCATACCTTTCGATGGCCACGACTGGGAACGCGGCTTCTGCCGTGAGTGCTGCAGGCATTCAGACTCCTGCTTCTGTTGAAGGAGGAGGCACTATTGCTTTATCTTCGATTGCTTCTAGTGCTGCTGTGTTTGGCTTTGGTTTCACCCAAGCACATGCTTATGATTCTGGTCCCTTCTATTCAGGGATGCCCACTAGTGGGAATCCCTCTTTTTCCTTTTCCGCTGCTACAACTGGATCTACACCCATGTCTTCCATGGCTAGTGGATCAGCTTCTTTTCAGGGTTTCCCCTTCGGAACTGGACACATTCCTAGTTCAAATCCTTCTTTAGGGTCCTTTCCGTTTACTTCTCAGACCCAGAGTTTCAACCCTTGGTCTGGGGGGCAAAGTTCAACTACTTTTACAGGGTGGAACCCTGTGTTCACTACAGCGGGGGCAGGGAATCAGTTTTACACTAGTCACCAAGGGAATACTTCTTTCCCTTCGTCGAGTGCTTATCAGACCTTTTCTCCTCTTTCTAATGCCTAGAACCCCTATCAGGGGCTTTCCTCTTCATTTCATACTTCAGTGGGGGGAACTGGTCTGGGCTTTGGTAACTCTGCGTTGGGAGGAGGTTCTTCTCCTTTTTCTACGAGTCTTTTTTGGCAACCTGGTGCCTCATCAAATCCAGGGTATTCTTTTTAGAATGTTGGGAATCCATCCCACCAAGGATGGAATCCTCAGGCTCCACCTTGCTTACCTTTTCTGGCAACGTTAAACTTGCTAGATCTGTCGAAGTTGACTAATGATCCGATTCGTTATAGTCCGAGGTGGCCTCCGGTTCCCACCAAACTTCCTTCAGATATTCCAAAGTTTGAAGGTAAGAATGGAGAAGATCTGGCTAACCACATTACCACTTTCCATTTATGGTGTTCTTCAAACTCCCTGATCGATGATTCGATTAGGTTGAGATTATTTCAACGCACCCTAACTGAAAACGCTGCCAAATGGTATATTGAGCTAACTGGGGGCAGTTTTGCTACATTTGGAGAACTGGTTGTTACATTTTTGAACCATTTTCAGTTGCCTGTCCGATATGATGCTGGGACTGAACTCCTAGTTAATTTTAAGCAGGACGACGCAACCCACATTTCTGATCACATTCAGGAATGGAGGAGAAGGAAGAGGCTGATTAAAGCTCATATTCCAGGTGAATTCCTTTTGGAATGGTTTCTCAAATCCCTGCAGTTAGATATTTCGAAAGATGTATCCCTCTCCGGGGTATTTTCCGAGGAGCAGGCCATTTTTAGGGCCCAGTAGCTAGAGTTGATATATTCTCAGTCTGGGATCCTTCACAAGTATCTGCCTAATGCTCCTCGCTCCAAATTAGATTTGTCTAAAACTAAGCCCGGTCCTCATGGCGACGGACTGATTGGATCGATCAATAGTGGTGCAGCCAGCCTGCTTTCTCAACTGCAGCAGTTGTCTTTGCAATCTTCTCCTTCTGGTCAGGTTGTGCCTGCTGAGTCACCACCTTCCCAGTCTTTGTCCATAAATGTTGTCCAAACTTTTGATCCCAAAGGAAATCAACAATCCGAAGGGAAGAAGAAGGGACGAAATAATAAGAAAAAGGGCAAGAACGGGAAGGGTAATGCAAATAAAACCAACAAGCATGTTGGTGAGGGTCCAAAGGAGAAAAGGAAAGTGAAGTTTCCATGCAAGCTATGTGCTGGAGACCATCTTACACACCTTTGCCCTAAAATTCAGGATGCGCAGCGCTTGTTAGCCCAGCAGGGTTCTTCCAGTTCCCAGGCTGTGTTAACAAACCCTTTTCCCCAAGGGCAACAATTAGTTTTTGGCGCGAACCAAAATCCTGGGGCTTCCTCTGGGGGCACCCAGGAAGGGGAAATTCCATCGAACATTTTCATGATGAGTGCTCACGCGGATATCGCTACGAGATCCCGTGATTATGGCGGAGAAGAGTCTTCGAAAGCTAAGGATATTCCTGATGCTACTGAGCCGCTTCACATTACAAAGCCTACTGTTGAGTCTATGCCTCGGATGCCCAAAGCATCTACTAAGCGGTCGACGATTAATCCAAATGCTAGGGCTGCCCAGAACTACTCTATTGTGGAAGATCTGGCGCAGAGTCCTTGTGCTATGTCGGCTTTAGAGGTACTCCAGTCTTGTCCGGCTCAGCGCAGTTCTTTGCTCACTGCCATTGGGGCTATTGATCCGAAAAATTCTCTTTTGATTACTTTTTATATGTCTAATTTTAAGATGAGGCTCCCCCATCACATGGCCTTTCATATTAAATCGTCGTACCGGAAGTGAAATATCTTTCGAACGGTGGTTGATGAGGGTGCTTCCACATGCGTGATGTCTCTCACATGTTGGAAAACAGTTGGATCTCCCAAAGTTGTTCCATCTAGCACTGTCCTGACTGCGTTCGATGGTCATTCTCACAGACCCCATGGCATTGTCCCAGCTTTGCCCATCTGTGTTGGGGGAAAAACTGTCAATATAGAGGTTGAGGTAGTGGATGCAAGCTTGGACTACAACTTTTTGTTGGGAAGAAACTGGATTTATGAGATGGATTCCATTGCATCCTCGTTATTTCGAATTATTTGTTTCCCCCACGAAGGGAGGATTGTTACAGTGGATCAACTGGACTGTCCTCCTGTAGACCTGAATGCGTCTTCTGACTCATCTGTTCCTAAGTTGGATAATACTAAGGCGCCTGTTGAGAATTTAGGAGTTGGAATGTATTCTTCCTTGATGGGTACTTTTGATATTCCTCCTCCTACGGTTCATATTAATGCAATTTCATCCTCCAAGGCTCCTCTTCAAAGAGAGTTCTTCAGAACTCATTATTTTTCGGACCCTTGGACCTTACCTTCCCCTACTGCCACATTAGCGGAAGGTCAAGTGGGTGGAATGGAATTTCCTATTTCTGCAGCTGAGATTGCTTATCAGTCTATTGTTGACTCTGCAGAATCCATCCCAGCTCCTCTGTCACCGGAAGAGTTGGATGGAGATGTGGCTCCGGCTTGGACACTTATTTCTTCTTCTTCCCAGGATCTCCTTGATACCACTCTTCCATCTGAAGAGGCCATCCTAGAAGCCACAACTGGTATAGATAGACCGTGGGATGATTTTCATCATCGGTCTTACTTTTTACCTGACTTGAGCGAAGTTGAAACAAGCTTTCCAAGTCCTCAATCTCCTGGTCCTGTTCACCCAGTCTTGAACCCTTTAGCACCAACACAGGTTTATGCTGAAGGGAACATGGCTGTGATTTCCCCTACTATCCCGGTGAACATTTCCATGGATCCCAATATTATCGAGAATGTCTTCATTGGAGCTAAATTTTCCCGTGAGGAGGTTCAAATTTACACCGAGCTCTTTAAAGAGTATAGGGATGTATTCGCTTGGTCTTATGAGGAAATGCCTGGTATAGACCCATCTATTGTCCAGCATGAGATCAAGACTTATGAAAACGCTAAGCCGGTGAGGCAAAAACTTCGTCCGGTCAATCCTAGGAAGGCAGCAGCTATCAAAGCTGAAGTTGAGAAGCTGCTTAAGGCGGGATTCATTTTCCCTATTCCTTTGACTGAATGGGTTTCAAATCCCGTTCCCGTAGATAAAAAGCGAGGAACGATTCGAGTTTGCATCGATTTCAGAGACCTAAATAAAGCATGTCCTAAAGATAATTACCCCACACCATTTATCGATCAGATCATTGATGAGTGTGCCGGTAATGAGATTTTCTCCTTCTAGGACGGTTTCTCCAGATATAATCAAATTACTATCCGTCCTGAAGATCAGCATAAGACTGCCTTTATTTGTCCCTGGGGTACGTTTGCATACAAGAAGATACGTTTTGGTCTTAAAAATGCTGGGGCCACCTTTCAGCGGGCCATGTCATATGCCTTCCACGACATCAAAAAGATTATCGAGGCGTATTTGGATGATTTAGCTGCTCATTCTCGAAAGAGGATGGATCATCCTGCTCACCTCCGGCAAATATTTGAACGATGTCGGTTCTATAAGATTAAATTGAATCCGAACAAGTGCGTTTTCGCGGTTACATCCGGTCGGTTATTGGGATTCATTGTGTCCAAGGAAGGGATTAGGGTAGATCCCTTCAAGGTTGAGGCAATACTTCGGTTGCCTCCCCCGTCCTCTATCCGTCAGCTTCAAAGTCTACAAGGAAAGTCTAATTTTCTTCGGAGATTTATCGTAAATTATGCTGAAGTTACCAAGGGATTTATGAGATTGTTGAAGAAAGGAGTTCCTTTTCTTTGGGATGAATACGCTCAACGCTCATTTGATGCTTTGAAGAAAGCATTGACCTCTGCCTCGTTATTGAGTCCACCTGATTATAGCAGAGATTTCCTTTTGTACCTGGCAGCAGCAGAATCTACTATTGGTATGGTTCTGGTTCAGGAGGATGATGCTCTTGCAGAGCATGTTATATACTACCTTAGTCGAGGCTTGGTAGGACCTGAACTCCGGTACACTCCGATAGAAAAATTAGCTTTAGCAATAGTTCATGTTGTGCAGCGACTCCGGCATTACATTATTCTTCGCAAAACTTATGTTTTGGCAGCTGCCAATTCATTTCAGTTTGTCCTCAGTAGGCGAGTGATTAGGGGCAAATACAATAGATGGATTGTGATTTTATAGGAATTTGATCTTGAGTTTATGTCTGCCAAGTCCAAGAAATCATTGGTTTTCGCGAAATTGATCTCCGAGTTGCCCTGTGGGGAAGAGATTATCTATGATGAATCCTTTACGGATGAACATTTGTTTCTTATCTCTTCACAGGATCCTTGGTACGAAGATATCATTGTGTATCTCCAGACTGCGAAGTTTCCCTCTACTTTTTCGAAAGATGAGTGTCGTAAGTTGCGTCACTTAGCCAAGAATTATTTGATTATTGGTGATGCTTTATACCGTCGAGGGGTTGATTTAATCCTGAGATGATGCTTGACTTTCAAAGAAGTTGAGGCTGTGCTGAATGATTCCCACAGTGGAGCTTGTGGGGTTCATTTATCTAGGCTTGCTACAGCCCAAAAAATCTTGCGTGCTGGGTACTTTTGGCCCTCGATTTTCAAGGATTGTATCGAATCGGTCAAAAAGTGTCATCCGTGTCAAGTCTATACTCAAAAAATGCGCGCTCATCCAGCTCCGCTTTTTCCAGTCATTACTGTCGGTCCCTTTACAAAGTGGGGTATTGATTATACTACTTGTAACCCGCCTTCGGCTAAAGGTCACAAGTACATTATTGTAGCAGTAGACTACTTTACGAAGTGGGTCGAGGCTATGCCTACTTTTTGGAATGATGGTGAGACTGCAGCTCTTTTCCTTTTCAACCAGGTTATCTCTCGTTTTGGTATTCCTAGAGAGATTGTCACTGATCATGGCAGTCATTTTCATAATAGTATGATGGCTGAGTTGGCTCTCAAATTGGGTTTCCAGCAAGAGCATTCATCTCCGTATTATCCTCAAGCCAATGGGCAAGTGGAAGCCGTGAATAAATCCTTGAAGACAATTCTTCAAAGGACAATTGATAAAGCTAGATCCAACTGGCATATTATGCTATATCCTGCACTTTGGGCATACAGGACGTCAGTGAAAACTGCAACTGGCTTTACACGTTTCAGCTAGTGCATGAGGTGGAATCCGTATTTCCTATTGAATGCGAGATTCCTTCTCTTAAATTAGTTGTTGAACTTCTTCCTGACACGTCTAGTCTTGAAGAACGGCTCCTTCATCTGGAACATCTCGATGAGCAGCGTCGGGATGCTGCCACGATGAATGAAGCGCATAAAAACTGAGTTAAAGTTCAGTATGATAAGGCGGTCAAACCCAGGGTTTTTTCGGAAGGTGACCTTGTTTTGGTCTATGCCCAAGAAAAAGATGCCCTGGGGGCAGGAAAGTTTAAGTCTATGTGGTATGGCCCCTTCATCCTTAAAAAAGTCCTTAAGAAAGGAGCATATACCTTGGTTGATTTTGAAGGGAACGAGTTGCCGGAGCCCCAAAATGGGCTCTATTTAAAGAAGTATTATGCCTAGGCTTCGGCCTGGCATGTTGCTTTTGTATATAGTAGTTTTGCTTTGTACATATCTGGTTGATTTTCGATCTTTGATGAGTTGGTGATGTTTTTTGATCTGCTTTGGCAGGTTGTATTGGATGTCATGAGTCATTTTGGTTTCGCCGATGGTGCTAGTAGACACACCCGGAACTTAGCTTCCACGGCTTGGGTGCTTCACTATCCTTCCGGTCCGCTGTTAGTATCAAGAGGGATCTGCATTGGTCCTGCTTCCAATAATATAGCAGAATACATTGCAGTTGTTTATCTACTCTCGGAGGAAATATCTTTGGGTGTTGATTCGTTGGTAGTTTTCTTGGATTCTTAGCTGGTGGTGTCGCAGTTGAACAATACTTATCGGGTTCGAGATCCATTTTTATTACGGTTTTTCTTGAGGGTACGTTTGTTACAAAGATCATTTCAATTTTTAACTTTCATTCATATTCCTCGAGCTGACAATTGGTTAGAAGACTCATTAGCTAATCAAGCAATTGATTGGCATATTAATCATTCCATACAATAAAATTTAATCATCAAAAACATCATACATTTTGATACATTTATCACATCACATCAAATATCGTTGTATATATATCATCAGAGTGTTCAAAAACTTTACAAAATTTGGATCCATAAGGTCATAAAAAACTTCGGCTTATGCCCGATCATGTTCAGTCACAAAAAAGAATATACAGTCATCTAATACATAACATCTGTCTACTCCTGAGGTCCCTGCCCAGAAGTCGTGTTCCTATAGAACGTGACCGCGGTGGAAACTCGGCGGAATAATCGTACCCAGTCTCGGGGCACTCCTACCACCCGTCTCTGGATGGCTTCCGGCAGATCTTCCACGGCAGCCATAGGTATTTGGCGAGTTAACCCCTCCAAGTTCCTCTGCACAGCCTGGAGGGTCCTATCTGAATCCACTGTATCTGCTTCGCCCCTGCGACGCTTGTGGCGCGGGAAACCCTCAGGTCGAACTGGTCCAATATCTGTATCATGATCATGTTTATATTGTCACTCATTATGAATCCAATCAAAAAACATGTTTGTTTTCATTTTTTCATACATATTTGAAAAAATCCAAAAAAAAATTATATAAGTCAAAAAATTTTGCAAACTTACCGACTGTGACCCATGCTGTGCCTGGTGGAAGAACAAGATCTGGATCTCCACGAAAGTTCATCCCGGCATAGGGATAGTCTTCCATAGCGATGATTTGTTCTCCCCACCAAAGGAAGAACTCATCATCCCAAGTGGTCTGGGGAACTTCACTTCCCCCTAATCTCTTCATCATGTCCGCCCAATGGGCAATTCTTGGGTCCCTCGGGCTACTGATGGTAGAGATAACTCTGGGTCTCAATGCTAGTATCTTCTCAAAGAAGAATGTCATAAAAATAGTACCGTATCCAAAGTGTTTGGTCTTTGCTTGGCGGATTGAGGTCAAATGTTGCTTCATGTTCAGTAATAGGGCTGTGCACCAATCATACACATGAGTCAAGCATTCCACTGCTATGCTCATTTGCGTCCTGCACGCCTGATGTAGGGAGGCAGATCCTGCCACTCTGCCAATGGTGAAAAGGAGGATTTTCATGTGCAAATCCTTTAAATCTTTAATCGCAATCTGAGTTCCAACTTTCTTGGAATCCTCTACGCAATACACGTGGACATAATCTTCCGCGGTTAGCCCTCCCAAGGGCTTCCCGTGCAAGTCTACTAGTTCCCCCCTCCGGGAGAGTCCAGTGATAAAGTATATGTCTTCCATATTAGGAATTTTGCTTCTGTGATCCATGAATTGTTTCTAAGAAATTTTCGGAGAAATCACATAAAAGAAATTTTTTTCGACGCGTTTCGAACCAACCAGTGTGGTTCATCATCAGGACAAGATGAGATATCTGATCAAGAAACCTAAATAAATAGGCTATGAAAACTCCAACTAGCCGTTGCAACTTCAATGCGTACTGGCATCTGATCTATCATAAAGCAGTCCTCTTCTAGTTCCCAGTAATTGACGAGAATTTCTAGCAACCGAACATTGCTTTTCATATTTGGCATTTTAAAAAATTTGAACAATCCGCAATTCCAAAGAATATTTTGCGATGCTCGATCTTGCATGACCTCTTGATCAATTGCACTGTGTTCACGCTCTCTCCATGAGATTGTCATCCTGTCAAAATTCAATAAATTCTGCATTAGCCACGCATTTTTTGATTCGGGCCTGCGCATACGCGACTTTTTCTATGCACAGTCGCGTGTATACGCGACTTTCCTGTTACCAACCCGCGTATGCGCAAGTCCGAGTTTTTTAGCAAGGGTTTTAATGGTGAAAATCACTAAATTTTAATTTCTAAACGGACAAAATGATTTGCAAGGATGATTGAGGAGCCTACCTGACAAATTCGGTGCGATTCGGCAGTCGGTTGTTCCTGATTTGACGAAAGAAGTTTTTTGCTCCAGAGCACTTTTTTCCAAATCAGCAATGTAATAATGAACCAAATATGAGGTAATTTGTCTATTTATGCCTAAAAAGTCGAAAATTTTCACAAAAAATTGTTATGCTTATTTTTTCGATCTATCTTAAGCTGCATAACCTGGATGCTTGGAAGTGCCCAGTTTGGTATGTTTTCAGGTACATTTTGACGAATTTGAGATTTTTCCCGTTTTTTATCCGTGATTACCGACTCGTCATGACAGGTATATGATCTTCACTGGCATATAGGTTAGGGAAATCACTTTCCGTTGCATCTTGAATACTAGCCTCCATACTGATCACTTGCCATAGAGTCGATCCCATCAGGTCATGACTATTACACCCATTTCACTCGCCGATTATTTAATCATGACTTGGTGGTAGAGCCTTCCTTTACATGGGCTTCCTAGTTAGTTCCTCGCTATCACTTGTTGCCCATGCTGCATTTTATGTAGGCTCGGGAGTCCTCTTTAGTCCCGCCATGACTTATGTGTTGAAGCTTCATTCTTCTCCTTCCTCACTATCATTTTTTCTGGCTTTTACCCTAGAGGCTCCCTGGTGTCGTTAAGTTGTATTACTGCATTGCATATTGGCTACTTGTTTATCCTGGCCTTTAGCTGGCTTCATTTGGACTCAGTGTTTAAGCCAAATTTTGACCTTGACTATTTGTACAAGTTAACCATTGCATGCACTTAGCTATCGCGACTTGACACCCTTTTACCCATGGATGGAACGTTCCTTTGAGTATCGCTTACCAGTTTCCGCCACCTTGCATTGAGCATAGGATTGTTCCAATCCCAGGAACTAGTGCATATGATTTTTTGATACTCGTTCTATCCATTGTACCATAGCATTCTTTTATTCTTTTTCAGGCTTATTATATGAAAAAGACAAAAAAATCAAATATAAAAAAAAAGAGCGGGAACGGGATGTATCTTCGTTGTTTTGATGGCAGTACAGAGTCAGTTTGTCGCCCTTGAACAAAGCACATATACTTATATATATTTCCTACATTTGGGATGGTTTTAGTTTTTTGACCTAGGTTCAGCCTTTACCATGTTTCACTTGTCAGTCCTCCCCCGGTTGGTTATCTCTTCCAATCATATGGAGAGTTTGTTCTGCCTCCTGCATAACAGACTTATACAGTGTCACTTTTTACTGCCATGGTCATCACGAGTCGTGCTTTTGTTCAAGGGAAGTCTAACCAGAGTCGGCCATTTTGCGGTGTCTCTTGACTCATTATTCAGTCGGCCTTCCCGGTCTTGTCAGTATCTTGTTCTATCACATCAGATGTTTTGGTCTTCTGCTCGTGCTGGTTTGAGAAGGTCTCCATTGACTTCTTGCTGGCGAGTTTGTCTCTTATCGACTACGACATATTGCTCTGAGAGAAAACCTAGAGCCGCACCCTGGCCCTATTTCCATCATTGATAGGTGACCTTGTGCTCAGCATTTGATCATCATTATGGGTCTTTGACTGAGTGGTTTCCCCTGTGTTCGACGTCAGCACACATTATCACACTTGGGATTTGTGCAGTATCTTGATTTCCATTTGACCCTATCGGTGGATTTCTCGCCTCTGTGTCATCTTTCATTATTGGTTGGTTCAGAGGGTTTCTTCCGTGCGCTAGCTTCATCTTGTGCATGTTGGAAACGTACTTCGGTTTTGGTTCCATCGCTCTACTTCGTCCGATTCCTTCCAAATCTTGGCCTGTGGGCTACACTCGCGCTGCACTAATGTGGGATGCCTTAATGCCTTCCTTCCAGCAGATCTTTTCCCATCGACTCCGACTCATTGCTCTGGGAATAAGGTCTAGAGTATTTTTGTCAGTACCTTAGGGTTTGCAGTCATCAGTGGCAGAATCTTCGCTATCGACAGTGGGGATTCATCATTGCCTCCTGATTGGTAGATTCTTTCAAGTGTTCGACTTCAACTCATTCATTCGCACTTGTTAGATTGTACTGGGGCACCTTGACGCTCATTTTCATTATTGGTGAGTTGTCTCGCGTTGGTTAATGGTATACATCATTGACCGGTAATCCAACGATTTCTCACATGGTCGACTTCAGCTCATTTATTCCCATTGTGTAGAATTGTGCCATAGTGATCGGTGAAGACCTCGAGTTGCATCAGCATTCTTCGGTTCACTTTTGACAGTCCATTCAGTTTCTGCCAGTGATGCCGTCCACCCTTATATGTTGCAGTTCAGTACAGCAGCATCCTATATGTTGGCTCCCGAGTTGCGTGATTATACCAATTTTTCCACCTCTTATGATTCGGTACTTGGAGATTCAGTTACTTATATGATCAGACATCCAGTTGCACCATCCTTGATCAGCTTTCTATATGTGATACTTGGACATTGATTCAGACTTATATTTCCGGGCCATGCTCAGATGATTCATTATGTACTTTCAGTTCAGCTATACTTGTATACATATTGGATCTATTCAGTACTTTCCATATGATGTATTTTTGACTGAGCATGGGTATGCCCGCCTCAGCATGAGTTGACTCTCTGTTTCTTTCATTGGTTTTTGGCAGGCTGAAATCTAGTGAAGTCCTCTCTTGTCCTTGCGAAGTTATTTCTATGTGCATAATACATTTCGGCCATCATGTACCCCTTCTGACCTCATATATTAGGGGGCATCTGTTATAGCATCATTTCTCACCTTCATATGATTCATGATTGCTTTTATGGCTTTGGGAACCCATTCCTACAGACTTGGACAAAATTCACTAAAAAACAGTGTTAAAATCCCCATACGCGGTTATGCCCAGACTTTTCCGCGTGTATACGCCAGTCCACATGAACTTTTCCGCGTATGCCATTAAAATCATTAAAAAATATATAAAAAAATCCCTATTTTCGGGTTGGGTTGATGGTTACTCTGGTAGTTCAACCACCCCAGCACGTGGCCAACTGTTTCCAACTGTTGAAACTACTTTGAGGGAGTATAAAAGCCCTCATGTGCATGGCCTAAGGGAGAGAGAAATTATTGATATTATACTCTGTTGGTATTCCCTATCCAAGTCTGAATTCCCGTGCCTCCTGCACTTCCCAGTTCATTACAGGAAACCCTTGTTTCCTGGAGATGCTCGTCTCTTTATATGTCATCTCGTATGCACCAGTTCGGAAGGAATCTTAGCGAGGCAAGGGTGGGACGGATCTGGACGACGGTCTGCTCGAAGATCGTGGAAGGATTCAGGTGATCTCTCCACTCGTTATTTCTGTACATGCTATTTATAATACAGAAGTACCATCTTGTTCCCAAAATATATGTGTTAGTGTCTGCTTGCATACATGAGAATATTGTTATTTAAGCATTTGTTATGGTTTATCTAACGTTTCATATGGATTTCACTAACATTTAGAGTAGATATATGCTGTACAACCAGTTCTTCGTGCTTGTTTCTTCTTGTCTTTCAGGTTAAGGAGGAAGAAGGGTTGATGGGGGTTTAGACCCCGCGGGATCTGCTTCAACCGTAGGACCTACGGGTAACTTCCTCGATCTACTCTATTTAGTTTTTCATGAAAATGTATGGTTGTGTGAGTCCTTCTTAAGTAGCATGCCCTACTCTGTGGAGGTTTAAACCCAACAAACCTCTAGGGTGATTTTCCCCGAAACAGCGACAGACGTACTTGCGTGGTCGGGTGGGACCGGCAATGACGTCAACAATCCTGTCATGTAGCAGGATGATCAGTTGCGGGATTATAAAAGCAAGATTGATGTGGGTTGTTGGATGAGGGAGATCAACTATCCAGATCAGAGCGGGGAGTGCAATATTGGATGAGTGATCGGGAAAGTAGCGAAGGAGCGACAGAGTGAGGACCATTGGATCATGAGGACATCAACGGTGGAGATCAACTGCGGGGGCGTTGCGGGGTACGGATCAACTTCTTGGCCTGTGCCTCCGCAGAAAATTTCAGCCATTGCTCTGAGATCTTCCACAATCAACCAGGTCAACTACAAAGGCACTCATTGTGTTAACTCGTGCGCTGATAGTGCCTCTAGGTAGAGCGGAAGACTGGCAGTGACTATTGGATCGGGCTCGATCAACGGTGGAGATAAATTGGAGAAAAGTGAGCGGGGTGAAAGGCAAAGGTGCATTGGCCGTTGGATCAGGATGATCAACGGTGGAGATTATCTCGGAAGATCGACATATCGACGGAGAAATATAGAGTGAAATGGAGTATTGCAATGTGCGATGTGCGATGGATGGGCACAGCGCGACGAACAATGACCGTTGGATCTGTGGAGATCAACGGTTGGGATTGTGGCGGGGTTTCACACATCGGCGGAAAAGGAGTTCAACGAAAAAGGAATGTAGGGTGGCGATTAGCGATGTGCGATAGTTGAAGAGGGCTTAAGGACTTTTAGCTGTCGGTCATAGAGCGGGGTCATATGAGAAATGGGGACTAAGAGCTTAAGCCGAAAGGCGCTTAAGGGCCTGATATGTTAGAATGAGCACTTTTAAAGCATAAAAAGTGGATTTTTAGCCCTTTCAAAGGTTCCAGTAGGCGAAAAAGGGGTTTTGACAGTCCATGCAGTCCCTGTTGTATTTGCTTTGAAGTATAAGGCTCCTTATCATTAGACATCCCATCTCGGTGAGGGATGTCATAACAACATTGGCTCCATTTGGGGATGACCCGTTTGTCCTCGAACACGTCGAGAACTCCGCAAACAATCTGTTAACTTCCTTCCTGAAAACACAGTCCCTATATGCCTTCTCTTCTTTCTTCATGACAAATCAAAACAGAAAAAATCATAATAAAAGCAACTGAATAATGTACAATATCATACAGTAGACCTTTCGGCCTGAATCAATACTGGAAAAAGGGTTTTAAGAATTTCCCATTCACAGGGGATTCGATCAGATCACCCTGCAAATTTTCCAGTCTAAAAGTGTTGTTTCCTCCCTCTTCAGCAATTTTGAAAGGTCCAAACCATAGAGGATCGAACTTCCCATGCTTTCCTTTCTCAACCCTTCTTATATCCCATCTTAGCACCAGATCTTCGACCTGCATCTCTTTATTTTTAGCATAAGCATGTTTCTCTAGGATGTTATATTTTGGTTCAGTGTCGCGAAGCACTTGGCTGAAAAAGGCAATGGGTTGTTCATGACCTTCCTCATTTCTGTAAGCCCTCATTCATGGGTGCTTAGCTTGACATTGATTTCTTACTTGTCTCACCACCAGTTATGAATCTCCCAAAACCTTCAAGCTCTGAATATTCATGTTCTTTGCTATTTTTATACCTAGAAGCAAGGCTTCGTATTCAGCCACATTGTTCATGGCTTCATACTCCAATTTGAAAGATAATGGGACCAGTTGTCCAGTAGGGGCGATAAGGAGAATCCCAGCTCCATTCCCTTCCCTTGAGTTGGCTCCGTCAAAGTGCAAGGTCCAAATCCCACCTTCTTCATTACTTGAAGACTGCTCGGTCTTTACTTGACAGAAAGATGGCTCCTGCAAGTAATCTTGGTCTTCCACAAGCATTAGACAAGAAAACTCACCCTCTTTGCTATACACCGGTGAATTTACTTAATTATCAGCTTTAGTGACCATCTTCACAAACCTTGTTTCCCGGCATAATCTTCTTTCTTGGCCTCCAAACATAGGGATGGTCACATAGGTTAGGTCTAGCTTTATAGATTCTCCAATTTTTGTACCCCATGATCTAGATAACAGCATCCCAAAACGAGCTTGGATGTCAGCCACTACTATGTCCATTACCACACTCTTAGATGGGATTTGGGCTAGATTTACCACCAAATCCTTGATCATCCCCAAACATTTGACTCTTTTAGAATCAAAAGAGTAGAGATCTTTGAATGGGCGAGTGATCTTCAACCCCAATTGCTCCATCACTGACAGGGGCAGGAGGTTATGAGACACTCCATAATCCAGCATATAGTTATGCAATAACAGGTCATGAATTACTAAGGAGACATAGAAAGGGGGAGTTGAAGAATCTAGTTCCTCAACATGGGGACCGAACATAACCATGGGCCTTTCTTCTTGGAGGTTTAAATTGTCTGGGATTGGAGTAGATCCTTGAGGAAGCATGAATGATGACACTTGAGCCTGATAGGCTGGTTGCCTCAGGAGTTCAGTCAAAGGGAGGGGAATTTTTTATTTTTCCAGCTCTTTCTGAAGGCTAAACACAGGAGGAGGCTTCTCTACGAGACTTTCCTTTGGCTCTTTACTCTCGACTGGAGGTTTTTCTTCCTTTGGGATAGGCTTGAATTTTGAAATTGAGTTGGGGACTATATTAGAAGAAGATGGAACAGAGACATTAGGATGCAAAGGTTCGGTCACAGGTTTCTTACCTTTATCTTCAATTTTCTGAATGACAGGCTCCTTTTGAGGTGTCCCTTCTTCTTGTTCTTGTGTGCGGGTTCTTTTTCTAAAGGACCTGAGATCATATTTGCTATGAAACTGTGCTTGCATGAAGTCTACAAATTGTTTACAGTAATCATCGATCTCTGAATCTTCAGTAGCACATGTTTTTTCTTCTTCCTGTTGCAACGAGAGCTCCACTCCTTCACCTTCTTGCAAAGAAGACTCAACTTCATCGCCGTTTGAGTAAGCAAGATATTGATCATCTTGCCCGTCGGGAATGTCTTCGGCAGGGCCATCCATCTGCCCTTCCAGAGACAGCGGGGGTTGTACGTGATCTTACTGCTCCTTCCAATGTCTCTGCAATATTTGAAGAGGAGGCTTTCTATATTGTGGGTTAAATCCTCTGTTTGGAGAACTTTGGAATGGCTTGGAGGATGATTTCTTTGCCTCGAGCTCAAGCTTCACCAGCTTGCTCAAAAGGTTCTTGATCATTTTACTCATCTCCTCTATTTTGTAATCTGCTACCTCTCTATCTTGACTTGAGGTAGACACTTCTTCTTTCCCTCTACGTCTAGCATCATGGTCTGACCTTCCCTTTGATTTAACTGTAGAAGAAAAGTTGGCTTCCACTTCCAATGCATCAATCTGGGCTTCATCCAGAGTAGCAGACTTCCTTTCTCTTAGAGAGAATCTAAATTTTGACTCGAAGGCTGCTACAAACACCACTTTAGCAGCGATCTGGTGAGGCTTCATTTTGGCTGGGAGACTTGTATATAATTTATTAAACCTCTTGATGAATTCGGACCAAATTTTATTATGTCTCTTTCTAAGTGCGTTGAATTCTGTAAGACAGTATCCGTGGTCCTTCTTCTCTCCCCATTTCTTGGTGAAGGCATTTTCCTTTTCCTCCCAGTTATTAATGGAGCGGTCTCCCAAGGTTTTGAACCATTTTCTGGCCTCTCCATATAGAGAATGGAAAAACAATCTCAACACCACATCCAGATGTTCAACATTGAAATTTTCTGCGAAGGCGCAGAAAACTTCCATGTGTTTCTGCACTTCAGTATCATTTTCTCCATTGAAACGAGGTAAGATCTTTAAGTAATCCTGAGGCATGTCGTTCATGATCTGAGGCAATGCTAGGAGAACATATTTGTTCTGTAGGAAGCCAGGAATAGCCATCAGAGGTTGTGGAGGTGGCAGGAGAGTCTAATGTGTAATAGGAGGGGGTGGAAGATAAGTATGTATGAAAATGGGGATATATTGAACAACGGCTTGAGGGGTTGATTAAACTGCTGGAATATGAGAAGTGAAAACCTCTGTGACTTCTTTAACTTCTTCAGCTTTGGGAGTGGGATGCAGAAAGAAGATCGTGGTATCTACAGACTCAGCCTCATCTTTTACTTCAATATTTTCTAGGGAGGGGCTATCCAAAGTATAGTCAAGGGTTCTTGCAGTGGAATCAGGACCTTGATCTTGAGCTAATTGAGAGGAGGATGGAGATTATTCCAGGGAGAATCTGGGAATATCTGTATAAGCTGATTGTCTTTCTCTCCAACTTCTCTTGTGCAAAATCTTCTCTGGATCATACACTGAAGGTGTTCTCAACTAGGATGTATCTAACCTTAGGTGTGGCTTTCGGGAAGCCAGGACTGCAAATAAATTTATCCTTTGAATGATAGTGGAGTCGCCAAGGTGAGGGATCTACAACTCCCAACCCTTCCTTCTCACCTATTCTAAAGGGTGGATGAATATTTTTCTAGGCCTATGGATTTAGTTCTTTAAATTCTTTCCCCGACAACGGCGCCAGAAAGATGTTGTAGCTCCTAGAGACAGCCTTGAGTTGTATAAAGACCAGTGCCTAGGACATCTTAAATGCAAGGAGCATATGACTCAATTGACTGCAGTTGGAAATTTTTGGCTCTCATGCAACTATCACTTAGATGAATGGTTTTAATAAGGGTGGAACCAAGACCCAAAGTTAAACACAACAACTAGGAAAACTGCAGAAACTAAGTACAAACTGCAATAAGTAAATGCATCAGACAACTCTAAAACAGAATGCTGTAAAAGGGGGCCGACTTCTAAAATGAATACAGAGCTATCAAGTTATATGTGAGCGAAGATAAATTGGAGAAAAGTGAGCGGGGTGAAAGGCAAAGGTGCATTGGCCGTTGGATCAGGATGATCAACGGTGGAGATTATCTCGGAAGATCGACATATCAACGGAGAAATACATAGTGAAATGGAGTACTGCAATGTGCGATGTGCGATGGATGGGTGCAGCGCGATGAGCGATGACCGTTGGATCTGCGAAGATCAACGGTCGAGATTGTGTCGGGGCTTCGCACATCGGCAGAAAATGAGTTCAACGAATAAGGAATGTAGGGTGGCGATTAGCGATGTACAATAGCCAAAGAGGGCTTAAGGACTTTTAGCCGTCGGTCATAGAGTGGGGTCATATGAGAAATGGGGGCTAAGAGCTTAAGCCGAAAGGCGCTTAGGGGCCTGATATGTTAGAATGAGCGCTTTTAAAGCATAAAAGGTGGATTTTTAGCAGTTTCAAAGGTTTCGGTAGGCGAAAAAGGGGTTTTGACAGTCCATGCACTCCCTGTTGTATTTGCTTTGCAGTATAAGGCTCCTTATCATTAGACATCCCAGCTGGGTGAGGGATGTCATAACAATAGAGTGAAAACTTGCTAAGGTATAAAGATAAAATATGGACATGATTCTCCATTTTTCAAAAAATTCAATGCTTCCTCTACTCACCATCATGAATTATAAGCCAATCCATATAAACCACCTTACCTATTAAATCCTTCAGCAGTCAATATTTCAACAAGAACTTTTAAGAACTTGAAATATAGATATACTTTAGGATATTATATTCTCAAGTTGTTACAACAACATATAAACAGTTCCAAGGTTCATGTTAACTCCCAATATATTTTTGAATTCTACTCGTTGTTAAAATTAAAGTAATTCATGTGGGTTTTAATAACATGTTCAAAATATGTTCAAAAATAGCTATAAATGGTGGTGGATACCTAGATCCATGGTATATACATGGTGTACTTTCAATCTCTAATAAAAAATAATATGTACACATGGGCACATATAAATTCATCTTCCAATAATTAAAACTGTGAAAGATATGTTTTATTGTCTTCCCCCAGTGGCTATATGATTGGTAATGGTCGATTTCCTCTTTTGTTGCATGCTAATTCTGCAACACATGGATCTACAATTTCTCTACACCATCATTTCGAATTTTATTCAACCTTGTAGCTTATAGACCCATAACATAAGAACTTGAGGTAATATCTTGGAATAACTTGTCCACACATTAGCCTTTACTTCAAAATTAAATACATAATACACTGTTGCTCCATGATGTTAATAATAATTCAATGAATAATAAGAAATGTAATGGAAAATAGTGTGTGCATAGATGTTAAACTTTGAAACAGGAACTATAAACTGAAAAAAGGAACTCTAGCCAAAAAAACCTCAAAAACATGAAAAAAGATCCAAAAACAAAAAGGGTGTATTCCAAAACGAATAAAATATGGTAGTAAAACCAATTTTCATGTGCCAAAAAAATGGAAAAAACACATAATGGTTGGTGCTAGAATGGTCCTAGAATGGTGCTAGAATACCATTTTTATTTTCCTGGTATAATTTCAACCTATTTTTAGTAATGTCTCTAAATATAAAAAAATGAAATTTTAAACACATTAAAATTCTAATCATTTTTATACATTTCATTTAACATATAATATCATGACACTAACAATCCCTAAAATTCTAATTGTTTTCAACCATAATGTTAAAGATAAAATATATTTCACAATTTTTCACCCATGGAATTAAAAAATATTAACTTTTCAAAGTCTTTCAACCATGATATTATGAACAAATTATATGACTAAAATAACCTAATGAAACATAAATTATTTCTCCAAGTTATTGTTGCATTGTCAATATTTTAGACAAATGAATTCATCATAATTAAAACATAAAAATGACTCATAACTTAAAATATCATTTTCATTGCTCAATGCAAACATCATTTATATCAATTGTCTTACACAATTATTCAAAATCACTGATATTTTCTTGCACACCATCAAAATTCACATATTTAGATGAATGACTCGATGCAGATGAAGATGTTCCATATCTTCTCTTTCATCAACTAGTGCCCCATCTGAGTCAACATGCATGCCCACCACTTGAGATTTCAAAATTCTTGTAGATCTACGACTGGGTTCAGTAGACTGTGATCTCAACACTGTTTCTTGTGGTAGCAACCTCTTAAGAATATCTATCTTCCTGGAGCAAAGAGTTCCTCTCTTTGTTAAATTGAAGTTATAAACAAGTATGCCAACTTCCTCCAATTTTAAGAGGTCTGTGCAGCGACGATTTATATTTGTACCATTTCTTTTCCTCTTTCCGCCAATTTTTTTATCAACTACCATCTCTGGCTTGTACACACCATTGAATGGGTGTGTGTTTGTGGCATACCAATGTACTTCAACACCTGTAACATTCTCATTTTCCGTAATCACATTTATAACCTTGGCAACCTAGATTTGATAGCCAGTGGATCTTCATGTGCTAATACTGCGATCATGCAACCCTCCTTAATATCATGTATTGAATCTCTTTAAAGGTCTTCCATGGCTTCACGTAGTGCAAGAGATCTTCTGGAACCAATATACATTTCTCTTTCCTCCACCTGTGTAGAATTAATAATAGCATGTGATTGTTGTTGTTCAAGAATGTTTGCTTCCTCTTGTTCATTTGACACATTTTGTGGCCAAATAAATGGAATCTTCAAAAGCATATCTTCATTTGCTGGTCTTGAAAGGATATCACTATGATCATTGAAAAAGGACTCCCACCAAACTAAATCAGCAACATCAAAGTACTCATATGTATATCTAATGGTTTTTTTAATTTCTTCCAGGCATTCAGAATAATCTATATCGCTCTTTTGCCTTCGTGCATTATGAACTTCACCAACTGATTGTAATAACAATATATTTGATGCAAATATTGGATGATCTGGAATGAACTTCAAAAATTCCAAACCTGATGATGGCGCCCATTCTGCAGTTTTTGAATACTTCTTTCCCCATATAGGTTTTTTCCCATCAATTTGTTTGATACGAAATTGATGTTGGAAACTAATGCAATTAATTTGTTCAATACATTTCTCTTGACCATGCGATATGAGAATAAACCTTCGCATCTCAACAGTTTCTTCTAACACATGAAAAATAGGCCCTGGCATATATGATTTCTTAATACATTCAATTAATGATGGCAAGCTCCCAACATTCTTCCTCCTCAATGTTACTAAAAACAACTGAACATCTAATCAATATGGTCGTGAGTGTGACCAATAAGAAGGAAACCAACCTTTACCTTATGAAAAATTCTCAATTCAACAAGCATGTTTAGATATCCAAAAACAATCTGATTTTTGTTTTCACAACAAGTGTTGTCTAATTGTAGATACAAAATTTTAGGTAGATTACCACCCCAATGAGAAATCACATCATGAATTATGGTTATTGTCAGATTTCCATCATTATGAATATTTGGAGCTATGAAGTAAACTCTTGGTGACATTTTCCATTGAAGACCATACAACCAACCAAATGAAACTGGATAAAATTTTCCTCGTGCAATTTTTTTGGTGTGCGAACAAAATGTGGTAGAAGTGTTTTTGTGTGGTCCATACCATCAATTATCAAACCCAAATATTTATTTGGATTATTAGAACACTTCTTTCGATGCTTGTGCAAATTTTTCCTTTCACTTGTTTGTTGTTCGTGATGCTCTTGAAGGGCTTTAACAATGGAATCTACACATAACATAAAATAAATGTATTAATAAATGCAATTTCATAGTTGATCACTATACAAATTAAAAATATAACGTTATGAATGCTTACCTCTTTCTGCTCTTTGACATTTATCCCTTTTTTTTAATTTCATAGAAGCACATGTACTGCAAACCCCCATCCTTGTCTTCTTAGGGATATGAACATTGTTGAATTCGCTCCTCCATATCTGCACTAAATATTGATATGTACTAAAAAGACCATTTCCTTCAACACCTTCTGCATATTCCTTGTATAAGTTGTAGATTTCTCGTCTTGAGAAATTATCTGGAATATGTATTGTATCTATATTTTGCATACACTCTCCATGTTTTGAAAAGAAGTCTTGCAGCCATGACATTGCAGTGTTTGATAGTGGCCCAACCTCTTGTTTATGACGAACTTCTGAATAATATGTAGGATCCTTTTCCAAATTATCTTGGATTCTTGATAGATGAAAGTTGCCAATTGAATGAATCATTTTGAAAGCCTTTCTATAGAACAATAAAGACCCAATATGATAATCATAACCTTCCAGTGTAGATTGAATGCACCCCACTAAATATGAATTTTGCATGCTTTTATTCATTGACAAATATTTCTTCCTTTTCTCTAAAGAAAATTTGAAATCCATATGTTTCAAGAAATCCCTTTTACAAAAGTCACTTGAAATGAGCTCACTGATAGAACTCCTTCTCGTGAGATATATTACTCTACCCCTTATATAACTAGAACATTTTGGATTGATACGAAAAGGTCTACTCCTACTCCTAGAAACAATATTTGCTGGCAACATCTCTATCATTTCATCATTCTTTGAACAAGCATTTCCATGATCATTAGGAGGAATACTATTCTTACTATGATAATTTGAAATATATTTAGGAAATTCACCACTGTAATTTTTTGAAAAATATTCATTACCATCTTGGGCAGCATGAAAATTTTCAATACCATCATCTGTGGTTTTGAAATATTGAATTGGAGGATATTCTTCAGCATATTTATCTTTCCCTTCATCACGGCTGCTCTCAATGTTCATAGGATTAGGACTAAGTGGAAATTGTGACTCTTGATTTATTAGAAATTTTTCATCCTGACCTTCGTCACTGCTACTCCCATAGTCCATATGATTAGGAGTAAGTGGAAATCGAGACTCTCGATTTATTGGATTTTCTTCATCCTTCTCTTCATCATTCAATGCTCTCAAATTCCATAGGGTTAGGAGTAACTATAAAATGCAACGCTTTATTTACAGAAATTTTTTCATCTCGCCATTCATCACTTTTTCTCTCATAATCCTTAGGATTAGGAGTAAGTGGCAAATGGACTCTCTATCCACTGAAAAATTTTCATCCTGCCATTCATCACTATTTTTCTCATAATCTTTAAGATTATGTCTAAGTGGAAACTTTGACTCTCTATCCACTGAAAATTTGTCATCCAACCATTCATCACTATTGCGTTCATATTCCTTAGGATTAGGAATATGTGGCATTTGTGGCTTTCTATCCACTAAAAAATTTTCATCCTGCCAATCATCACTATTGCTCTCAAAGTCCTTAGGATTAGGAGTAAGTGGAAAATGTGAGTTTCTAGTTTTTCGAAATTCTTCATCTTGCCATTCGTCATTGTTGCTCTCATAGTCCATAGGATTAGGAAGAATTCGAACTTTAGACTCTCTATTCATTTGAAAATCTTCACCAGTAATTTTGTCACTACTCTTGTTATATTCATCAATATGAATAGAGTTGTTACGTGACGAAGATGTTGATGCTTCATAAAACAAAACTTCACTATCAGAGGAATCCATAACACTCAAACAAGAATGGTGAATGATGCACATGATCTCTTGCAATGATAATATATCGCTGAGACAAAGAGAAATTCCCTCCAAAATTTCTCTCCAAAATTTTTCGCTGAAATGTTTTGCTTAAGTATGTTCCTCCAAATTTTATTTAAACAATTTATTTGAAAATTAGTTATTAGAATATTCTCATAATATGGACCTTAATTTTGAATGAAATTCCATAGACATTTTTCCCTTAATCATTGTATTCAAACTAAAATAATTTTAATTAAATTATATAACTTTGACAACATTATAAATTTTATTTTTTAAATATTCATCAATGTTTTTTATCCCACTTTCACCCCGCCGTAAACAACTCTGTTATTTTCGCTTTATAAGAAAAGTCAATTTCACTATTCCACACGTGACGTCAAGATTTCTCGAGGTTTGTTTAAAATCTTGGAGATTCTCGCTTTTGAAAGGTTAGTTTTGTTTATATTATTATGAAATTAGTAAGCTGTTAAAATTAATTAAAGTCAAGTTATTTATTTTCATTAAAATTTTACCAGCTTTTTCCATTAATCCTTTTAGGTAGAAAACGATTTTTTTTTGTATCTAAAAATTAAAAAAAAATAATAATATGCCCATTATTGGTGGGCCCGCTCGGGGTATCACATGGTTGATCTGGCCCAAGTGGGTGTGCCCACTAGCCTCCTAGGCAAACAGAGGGGACGATTCTGAGAATCGGCCCCCCTGCTTACCCAAGGGGCCGGTGGGCACGCCCACTTAGGCTAGGGCATTGTGCTGTGAACAGACGTCGCCCCATGGGCGCGCCCACCCGCAGCCTCAACACGATGTGCTATGTTTAATACGCCTATCGGCGGCCCACCTAAGTTCTCCGAGGTGCCCTGGCTCGGCACACCCGCGTGGGCACTTTCGGTCACAAGACGGGCAAGTGTTCACAATATGTTGCGGGCGTATAACTCACCGCGTGGCACGTCCGCCTCGGCAGAACGGCAGATATATATATATATATATATATATATATATATATATATATATATATATATATATATATATATATTTGATATGGCAAAGGGGCCAATTCTCAGAACCGACCGCTTGCACATATAAAATTAATTTTATTTTATTTTATATGCCCAAGGGGCCGGTTCTCAGAATCGGCCCTTTGGGGATATAAAAAAAAAATAGTGGGGTTGGGGAGATAATATAAAACAAAAAATAACATTTTTTTTAAAACAACTTGTTTTAAATTATATTTTTTTACTTTTTTTAGGGGGGTTGGGTAGATGACATGTAAAAAAAATGTTTCAGAGTTTCTGTCGGGGAAAAAATGTATAAAAATGTCATTTTTTTAAAACAATTTTTTAATTTTGTTTACGTAAGATATTTTTTTTGTGATTTAGTAATTTATGTGTATATATATGTTTGCAGGAAAATGGCATCAAGGAAGGTTTTTGTCAATCTTTTTGGACCCAAGTCAACATTTGCATCATTTAAAGCTACATGTGGGCCTTCAAAAAACATTATTGGACGAACTGCACCTCAATTAATTACTGAAAATGTGGGAGATGCATCCACAAAAGAAAAGAAGTTGGTTTCATACTGGAAGAAATCAGCGGAAGTGAATCGTTCAAAATATGCATGGTTTCTGAAAGATGTAGAAGATGAATCTCTGCAATTATATCTATATTCCAATAAGAATTTTGATGTTGAAAGTTATGATCTGGTGGGAAAATTATTAGACCTATATATTCTTCCAAATACTGAAAATGTTTATATACTATCAAAACCACCCAAGTCACATGATAAACATAGATATCATTTTACATTGTCGATGTATAACACGAGGGAAGATTCTTCAAAGATATGCAAACAAATCGTACAAAATATTGCAAAAAATATTGTAAGTATTTTTATTTACACTTATCTATTTTGTGTTATTCAAATTGTATTATTGTATTTTTAATAACTTAGTTAATATTGACATGTTATATTTTGATTTACAGGATTTTACTAAGGGTATTTCAATAATTATGGGGGGGAATCTATTATATAGAGCGAGATATTATTAATTTAGTCTCCATTTTCCATGAACATGAAGCAGAAGATATGGGAAAGAAGCAAAAAAAAATAGTTCATGATGCTACAAGATTGTATCAAAGGGATCAATCTAGTAAAGGTAGACATGTTACTTTTCAAAATGAGGAAGTTGAAGCTGAAGATAAGGAATGTGTTGCCATATCTGAGGATCGTATTAGAACTGATGTTAGAAAGCAGAAGAGCCATAAAAAAACAAAAACAAGAATGTCTCCCTTACAGTTGATGATGAGGAGATTATTTTGGTTCAAGAAAATATCATAGGAAATAGGAGGAAGAAACAAAAAATTGTTCATTCTCAAAAAATCATGGACAACAGTGAAGGGCCTAGTGAAAACTCCAAAGCAAGTAGGGAAATAATTACACTAGGAGCTGATTTAGAGGATACCATTATGAAAACAAAACAAAATGCCATTCAACATCAATTGGCGAAGACAAATTTAATTGAAGGTGGTCAGTCATTCCAACTTAATGTCATTCAATTCTACAAGCCAGATGAAGGACAACTCAAATATCAAATTAGAAAGTCATACCACTTGCATGTTCACAATTTGAAAACATCGACGAGGTACAAACCTTTTGTACATGTGGTTGATTATGTTCTTCTTGTCTATCCAAGTCAGGTTCCTAACAAAGAATAATTTGACAATTCAAAATGTTTTGAATACAAATATTATGTACTTGGGGGTAAGCATTCTATAGAAATGTAAGAATATCCCAATAACCCGCGTTTTGAAACAATGAAATGCATCATTTATGCTGGTTTAACAGATACAAAAGCAAATTTATTGGCATGGGATCATAATTCAGATAATTAGTATAGGATGACTATGAATTTCATCCAAGGGGTCAGATTTATTCATAGTGAATTTGAAGAAAAATGTGGTGGTGATAAGCTAAAGGTTGATCATGCATTCTGGAAGGAATGTTGTATGGAAATAGGTTATCAAATTGAAGAAAAAATAAGTTCAAAAGGTGGCAAAGTAAATTATGAAATATTCAGAGGTATGGATAATATTTTCCATTTGGTATTTAGAACTGGAGAGATATGGGAATTGATTGATCATATTTTTGAGTTCTGGGAGAATGTTGGCATCAAAAGTCAAAAGGTCAAAAGTTTTAAACCATTGATATGTACCAACAGTAAATTAGGTTCTGAAATGAAGCTCCTTCCAGAAGATATGACTATCACACCTTGGAGATCAATGCAACGAGTGAAGGATGAAAAGCTTGGCAAAACAATTTTATCTTGTGTAAAGTTAGGAGAATTATCAATGGAGGAAATGTCTGAGGAATTTCTAAAGTAAGTTTGTTATCTTTAATTTTTTTATTATAACTTTTCGTTAAATATAATATATTGTTGTTGGTATTATTTTTTATACATAACACTATATTAACATTGTTTACTTCATTTATTCAGTCACAAGGTTTATATGAGAATACAGGAACAAATGGTTAAATTGTTGAATGAAGATAGTTGGGATGCTGTTCTATGCAACTACCCAGATTAAAGTTCTACATCAGTGCTAAAAGACTTTTATCTTGTATTTAAAAAGGTATGTTCATTCATACATTCATTTCTATTCATATGTATACTATTTTTAATTTATAACTTATACATTTTTTTTGTTTAGTTTATTAAAGATGAAGAAGGATGCAAATGGAGCACCGGATAGTTTCAAAATATTTATTGAAAAAATAAAAATGGAAAGGATAAGAGAGCAGCATCTTAGTGATGTTGAACTTGATCCCAGTTGGATCCACACTATCCAATATCAAATAATATAAGGTGATTGTGAAGACATTGCAAAACTCATGCCTAAAAGGGATTATTCCCTAGTCATTGCAAATATTCCTCATGGTTTCAACATCCCAAACATTGAATATGGTAGTGACCCTTATACTTATCAAGCATTTAGTTGAATGGTTGCGGGATTTCTAGAAGTCACAACATCACCATTTTGGATATTTCAGACATTTCATTCAGACACACAATTGGGGCTGTTATTATCAAGCTTCAAGGGAAAAGAAGAGTCAAGGATGCAGCTTACATGGTAAGACGTTGAAATTGTATATTTGATTAATGTTAAAAAAAAATCATTTATGTACAAGTTAATTGAACTTTACTATTTCATGTTACAGGCAAAAGCCAAATCTTATTTGTGGCGGAAATCAACCAATTATAAGTGACTGTGAGTTCATTCATGTTGAAATTTGGACAAAGGATGATAGCTACAAGACTATACTTTTCAATCAAGTATATGGAAAGAATAATAGCCAAGTACTGGTCCATGATGTTGTTGTAAGAAAAATAACATATGAAGATAAAGAAGAAAAAGGAGAGATATTCAACATATATCAAAAACCAGAGTCATTGATTAACTATCTTTTAGATTTATGTTCAAATGAATGAGATTAGGTTTTGGATTTATTTTCAGGCTCGGGTAAGTTTTATTATATAAGAATGAATTTCACTATTATCCTTTTTTTTTTTAATTATACTAAATTAATAAATTTTTTCTTTTATAATTGATTATTAGGTACAATACTAGCATTTTTCTTATGGGCTGCTCCACCAGAAAATTTAGAGTAACTGTTTCAACCAAATTTGAACTGAAGATTAGCCTCTTCATTCTGAGAGGGATCTCTCAAGGTAACTTATGATTTTCAGTGAAAACTCAATCAGATGGCTAACTCTATGACTGTAAATTGATTATGATTGATTGCAGGTTGAAAATGTAAAAGGACTACTACCATTGGGAAAATGGAGTCAACATCAGACAATTCAATGAAATAATCCTTCTTATGGAAACTGAGGCAAATGGAAGTTTCAATGAAAAGATGGTACACATACACAATACAGGAAGTAAACAAAAATTTAACATCTAAAGGAAGTCAGAGCATGTTTCCATGAATTCTGCGTAATTATATATAAACTAACTGCAAATATTAAACATGAAATGTACAAGACATATAACTCATTGAAAACTTAATTCGAATCTCAGGTGAAGAAGGCAAAAACATCCACTGTATATTACTGAAGCTGAAAGTTTTTACAAAAAAAAAATAGCAGTGTAGTACAATACTCTCCAACCCTTTGTTATTCCATCTTCTGTCTATAAATAGACTCTTTTTACATTACGTAGGATTTTCCTAGCTGGCTAGATCATCGAACCTTGACTTTGACACCTAATCATAACTAACAACTCTATTTCTGGAACATAAAAAGACACCTAGTCATTTAAGAGTTACTCTCCTAATGGGACTCTAATTATATTTATTTCCTCCATTTCTCTAATAGTGGGACCATTACATAGATAGAGATGAGATGCTCGAATGGAATTCTCCATGACATAAGACATAAATGTACTCTCCAAGAATTTAGCAACAACTGTCCTATTTTCTAGGAAAGGATCGACATTAACTATAATTTTGTCTTCGTGTTTCTTTATATGAATGGCACACATGCCAAGTAATGAAATTCAGCTGAGATGACCTACTGTCCATTTGGATTCCTCCAAGTGGCTTGTTTTTCTTCCATATACCTTTCTAACCTTTAAAAAAACCTTCACACATACCTCGCTGCAAAACAGAGCATCTTTAGGCAGTTTCGTAGCAAAATTTCATAGCGAGCTTATTTCTGTCTTTAAAACTTTTCTTCTGCCACCTCTGTTGGTCAAAAATTATTTTTCAAGTCAAAATAGCTAAATACCATCAAACTCCCTCGTTATTTCTTCATAAAACTGATTTAAAGACCAAAAGAAATCTTCAGAAATTTCGTAGGGTTTTTCGGCCTTCAAGCCTACAGCTCGCTATGAAACTGCCTGATAAGGCTGAAATTGCAGATTTGGTAGTTTTCTTCAAAAATTCACCTTCTAGTCCAAAATTTATGTCACTTGCAAGCTATAAATTTTAGCAAAAAAAATTTAGCTCAACTCTTCAGTTCTTGGGTGTTTCTTCTTCATTAACAATAGGTTGGCCTTCAAGTTCCTCTATCACTTTCATTTTCAGTCCTCTCTTCTTCAGTTCATCTTGAATCATGTCCATTTGTTCTTGAAGGTATTTTACTTGATTTTGTAATGATCTATTTTCAGCTTGCAAGTGTAGATTCATCTCCCTGGTATGTTTGGCCACAAGTCTTAGAGGTTGGGTTCTTTTTAGTAGTCTTTTAGCATCACTCATAGATTTTGAAACACTTGAAAGTTCATTATACCATTTCTTCATCATCTAATCAAACTCGATATTTTCAAACCTGTACTTCTTGTTGGAAATATTGTCATTGATGGCAAAGGTACAGAAAGGAGAAACACCAGAATCATCGTTGATGAAAAAAGAGCAGAGAACCAGCTATAAGACAAAGGAGCAGATCAGGCAACAATACACAAAGAAGCAGAGGAAGACGCAATAAAGCAGCAAAGGTAGTAGAGAGGAAGAAAAGAAGCAGAGGTAGCAAAGGCAGCAAAGAAGTAGAGGCAGCGAAGGCAGCAGAGAAGCAACAAAGACATGCAGCAAGCGAAAGAATCCCAAGTTGAAGTGAATAGCGAATAGAAGAACAAGCTCAGGAGAGATCAACGCACTTAGAAACTGAATAAAGCTCAGGGAGGACCAGTGTGGAGGAACCAGTGTTGCAGAACGGCGACAGTATAAAGCTCAGGAGAGAATCACATTGAAAACTCTGAACAAGCTCAGGAGGAGTAGCGCGAAGGAACCTGTGTTACAAAGCGGTGACAGTATAAAGAACAGAAATCGACTAAGGCAGAGATAACTTAGAAAATTTCCAAAGGAGGGGAATGGATGGTCAGGATTAGGTCACAAAAGTGAAGGTGAGAGATGGACGGCAGAGATCGAATCGCAAATTGCAACATTTAAGAGTTTATCATTAAGGCGTCGCATGGTAAGTTAAAGTATTTGCGATGCGAAATGGAGAAGACACGTGTTGGCATGGCGCAAATCGCAAGAAATAGAATATAACCACAAAGTAAATATTATGGAGTGTGAAGTGTGATCATTTGAGGACCATTATATCTGGGGGCAGATCAGCAGCAAACGACGAATCGCGGGCCCGCACATCGCAAATGTTAGCAAATAGTACTAAGGAATGTTAAATTGTTTGTGATGTGGTAATGCTAGAATATACGATGCAATGAGGGGAGACCACATGGTGGCATTACACATGAGCGCACACTGCAGATTATGGTTTGTACTTAAGAGTTCGCACGGTAAGCTGGATGCAATGCGATGCGATCGCATATCGCAGAAAATAGGAGATACATTTGTTGCAAAATGTTAAAACTTGCGAGCAAGCGAAATGCGATGCGCTGTGATTGGTCACCACATTGTGGGACCCTTCAACCAAATTTAAGTGTGTATGTCGAGCCTTTCTAGTGTTAAATCGCATCATAGGTTGTAAGGGGAATTATAACATTAAAAATTTGATACGCCGAAATACGACATGAGACCGGATGCGATAACGTTCAAAGTCAAGATCTGATGTATTTCAAGTCTGGGGCTATGTGATTTTATGAAGAAAACATTGGAAGTGGAGGATGACTCAGGTAACAAAGGAAAGGTTGAACGCAAGAGAGAAAAATTTGGGCAAATGACCTGACACTAATGCAGAGGTGTTATGCGGCTGCGGGAGTTTGATAACAAATACTGAACGTGGGCAGAAGAAGACTCGGGTAAGTAAACCGACATAGAGCAAAGGAGAAGAGAAGAGAATAGAACGTTGTAGGTAAGATATGCAATAGGAAGAGTCGGTGTAAAGCATAAAGGAATGGGTCAAGTCGGGCTAAGACAGTAATGCAACAACACAGTTGGAAATATAACAGCAGGCAGAGAAGACAAAGGTACAATAGGTAGAGAAGACAAGATGAACAGAAAAGAAAGAAGCTGAAAGGGCTAAATTGAAATACTATTGTATCTGTAAATGTAAATTCATTGATTATTTTTATATTGTTTGTGATGCAAAGGCAAGTCTCCGTAGGCAAAGCAAAACTCCAATTTAATTCTGAAATGAGTAGACAGTGTTGTAACCTCTTGAAATGATGAGCGAGAAAATAAGAAGATAGAAGGAAAAGAGTCATGCCTATTCATTTCATATTCCCATGTGGAATGCAAACATTGAGAGTGTGATCTCTATAAATGATGTTACTATCATATGCATTAGAAGGTTAGAGAGTGGAAGAAGAAGAAGGAGCAGATAGAGAAGTTGTGAAGATCCAGAAATGATTTAAAGCATATATAAAGGCTAGAAGGACAACAGTGAAGATGGAGAAAAACAGAGGTGATATCCAGGTAAATCGGCATATGATTTTATTGTAGAGTGAGGAAGTTGGTGCTTCCATATCAAGTTGTAGCTTGATATATGTCCAGTTGTAGCTGGTTGAGGTAAGAGCCTCCTGTGGGTTGTAGCCTACAGAAAATACATGGGAGTTGGTGCTTCCATTTCAAGTTGTAGCTTGATAGATCCAGTTGGAGCTGGTTGAGGTAGGAGCCTCCTGTGGGTTGGAGCCTGCAGAAAACAGATGGGAGTTGGAGTTTCCTTGCAAGTTGTAGCTTGCAGAATTTGAGGTAGTAGCCTCCTGTGGGTTGGAGCCTACAAAAAATCAGTGGTGAGAGGGAGTTGGAGCGTGCCTTTGCATCACAACAACAATAATAATATGTGTTTTTCTCCCTTATGGGTTTCCTCTTATATCTTTTGTCTATGTGCATGATGATTATTTGTTGATATTCTGTATTTAATCTACTTAATACCTGCTGCTCACATATTAATATTGTTGGTTCATTATACATTAAGTTGATCATGAAATGAAGGTGTAAATAAGTTTTAAAAGACCACGAATGTATTAAATCAATTCATCCCCCCCCCCCCTCCCTCCTCTCAGTTTAACTAAGGGTTCAACACTTCTCTTCTTCCAACTTTAACTCAATTATTTCTTCTCTTGCTTCTCTTAGGTGTTCTGTGAGGAGTTATGTTTATGATTTTTCAACCATCCTCTCCTTTCCCTTTCTCTGCATAGTGAAAAATTCTTCTGCTACTGGGGATAAATATATGATGTTCTCTGGCTTCTTACCTTCACTTACCTTTTTTGCCTTTTCTTTCCATGGAATTCTTTGCAATCTGTGACCTGTTCATTGGCTTCCTTGGCTGAAAAATGAAGCCATCACCCTCTCCTACAAAATCCAATTTCTTGACAGATTTACCTTTCTTCAATCTTCTTCAATCTTCTTCAATCTCCTTCAATGTCTTTTGCCTGTACAATTGGTGATTCTTCAATATCTATTTCCTGGAGGATGTCTTCCAGGTTTCCTTTGGAATTTGTTTGGCTCCTTGTTACCCTCTTGCTGCTTTGTTTTCTAATTTTTTGTTTCTGCTTTGCAAGTGCTAGCTGAGCGATATTAGTCTCTTGCAGAGGTTCTACTTCAATGTCCATTGGTTCTACAAGAAATTCTCTTCCTTCTTCATCAACCTCTTTTATTACAGTTGGAGATGGAGTAGTTTTAGGTTTTTAAAATTTCTTTGGAGTCACTGCATCTACTTCATACCCACTCATAAAAAGAAAAGAGGTCCAATATATATTTAACCTTTTCAATTCCTCCAGCACTAATAGTTTTATCAGAACATGGTGAAATACTAATGTTTCATTACCTTCTGTCTTGACCTGAACTTTATCTGACATCTTTCCGAAACTTCTATATAAAAATAAAGGTAGGTCAAGTGGTTGCTTACAAACAAAATGTAGAATGAGTCTAAAATTATAAGAATAAACCATGTAGAACCTTCCTTCGCAGGTGAAGTATTTTTGGACCACCACCAACATCTTTGCATAATTCTCTTTCATATAACCCCTGGGGATGCCATTGTTCATGTCAGATCCTATGTGCTCTTGCTTGAGAAACTCTTCACAGTCTTGCATTCTAAATTTTGTGCCTTTGAACCATTCTTCACCAGCTCTGGGAATTTTTGTAGCTTGGGAGATGATATTTGGTGAGACTGTGAGATTCAAAACTCCAACTTAAGATGGTGTCCTTGTAAAATTTGCTGCAAATTCTTTGGATACCTGGACATGGAAACCCTGCAATTTTTGGCAGAACTATAGGTAGCCTACCTTCCTGAAAGCCTCCATAGCAGTGGGATCTTCATTCAGCAACTTCAAATCCATAGGCTCATATCTTACGCAATAACCACCCTTATTTTTTTTCTTCTTCAATGTCATTGATGCTTTACACTTCTTGTTTCCTCGCTTGTTGATGACACCCGCAAAATCAAATTTGAAGAGAAACTTGCTTTGCATGGTGAAGCAGCTCTCGAACAGTGACAGTGAGATACTTCACATGCAAGAATTGGACGATGAATGACAAAGAGCAGCTTGGGGGTAAATTTTTAAAGGTAATTTGAAAATTCGAGGTTTAATGATGACACATGTGACCATAAAATACAACGATGACAACAAATACGGCTTGCATATTTGGGAATTGTAATAACTAACTCGAATGACCTCATCCCTTTCTTTATCTTATTGAATTTTGACACCTCACCACTTTGACACTCTCTGTAGGAAAAAACCCAGTTTCGTAGCGAAAACCGTTTAATTGTTGACAGATTCGCTAGGGAACTATCAGGCAGTTTTGTAGCGAAATCTGTTGATTTGCCATATAATTCGCTACGAAACTGTGTAAAACTGACAAGTGGAATATTTTGTGATTTGAAAGCGTGGTAATGAAAACTAGATTAGATGAGGTAGATTTGACTGATATGACATGGTTTGAGGTGGGTTTTAGACTTAGGGTAGACATCACCAAATGCAATTTTTTCAAAAATTTCATGAAAATAACTTATGAGAGAGCATGAACCTAGGTGAATGACATGTATAACCCTATCAATGAAATTTTTTTAACTAGTGAGTAATAACAGTGGCTCCATTGGGGATGGTGTGCCCCTATGGTATAGCAAAGAACATGTAGTTCAAGTGCCATATTTTTTTAAAACAAAAGCTTTTAAAATTCACAAAACCTTCTTCAAACTCTTATGGCCTTCTCCTTGAGCTCAAGTTTGATGATTAGCCTGTATTTATTAGCAGAACAACATAATAAAACGAAATATATACAATGGAGTGAATATTTAGTAAAATTTAAGAGGAGTGGTGCTTTAGAAACTTGTCATTGACAGGTCCTCTGGCACAAAGTTGTCCATCCATCTCTTGAAGTAGATAAGTATTGTTGCCATGATATGCAGCTACCACAAATGGTACCTTCCATATATTTTTAAACTTTCCATGCTTCTTCTTATCCTCAATTATGGCTTCCCACTTTAAAACTACATCTTGAATTTGGAAATTCTCTTCTTTGACCTTTATGTCAAATGTTTTCTTCACTCTGTTATGTGATTGTTGATGGTTGTTGTATACCTCCTATCCTTTTTCTTGCAGATCTATGAGCTGGTTTATCCTCCTCTGAATGGCATTGGGCTCCTTTTCAAGTCCTTGCAGTAGTTTCATTACAAGAACTCCCAAGGAGGTGGGAAAAATCACTTCAGCTCCATATACTAATTCATAAGGTGATGTACCAATGGATCACTTTGTACAGACCCTATCAGCCCAAAGATAATATTTCAATTTCAGATGCTATGATATCTTGTTTTCCTGCAGTACCTTTTTGATAATTCTCACAATAATTTTATTAGAGGATTCTGCAAGGCCATTACCTTGGGGTTAATAGGATGTTGAATGTCCAAGTGCTATATGATACTGATGACAAAACCTAATTACTTTTTTGGATTTAAAATCTTGTGCATTTTCAGTAATAATCTTCATAGGACAACCAAACCTGGACAAAATATTTCTCTCCAAGAACTGAATGATGACTGAGTCGGTGGCCTGCCTTGTTGGTATTGCTTCGATCCATTTAGTGAAATAATATGTGGCTGTCAGGATCTAGCGATGCTGCCCTGAATATGGTGGGTGTATTTCACCAATAAAATCCAACCCCCATTATTGGCAAGGCGCCTAAACATATATTGGCATCAGAGGTAAAGGAATTAGTTTTTTCTTACCATAAAAAATATAACATTCATGGCAAGCAGCGATCTTCTTGAAAACATCCTTGAACATGGTGGGTCAATAGTAACCTAATCAAAGTATTTTGTTTGTTGTGAATTTCCATTAGTGGTGTCCTCCATAATCTCCCTTGTGAAACTATTCAATGACCTTTTCAACTTCCTCTTCTAGAAAACAGTTTAAAATAATTCCACCGGTATATTTCCAATACAAATTCTTATCTACAATGAAATATCTTAATGATTTCAACTTTATAAACCTTTCTTTGGACTTGGTCAACTATGGAGGAGCTTTGTGATGATGCAAGACAAAGACAATATCTCTATACCACTCAGATAAAATGAACTTCTCTTCAATAGGTATCAACTCTTCATCTTCTTCTAACAACTCTGAAATTTATGCAATGAAATTCATGTCAAGACATTCAAAATTGGATTGTGTCATTAGTTTTGCTAGCCCTTTTCCTTTCACCAAATTTTTAGGCTTTATTTATATGTCATACTCCAGAAAAGTAGCTATCCATTTCCCTCTTTTTCCATCAGGATCAGCTTGTGTCAAAATGTCTTTAACCATGGTGTTAGGTACAAATGCAATGACATGGGAGTGAAAAATATAAATTTTGAAGTCTTTAAGAGATTTGATCAAAGATTATTTATATTTTTCTAAAATATTATACTTTAGCTCTGAGTTGGCAAGAGTTCTGCTAAGAATGAAATTGGTTGTTCTGTACCTTGTTGTCCTTTCTGCAATAAAACTCCAGCTATGATATTTTCGGATGCAAATGTGAAAACCAGAAATTCACTTGAAAATTTTGGACTAATAAGCACTGGGGCTTGAGTGAGGGATTTCTTTATCTCTTCAAAGGATTGTTTGGCTTCCAAAATCCACTTAATATCAGCTCCCTTCTTTAACATATTGGTAATGTCCTTGACAATTTCAGCAAAGTTCGGGATGAACCTTCTAACAAAGTTTATCTTCCCAAGAAAGGACTGAATTTCCTTCTTGTTCCTTGGCAGGTATATCTTCTGAATTGCATTAACTCTATTTGGATCAATATTTATCCCATCCTTTGATATGATATGTCGAAGCACTTTTCCAGAAGTTAGAGAAAAAATAATTTTAGTGGGGTTAAGAGAGATACCAAATCTTCTACATTTATGCAGAATTATTTCCAAGTGCTTCAAATGATCTTCCTCTCTTCTTGAAAACAGAGTTATGTCATCCAATTAGACCACAACTGGTTTATCTTTTTCCTTAGAAAAGGCAATGTCCATTGCTCTTTGAAAGTTCGCTCCTGCATTCATCAAACCAAAAGGCATCTTGGCATACATGAATGTTCCCCATGGCATGGTAAAAGTAGTCTTCTCTTGATCTTCTGGTTGTACCAATATCTTATTATAACCTTAAAATCCATCCAACATGGACATCCTTTGAGAGAAAACAATATTCTGAAAAATCCGATCCATCTTGGGAAAAGGGTAGTTCAAATTTCTAAAATCAATACATATTATGATCTCGCCACCCTTCTTTCTAACTAGTACCAGATTAGCAAGCCACTTTGAAAATCCTATAGGAACAATGATCTTTGCATCAAAAAGTTTATTAATTTCCTTCTCAATCATAGGCATGAGCAATGGGTTATCCTTCTCAATTTCTGTTTGAAAGGTTTCTCATTATCTTTGATAGGAATAGTATGTTGTATAATACTAGGATCATACCTTTTCAAATCAGCATAGATCCATGCAAAAACATCAATTTATTTCTTCATCATCTCAATATATTTCTTCTTCATCTCCAGAGAAAGAAAATTGGAAAGATTTACCATTTTAGGTGTTGTTGTTGTACCAAGATTACAAGTTTCTACCTCCTCGTCATCATCCTGCATCCTAGGAGATTTAAACACATCATTTTGAGCAAAAATTTTCTCAAGCGGAATAAGGCCCTTGGGTATACAATTATTTTTCAACTGCAAAACTTCAGAATTAACATTATTTTCAGCAAACATGTTTTGCTGGTCCACTTGTGTGTTTTCAAAATCCTCCTTTAACTCTATGAAATTTTTGACTTGCCGGTCATCTTCAAACACTTTCCAATGGATGATATTATCTAGGATTGTAGGCCTATGTCGGACTTCAATTTCATACTTCTCAGTAGAATGTGTAGGGATGACAATCAAATTTGCAGAAACAGCTAGAGAATCATCCACTGAATTTTGGTCTCTAGTTTTCACAATAAATGCATATTCTTGAAAATTTTCAAGAATTTCCATAATCATATTTATGTAAGCTCTCATCCTTACATCCTTAGTTTGGTATAGTCCCTCAACTTGTTTGATTACCAACTCCGAATCTCCACACACTGATATCTTCTTACTACCCAATCTTTTCAAAATTTCCAAACCCAAAAACAGAGATTCATATTCAGCCATATTATTGGTACAATCAAAGTTAAGTTTAAAGGAATAAAACTTAATTTCATCATCAGGAGTAGTGATCCATATGCCTACTCCAGCCTCCTCTCTTCCAGCAGATCCATCAAAGTATAGAAGCCACCGGCCCTTTGCCTTTTCTTCTACAATTTCCTGATTTTCAACTTGCTGATTTTCTATTTTCTCTTCAATTTTTTCTTCATCAGTTAGCTCATTGAAGAGAATTGTTGATCCTAATTTAGTTTCAACAGCATAAATGGGAAAATTTTGAGGTTTATCCTTGCTACTTACCATGTAGGCCATCCTACTCTCCCTATACAACCTTCTCTGCTCACCAAAAACAAGGATGGTAGCATATGTCATGTCCATCTACATGGTACCTTTGATTTTTGTTGCCCAAGATCTGGATAAGAGCATGCCAAACTTGGGGGTAATATCAACCACCACAATGTCCATCACCACTGTCTTAGCAGGCACTTGTGACAAGCCAACAACAACATCTTTAATCAGTCCTATGCATTGGACTCTTTTAGAGTCAAAAGAAAATAGATATTTGTATGGCCTAGTGATCTCCAAACCCATCCTTTCCATAATCACCTTAGGCATGAGGTTATGAGAAGCCCCCGAATCCAACATGGAATTGTGTAAGGTCATATCATGGATATTAAGGCTAACATAGAAGGGAGGGACTTCTTCATTCTTCTCATCTTTCAACCTCGATCCTAGGTATATGGTAGGATGATCTTCTTGTAGATTAAGGATATCTGAAGCCCCTAGTTGAGAATTCAACATCTTCACAATTTTGCTTCTATACTCATTGACCTTGATAATTTCTCCAAAGGGGAGAGGAATCTTAAATTTAGAGATCTCATTCTCTAAACTGAATCTAGAAATGACTTTTTCATTTTCTTTGGAAAGAGGTGGAAGTGGTGGGTCATTTTTGGGCTCAACTTCTTTAGGAGCATCCTTCTTTGGCTGAGTTTTATTTGTAGTGATGGGAACATTTATGTTTCTAATATTGTACTACTTTTGCATCTCAATAGAGTGTGCTGATAACCCTTTAGGTAATCAGATTTTCCCTCATCCTTATTCAAATCATGACCAGACTCATCATGCTCCTCCTTGGACAAAAACATCCCAGACCTATATTGATCTAGACAGTGGATAATGTCTTCTTGAAAATCAGGCCGAGTTTCTTCTTCATCAATCAAATTCTGCTGAAAGGGAGGCCTCACTTGTGGGTCAGGTTGATTTCTATTTTCTCTTTTTCTTTGTTGATTTTGAGGCCTCTTAAACTGTGGGTTTCTGATTTGTGGATCATGTTGTGCAGGAGGTAAAGGAGTGGTCCCAAGGGCAATTCTATCCATGAGTTTCTCCATGGTCTTCAACATAGAGTCAAACTTAGAATCTGAGGATGAAGGTTTCTCTTATTCTTTTAGTTTTGAATTTCCCATCTTCGACTTCTTTGCAGCTATCATGTTTACTTATACCTTCACAGCATCATTCTACATTTCTGCTTAAGAAGCAGACTCTCTTTCCCTAAGCAGAATAGATAACTTGTAATCAAATGCCTCCATATAATGTAATTGAGCATCTCCTGGGGGAGGTTTAATATGAGCAGGTATGGAGTTATAGAATTTGTTGAACCTCTTAGAGAAATCTTGTACAGATTCATCTAAGGCTTCAAATTGTTGTATTCAGTCAAGGCTTGCACTGGATTTGTCGTATTCCCCCATTTATTCAAAAAACTATCTTCTAACTGATTCTAATTCTGCAAGATTGTTGGAGCTAGGGCTTTAAACCACTTTCTTACTTCACCATGAAACTTTGAGTAAATAACCTCATTTTAACATCTTCATGGTCTACCTCCTCTATGTCAATGAAATCTTTGAATTGATCTACATGTTATTCAATTGTTATTTCCTCTTCACTCCCAAAAGTTTTAATTATAGTTGAGTATTTACTTGGGAGATCATGAAGAACAACAGGGAGGACAAGTGGATCATATCTTACAGGTCTATCAGGAGGAGGTGGAGGAACAGTCCCAGCCATAATGACAGGAAATGAGGTATGAAAAAGGATAGCATATGATATTGGTTTTTGATTTCTTAGAAAAACAATAGGAGAAGATGAGCTATTAGGAGGTGGTGTCATTGGTATTTGCAGTGTATATATAAATGAACTCCACTCAGGCAAAGGTATACCATATTTCTTTTCATAAAGAATTCGAATGGATCTAACTCCTTTAAGTTTTCAAAAGACTCCCTTTCTAACATCAGTTCTGAAGTAATTGTTTTCCAGAATTCTTCCTTCTCTTCTTTGGATACTACGGATTATGTATCAATGCCTAGTCTTTTCAGGTCTATAATTATATCATTCAATTCATTTTAACTCTTAGACCTAAGTAGAACTTCTTCAATTTTATTTTCAAATTGGCTATCTTCAGGACTTCGGAAAATTTCAGAGGAAAAATCTCTTGAATATGATGGAATACCTGATTTTTAAGAGCTACTTTCAATGCCTCTGAGAATCCTCTCTGGATTATCCACAATGGTAGGTGGGTTAGGATATGGATTGCTCCTTGTATATATTTTTCTCGAAGCCACCTTTAAGCATGAAAAACTTGTAGTGGAGTGACCAAGGTATTTTATACAGCCTCGAAAAGTTCTGAGCTCTTGCTACCTCCAAGATTTCAGTTTCATTATTTGCACACAAACTTCAAGAAATATGTCTTCGGCTCCCGGAAGATGCACCAAAATGTTATCTCTAAATTGGTATTGATGGGCTGCTCCACCAGACAACTTACAGTAACTGTTTCAACCAAATTTGAACTGAAGATTAGCCTCTTCAGTTTGAGAGGGCTCTCTCAAGGTAACTTATGATTTTCAGTGAAAACTCAATCAGATGGCTAACTCTATGACTTTAAATTGATTATGATTGATTGCATGTTGAAAATGTAAAAGGACTTCTACCATTGGGAAAATGGATTCAACATCAGATAATTAAATGAAATAATCCTTCTTGTGGAAATTGAGGCAAATGGAAGTTTCAATGAAAAGATGGTACACATACACAATACAGGACGAAAACAACAATTTAACATCTAAAGGAAGTCAGAGCATGTTTCTATGAGTTCCGAGTAATTAGATATAAACTAATTGCAGATATTTAACATGAAAGATACAAGACATATAACTCATTGAAAACTTCATTCGAATCTCAAGTGAAGAAGGCAAAAACATCCACTGTATATTACTGAAGCTTAAAGTTTTTACAAAAAAAAAATAGCAGTGTAGTACAATACTCTCCAACCCTTTGTTATTCCATCTTCTGTCTATAAATAGACTCTTTTTACATTAAATAGGATCTGCCCAGCTGGATGGATCATCGAACCTTGACTACACCTAATCATAACTGACAACTCTATTTCTGGAACATAAAAAGACACATAGTCATTTAAGAGTTACTCTCCTAATGGGACTCTAATTAGATTTATTTCCTCCACTTCTCTAATAGTAGGACCATTACATAGATAGAGATGAGATGCTCGAATGGAATTCTCCATGACATAAGATATAAATGTATTGTCCAAGAATTTAGCAATAGTTGTCCTATTTTCTAGGAAAGGATCAACATTAACTATAATTTTATCTTCATGCTGCTTTATATGAATGGCACGCATGCCAAGTAATGAAAGTCTGTTGAGATGGCCTATTATCTGTTTGGATGCCTCCAGGTGGCTTGTTGGTCTTCCAGATACAAAAAGGAATAAATTTCTTTTCCATTGAAAAAGACCTTGTACAATGCAAATTTATTCATCAAAGAATCAATGATCTTCAATTTCTTCCAAATGAAATGCAAGAAGTTAGTTTGAGAAAAGGGGATTTTAATGAATCTCATGTGGCAAAAAAATCAAAAGAACCTCAACCACCATTAGATGGAATGATTTGAAAGGCATACTTTAGGACGTTCGCAGACATCAAAGATCCATTAGAAGAGGAAAATGATTAAACTGAAGCCAATGATGAAAATATTGTGGAAGAGGAAAATAATGATATTGTTGAAGATGAAGAGTTTCGGTTACATCACTACAAGGAAAAGACCATCTAGAAAAGGTTATAAAGGAGGCTTTTAGTGTTATAAAATTGGCCAAAATTGTCAAAAAAAAAAATTGCTACAACATTCGTTTATGGTTGCGAAGGTTTTAGCGGAGCTTTTAGCGAAAATTCAACACAACTAAAAAAACTGGGCGGCCAGAGGTTATTACGGATGTTTTTTTCATCAGTGCGCTACTATGGTTTCAATGCACTGGTGCATGTCATCTAGTCGGTGGCCCTGGGGCGGTCGAATGTGCATGCACTAAGCCATCAAGGTATAAAACCGCACCAAGCGTAGTGTTGGTGATACAACGCACAGGGTCGTTCTAATTGGTCTTGGGATTTATGATGTGCCCATAGGTCATCTCAACGCACTGGTACGTAGACTTATAGAAATGCACCGGTGCGTTGTATCAGACAAACGCACCGTTATTTATAATTGGTATTGGTATTTGTGCGGTGCCCATACGTCGTAAAAAGGCACCGATGCGTATTCTCACATAAAAGCACCGGTGCGCAGTATCGCACAAACGCACCGAGATTTTTAATTGGCTTTGGTATTTATGCAGTGCCCATAGGTCATAGAAACGCACTGGTGCGCTTTAGTATACAAACGCACCGATGTATAGTAACTGACACGCACCGGTGTTCATTTTGTATTTTTTAGAAACATCGACCTGTGACAGTGCAATTAATTTTATTTTTAGAAATTCATTATTCATCAAAAGTCGACACATCTTATAACAATATTCATATTAATTAAATTTTATTAATGCATTTGAATGTGATGTTTGGATTAATTTTCTATATCATATCATAATTATTGTGATTTTTTAAAATTCATTATTCATAAAAAGTCGACACATATATATCTTATAACAATATTGATATGAATTAAATTTTTATTAGTGCATTTGAGAACGACAATGGAGAATGCAATAGCGACAATGGAGAACGCAATAGAATAAATTAAAACATATTTTATTATTATTATTATTATTATTATTATATATATGAGGGTGAAAATGTGAAGTTGCGTTACACTTTTGTGAGAATCAGGGGCGGAAAACATTTTTCGGCAATGGTTTGGCCGAACTTTGAGAAATTTCGGTCGAACTCGTTCTGCCGTTTAGATTGACGGCATACTGACGGCATGGTCAAACATATTTTTGGTCGGAGATGGGAAAACCGGCAACAATATTTTGGCCGAACTAAAACTTCAGCCGAACTCATATTTTATTAATATATCACCCGTGAACTTTTTTCATTTTCACGTGTCCTTGTTTGCATTATCTATTTTTCGTGGGGTTCTGCTGTGATTTTCATTTCTGTCTTTTTTTGTGGCACTGTTGCGCTGCTTTGTTGTTGATTTGGTGCCATGTCCTTGTTTGCATTATCTTTTTTTCGTGGGGTTCTATTGTGATTTTCGTTTCTGTGTTTGTTTTTGTGGCGCTGCTACCGTTCTGTTGCTGATTTGGCACCCACGAATCGTTTTTGTGGCACTGCTGCTGCTCTGTTGCTGATTTGGTGCTCGTGAATTGCTGCTCATGAGTTGCACCGAGCGAATTTCTAGGTAATCTAACCATGAAATGAATTATATGAGGTGATTGATTATGGAATATGTTGTTTACATGTTCGTAATATTACAATGAAATGAATTATCTGAGGTGATTGATTATGGAATATGATGTTTACATGTTCGTAATATTACAGGAATAACTTACCTTGTAGATTCTGAATAGGTTATTTGTATAAATGCAATGGATTGACCTTACTTGCTTAATGTGTATGCTTATTAAGTACATGCTTTCAATGTTTACTGTGTGATCGTGTACAAACCATAATGCACCTTCATGAGTGCCTTGTCTCTACAACTAAGAACTCGTATTGATATCTTCATAATACCTGCTTAGTTCCTATATGTTATGGTTTCTCCTTTGAAGGGTGTAACGAAGGGTCATTTGTCAGGCTGACCGAAATACCAAAACCCAGGCCTTCGACTTTATTTTTCCCCTAAGATTGAAACTTCTTCCAGTGCTTGACTGTGCCCCCCCAATTCCACAGCCCTGGCTTCCTATTCCCTGTTTTGGGTATGAGCTAACTGCCTAATCTTAGAACAGTGTGTTTTAAGACAGGAAAGAGTACTGTAATAACGAACATAGTAACTCCATACTTACTAGTGGCTAACTGCTTGGTGGTGCCCATACTTACTTATAGTAATACAAGTGACTAATTACTATATACCAGTACATTATGCTGAAGAAGCACATTGGAAATCACCTTTATTGATTACTGTTTTGGGTATGAGCTAACTGCCTAATCTTAGAACAGTGTGTTTTAAGACCTTACTTGCTTAATGTGTATTCTTATTAAGTACATGCTTTCAGGTTATGCTTACTGTGTGATCGTGTACAAGCCATAATGAACCTTCATGAGTGCCTTGTCTCTACAGCTGAGAACTCATATTGATATCTTCATAATACCTGCTTAGTTCCTATATGTTATGGGTTCTCCTTTGAAGGGTGTAATGAAGGGTCGTTTTTCAGGCTGACCGAAATACCAGAACCCAGGACTTCAACTTTATTTGTCCCCTAAGATTGAAACTTCTTCCAGTGCTTGACTGTGCCCCCCCAATTCCACAACCCTGGCTTCCTATTCCCTGTTTTGGGTATGAGCTAACTGCCTAATCTTAGAACAGTGTGTTTTAAGACGGGAAAGAGTACTGTAATAACGAACATAGTAACTCCATACTTACTAGTGGCTAACTGCTTGGTGGTGCCCATACTTACTTATAGTAATGCAAGTAACTGATTACTATATAGCAGTACCTTATGCTCAAGAAGCACATTGGAAATCACCTTTATTGAATACTTTTCTGGGTATGAGCTAACTGCCTAATCTTAGAACTGTGTGTTTTAAGATGGGAAAGACTACTGTAATAACGAACATGGTAACTCCATACTTACTAGTTTATAACTGCTTGGTGGTGCCCATACTTACTTATAGTAATACAAGTAACTGATTACTATATACCAGTACATTATGCTCAAGAAGCACATTGGAAATCACCTTTATTGATTACATAGACAACGTACATCTCTAATCTAGTATAGTGTAAACAAAGCATGATTTGTTATAAGTGAAATAGCTTGCACTAGGTAGATAAGGTGATTCAATAGTCATAACTGATTAGAGTTACTAGACTAGTACAGATAGTGTGTGAATTCTGCAAATGAATTTTATCTTTTATACTTGACCTACAACCAATTTCTACTTTAATACTTTAACCATTCACCATTTGTATACATTTAAATCTAACATTCAAATATAGCATAGCATATATAAATTTTCTTTCATAATACAAAGCTAAAGGATTTAGAGGAATACTAGTGATGGAATGAAATGTAACATTGTTGTTTGATCCCTTGTTGGCCTTTATATTGATCCCTTGTTGGCCTTTATATCATAGAACCGTTTTCATATTTACACAAATATCACAACTGATTAGTTATTAGACTACATATCTTCACTCCGGATGTGAATGGTTGCGCGGCCTGATGGGACATCAGTCCCCGGACACATCCCGAGGAGGCTCGCATGGGGTGGCCATACGGCCTCCTGCGGCTCCATTAAACTCGACATTAATCCGCCAGCTCTATTGGCATTTACTCTCCCTCGCTGACACTCGCTTCTTCTCGGCTTGCTCAGTTGGTTAACTATGGCCTTCATCTCGAGCTCTCTAGATTGTTCTTGCTCTGATTACCACTCTTTGCATCTCCTGTGGAGCGCCTGCCCTGCTGCTTGTGCTGAGCCAAGCACTCGCACACAGACGGGGCGATGCTGCTCTTTGCTATGCTGTCTGGAAACCACGCCTGGTATTCATTTTTCCCAAAGTGCCTTCTTCCATTCCAATTCTTGTCTACAAGTTCCTTTTGGCATTCACTGTGGGTCTCCTTTGGCCCCTTCCTGTTCATATTGTCTCAGGCAGTTTCAAACTACTACACTCGCCATGCCAAGACTCAGGCACCGAATGCGGTGTCGCCAGGGGGCAAGTCGTGGCCAGTTTGAATGCTCTCGTCCTTCCGCCAGTTCAGACGCAGAGACCTCTTCTGAGGACATTGAGTGGGGGCATTACCCTAATACCCACAGCCACAGAGGTCGTGCTAGCCATCCTGGCATTGCACGCGCAGCTCAGCCCTCCCCGCCTCCTTTTGCTACTCCGACCAGACCCGTCTCCCCTGCCTCTCGTGCCTCTAACAGTCACGCTTTGCGTCAAACCTCTCAGAGGGAAGATTTTCGCTTTGAATGCTCCTTCAACCAACCCATTATCACTGCCTTTGTTACTGTCACCCTAAGAGAATAAACACCTCCCTGTCTTTCTCCTATGGCCAGTCCTACCCCCCCTCCCCTTGGTATTAATCCCGCCCTGGCTGCGAATTCTCCTGAACGACCGGTTGCGCCCCCAGATTATGCCCCTTCTGACCTGGGTAAGCAACCCATGCAGGTGGACGCGAGCATCACAAGAAAAGATGGCAAACAGAAAGAATCTGTTGAAGATCCGGAGGACGAGTACTGGTGTCGCATAGTGGAGGAGCCGCCTTCTCCAGCTCACGAGCAGTAATCCCAGCCTGCCTTGGTTCAACATGGTACATTCGTTCTACTGTTTTGGGAGATACACTGATTTTCATTGGTTTTATACAGCAGCAACAGCTGCATGCTACTCTAGTCTTTTTTTTCTTTTTATGTTGTATGAAATGAACAATGCACCGGTTTCCCTCTCAAGGGTGGTGAAAATCATCTTAAAAGAACTGGTTTCCCACACAAGGCAATTCGTCACTTTGTTAAAAGCATGGACATCAAGCCCAGTCTTCAGGCTCTCATAGCTGAACTGAGGCAGTTTTGTAACAGTATGTTTTCATAAATAGAATTAGTATAACTTAGAAAAAAAAAAAACTACATATCTTCATATAGAACTTGAAAATAGTATGGTGGAAATGTGGATCTCATGACTCTTCATAATGTACAATGATTCATTCCATATTCATTTTTAGATTCATTCCATATTCATTTAAAAGAAGTAACTACTATGTATTCCACTTCTACTCTAGATAGAGAAAGTGATGACTCTTTCTTGCTTAACCATGCAACCAAAGACTCTTCTAAGTAGAATTATACATTGTCCAACTAATGACTCTTTCTTGCTTAAAAATGCAACCAAAGACCCTTCTAAGTAGAATTATACATTGTCCACTTGTACTTTTCATGTCATCCACACAAGCCTAGTTGAATCTCTCTATGTTGTCAATGTAAATTTCTCACCTTTTGGGTACTATAGTCCATTGTTTGTAGTCTCTTTCACTTGTATCTTAATATCTGTTTTTTGGTAATATATGACTATATTATATTGAAATATTCCAACTAATATAAATTCCAAAATTATATCTAGTCTAAACCTTTTTATGTATATCAAGCTTCCTATCATATAGATGTAAAGGTTATGATCAACATCACCTCATTCATCATCCATCATCTGCACATAAGTTACATCCAATTGATTTGATAAAAACACATTAGCCAATAAACAAACCATTGAAACCAAAAGTGATTTGATAGTTCTATAGGCAGAGTTTGTAAAGGACCAGGTAGCCTTTGGATCTCATCTTTTATGAAAAGTGACATATCCAGTAAATGCCCCTACAGTCAATCTCTGGAATAGATCTAAATAGAAGTTTTTCATTTTCATATCCATGGTATCAAACAATGAGAGAGAAAAAACCTTTTATATTCAACATGTAAAACACAAATTAGCCATAAAAGTTTCCCATTGAAACCAAAAGTGATTTGATACAAAACATAGTTTTAACCTAAGAGTAAATGCCCCTACAGTCAATCTCTGGAATAGTTTTAAATAGAATTTTTTCATTTTCATATCCATGACCTCTCAAACAATGAGAGAGAAAAAACCTTTTATATTCAACATGTAAAACACAAATTAGCCATATCTCTGGAATATATCTAAATAGAAGTTTTTCATTTTCATATCCATGGTCTCAAACAATGAGAGAGAAAAAACATTTTATATTCAACATGTAAAACACAAATTAGCCATAGAAGTTTCCCATTGAAACCAAAAGTGATTTGATACAAAACATAGGTTTTAACCTAAGAGTAAATGCCCCTACAATCAATCAATCTCTGGAATAGTTTTAAATAGAAGTTTTTCATTTTCATATCCATGACCTCTCAAAAAATGAGAGAGAAAAAACCTTTTATATTCAACATGTAAAGCACAAATTAGCCATACAGTTTTCCCATTGAAACCAAAAGTGATTTGATACAAAACATAGGTTTTAACCTTAGTAAATGCCCCTACAGTCAATCTTTGGAATAGTTTTAAATAGAAGTTTTTCATTTTCATATCCATGGTCTCAAACCATGAGAGAAAAAAACCTTTTATATTCGATGTATGTAAAACAAAAATTAGCCACATCTCTAGAATAGATCTAAATAGAAGTTTTTCATTTTCATATCCATGGTCTCAAACAATGAGAGAGAAAAAAACCTTTTATATTCAACATGTAAAACACAAATTAGCCATTAAAGTTTCCCATTGAAACCAAAAGTGATTTGATACAAAACATAGGTTTTAACCTAAGAGTAAATGCCCCTATAATCAATCAATCTCTGGAATAGTTTTAAATATATATAATTTTTTCATTTTCATATCCATGGTCTCAAACAATGAGAGAAAAAACATTTTATATTCAATGTAAGTAAAACACAAATTAGCCACATCTCTAGAATAGATCTAAATGGAAGTTTTTCATTTTCATATCCATGGTCTCAAACAATGAGAGAGAGAAAAAAAAAAATTATATTCAACATTTAAAACACAAATTAGCCATAAAAGTTTCCCATTGAAACCAAAAGTGATTTGATACAAAACATAGGTTTTAACCTAAGAGTAAATGCCCCTTCAGTCAATCTCTGGAATAGTTTTAAATAGAATTTTTTCATTTTCATATCCATGGTCTCAAACAAGGAAATAAAAAGCCTTTTATATTCAATGTATGTAAAACACAAATTAGCATTATCTCTAGAATAGATCTAAATAGAAGTTTTTCATTTTCATATACATGGTCTCAAACAATGAGAGAGAAAAAAAACATTTTATATTCAACATGTAAAACACAAATTATCCATAAAAGTTTCCCATTGAAACCAAAAGTGATTTGATAAAAAACATAGGTTTTAACCTAAGATTAAATGCCCCTACAGTCAATCTCTAGAATAGTTTTAAATAGAAGTTTTTCATTTTCATATCCATGGTCTCAAACAATGAGAGAAAAAACCTTTTATATTCGACGAATGTAAAACACAAATTAGCCACATCTCTAGAATAGATCTAAATAGAAGTTTTTCATTTTCATATCCATGGTCTCAAACAATGAGAGAGAACAAAACCTTTTATATTCAACATGTAAAACACAAATTAGCCATAAAAGTTTCCCATTGAAACAAAAAGTGATTTGATACAAAACATAGGTTTTAACCTAAGAGTAAATGCCCCTACAGTCAATCAATCTCTTGAGATAGTTTTAAATATAGAAGTTTTCATTTTCATATCCATGGTCTCAAATAATGAGAGAGAAAAACATTTTATATTCAACATATAAAAAAACACAAATTAGCCATAAAAGTTTCTCATTGAAACCAAAAGTGATTTGATACAAAACATAGGTTTTAACCTAAGAGTAAATGCCCCTACAGTCAATCAATCTCTAGAATAGTTTTAAATATAGAATTTTTTCATTTTCATATCCATGGTCACAAACAATAAGAGAAAAAACCTTTTATATTCAATGTATGTAAAACACAAATTAGCCACATCTCTAGAATAGTTTTAAATAGAATTTTTTCATTTTCATATCCATGGTCTCAAATAATGAGAGAAAATACCTTTTATATTCAATGTATGTAAAAAAATAATTAGCCATATATCGAGAATAGATCTAAATAGAAGTTTTTCATTTTCATATCCATGGTCTCAAACAATGAGAGAGAAAAAAACCTTCTATATTCAACATGTGAAAAACAAAAATTAGCCATAAAATTTTCCCCTCAAAACCATATATGATTTGATACAAAACATAGGTTTTAACCTCGAGGTAAATGCCCCCTAGGTCAATCTCTGGAGATAGTTTTAAATGAAAGTTTTTTCATTTTCATATCCATGGTATCAAACAATGAGAAAAAAACCCTTTTATATTCAATGTATGTAAAACACAAATTAGCCACATCTCTATAATAGATCTAAATAGAAGTTTATCATTTTCATATCCATGGTCTCAAACAATGAGAGAGAGAATAAAACCTTTATATTCAACATGTAAAACACAAATTAGCCATAAAATTTTCCCACTGGAACCATAAGTGATTTGATACATGACATAGGTTTTAACCTAAGAGTAAATGCCCCTAAAATCAATCTCTGGAATAGTTTTAAATAGAAGTTTTCATTTTCATATCCATGGTCTCAAACAATGAGAGAAAAAACCTTTTATATTCAATGTATATAAAATAAAAATTAGCCATATCTCTAGAATAGATCTAAGTATATAGTTTTTCATTTTCAAATCCATGGTTTCAGACAATGAGAGAGAAAAAAACTTTTATATTCAACATGTAAAACACAAATTAGCCATAAAAGTTTGTCATTGAAACAAAAATTGATTTGATACAAAATGTAGGTTTTAACCTAAGAGTAAATGCCCCTAAATTCAATCTCTAGAATAGTTTTAAATAGAAGTTTTCATTTTCATATCCATGGTATCAAAAAATGAGAGAAAAAACCTTTATATTCAATGTATATAAAACACAAATTAGCCATATCTCTAGAATAGATCTAAATGTAAATTTTTCATTTTCATATCTCTGGTCTCAAAAAATTAGAGAGAAAAAAACCTATTATATTCAACATGTAAAACACAAACTAGCCATAAAATTTTACGATTGAAACCATAAATCATTTGATACAGAACATAGGTTTTAACCTAAAAGTAAATGCCCCTGCAAGTCAATCAATCTCTGGAATAGTTTTAAATATAGAATTTTTTCATTTTCATATCCATAGTCTCAAACAATTAGAGAAAAAACATTTTATATTCAATGTATAACAAAACACAAATTAGCCATATCTCTAGAATAGATCTAAATAGAAGTTTTTCATTTTCATATCCATGGTCTCAAACAATGAGAGACAAAAAAAGCTTTTATATTCAACATGTAAAACACAAATTAGCGATAAAAGTTTCTCATTGAAACCATAAGTGATTTGATACAAAACATAGGTTTTAACCTAAGAGTAAATGCCCCTACAGTCAATCTCTGGAATAGTTTTAAATATAGAAGCTTTTCATTTTCATATCCATGGTCTCAAACAATGAGAGAAAAAACATTTTATATTCAATGTATGTAAAACACAAATTAGCCATATCTCTAGAATAGATCTTAAAATAAAAGTTTTTCATTTTCATATCCATGGTCTCAAACAATGAGAGAGAAAAAAAACTTTTATATTCAACGTGTGTAAAACACATATTAGCCATAAAAGTTTCCCATTGAAACCATAAGTGATTTGATACAAAACATAGGTTTTAACCTAAGAGTAAATGCCCCTAAAAGTCAATCAATCTCTTGAATAGTTTTAAATATAGAAGTTTTTCATTTTCATATCCATGGTCTCAAACAACGAGAGAAAACCTTTTATATTCAATGTATGTAAAACACAAATTAGCACATCTCTAGAATATATCTCAATAGAAGTTTTTATTTTCATATCCATAGTCTCAAACAATGAGAAAAAAACACTTTATATTTAACATGTAAAACACAAATTAGCCATAAAGTTCCCATTGAGGCCAAAAGTGATTTGATACAAAAAATAGGTTTTAACCCTAAGGTAAATGCCCCTACAATTGAATCTGGAATAGTTTTAAATAGAAAGTTTTTCATTTTCATATCTGACTAGTCCTTCAAATTATTTTTCTGTTAATGATGATTGCTTTTAAAGCCGAGATTTCTAGAAGCCGATCTCCAATTTGTCAAATCTGTCATCTAGAAAACATCCCTAAACATTTTTTGTCTTCCTACCTTTTTCAATCAGCCTATGATGAGAAAAAACCTAGTTGGAAAGTCCTATCTAGTTTCACTCATATAATCTTGTCCATCAAATGTCATCAGCTAAAGTCATCTGTTGTCATTTACCCTCATCTCCAGGTCAGCCATTAACCAACTGTTGATAAAAATTCAGCTACCCTACCTCTGGTCATATGTCATCTCAAGATCTAGTCATACCAAAGAGAATACTCAAAATCTGTCAAAGATCTCCCCTAAGTTAGGTAGTGGTGCTTTAGGAAATCCTTCCTTGGAAAAAGCATCCTGAGCCAAAATCTTTTGTTCAATACCAGCCAACCCTGAATTGGCGCTTAGTCTGCAAAAAACAAAGCTTGATACACCCATAGGTCACACCACTAAAAGGTCTTGATGTCTCAGCAGTACATGTTTCAAAAGCCAAACTAATATTGGGTTGATTTACAGTATTTCAATGTCTATTTCAAAAGCAGATATGTACAAGTATTCTAGAAGAGATTGTCAAGCTAAAACAGGAGAAGACAGTTGCTTCTCATGTTGTTTTGAGCCTGGGATAAGAGTACTGGTCAGAGAGAAAATTAAATAAACCTCTGCAAACACAGTCAAGAAAGGTTAGTAAATAATGACTAGCAATCAAACACTCTACAGATACAAGTCATGTTGCTCCTGGTTTCTAAAGATTCGCAAGGGTATTCTAACAATAGGATACATATCTCAGAAAATGCCTCTCATAGCATATTGCCAAATTATCACTTTATTACTTATTGTGAGATACCAAGCAGAGATATGCATTATAAGGAAAGATGACACAGTTTGAAAAAGAGATGAAATGACATGACTGTGTTAACCTCCTCCAAACATGAGCAGATGGTTGGGTGACTATGTTAACATCCTCCAAACATGAGCAGATGGTTGGGTCACTTGTTGTAAACCTCCTCCAGTATAAAGAGCAGATGGTTTAGAAATTATTATTATTATTATTATTATTATTATTTTTATTTTTATTTTTTTTTTCTCGATCTAGGATAATCGGTAACTGGTGAGAGTTATCCTGAACAAGGCCCAGGATCAAATCCTACTGGCTGCCACTATAAACCTAGGCTAGGTGCAACAACCTGCAAGCCACACAATAACAATTAACTTATGCCTCAACAGGAGCCGAGACGTCCACTATGGGGTCGCCTACTCTTCTAGCCAAGACACAACAGGCCATATACTCAATGAGATTTGAACCTCCATCTCGTGGGTTTCACCCAGCGAAACTTACCGTTAAACCACATGTCACTGTATTAAAGGTCGTGGGCTTGGCCCGGAACAGTTAATCTCTCGCGGCGAGCCACGCTGTCGCTCAGGATTGAGCACAGGACCTGTCCGTCTTTACGAGAGCGACCTTACCACTACGCCGCCTCCACAGAAATTTTATGTTAACAGCACTGTTACCGATGAAATAGGTAACCCGACCTCAAAACAGGAACTCTAGCCCAAAAAGACTTAAAAAACACCCCAAAAACAAAAAAAGTGTATTCCATAACGCACTTGGTTTTTTTTGAAGGCCAAATTTCAACATTTTAAAAAATTATGCTAAAAACAAAATTATTTCTTGAAAAAAAGATTGAAAAAACACCCTCAGAACAAAACCAATTGATGCTGGAATAACAAAAAAAAATTGTGTCATATTTTTAACATTTTTAAAAATAGAAATAACATTTTTTAATTTTTAAAATTCAAACATTAAAAAAACCTAAAATTTAAGGAAAAAATAAATCTAAAAAATAAAAACATTTTAAAGCTTAAAATTTAAAAATATATAGGAATAAAAAAATAAAAATAAAAACAAAATAAAACTTTTAATTTAAACATTAAAAAAAACCTAAAATTTAAGAAAAAATAAAAATAAAAATAAAAAATTTAAAGATTAAAATTTCAAAATATATAGAAATAAAAAAATTAAAATAAAAACAAAAAAAATATTAAATTTAAAAAAAAAAACGAGTAAAAAAAAGAAAGAAATTATAAAAAATAAAATATAGAAATTAAATTTAAAAAAGAAAAAGAAAATGTTTATTAAATTTAGAAAAAAAAAATTAAAAAAAAAATTTACAGTAAAAAATTAAAATAAAAAATTTAATTTAAAAAAAATATATTAAATTTTAATAAATTTAAAACTTTAAAATAAAAATTTAAAAAAAAAAATACATTATTTACATTAAAAGTAAAAAAATGAAAAATTAATTAAAAATAAAAAATGAAAAATAAAATACAATAAAGATATTAAATTTAAAAAAATATATATTGAAAAAACAAATAAATTTTAAAAAATAAATTAAATTTAAATGATAAAAAAAGAATTAAAAAATTAAAAATATATATATATATATATATATATATATATATATATGAACTTAAATTAAAAATATATATATTAGATTTTATTAAATTTTAATATATATATATATATATATATATATATATATATTAAAATAACAAATTAAATTTAAAAAAGAAAAATATTAAATTTTAATAAACAAACAAATTTTGAAATAAAAATAAATTTAAAAAAAAAAAAAAAAAAAAAAAACCGTTATTAAAATAAAAAGTTAAAAAATTTTAAAAATCAATTAAAAATTAAAAATGAAAAATTGAAAAAATATATATTAAATAAAAAATAAAATAAAAAACAAATTAATTTGAAAATATTAAGTTCATATATATATATATATATATATATATACAATTTTAATTGAAATAAAAATATATATATATAAATTTTATGTAATTAAAAAATAATAATAAAAATTAAAAAAAATAAATAAATAAATTCAAATAAATTATTAAAAAAAAAAAAAATACAAAATTTATTAAATTTAAAAAAATTAAATGAAAAAACTAAACATAAAATTTAATAATAATAAAAAAATATGAAAAAAATATTATTAAAATAAATAAATAAATAATACAAAATTTAATAAAAATTATTAACAAAATTTAGAAAAAATAAATAAACAACAAAAAAAAATAAAAATTGAATAAAATTAATTATAAAAAAAATAAAAACAAATAAAACAAATTAAATTTCAAATATAAAAATTAAATTTAAAAAAAAAAAAATTGAATTTTTTGAATTTAAAAAAAATAATAATAATAATAATAATATTAAAAATTTTAAAAAATAAAAAAATTTTGATTGTGGAGGCGCCGCCAATCGGCCTCCCGCGGCGGGAGGGCGATTCTCGGAATCGGCGTCCCGCGGCGGGAGGGCGATTCTCGGAATCGACCTCCCGTGGCGGGAGGGCAATTCCCAGAATCGGCCTCTTGTGGCGGGAGGGCGATTCTCGGAATCGGCGTCCCGCCGCGAGAGGCCGATTCCGGGAATCGCCCTCCCCTCGCGAGAGGGCGATTCCGGGAATCGACCTCCTGCGGCGGGAGGGCGATTCCCAAAATCGGTCTCCCGCCTAGGTGGCGACGTTGGCCGGCCGCTGGGCGGGCGGAGGGGCTGCATGTAGCCTCCCCGCCCGCCAAGCGGCCAGCCTCCGCCGCCACCTGGGCGGGATGCCGATTAGCGGCGCCACCACGATCAAAAAATTCTTTCTTTTTTTTTCTTTTTTTTTTAATTTTTTTTTTTTAATTCAAAAAAATTTTATTTTATTTTTTAATTCAAATTTTTTATTTTAAATTTAATTTTTTTTTTAATTTAATATTTTAGATTAATTATTTTTTAAAATTTAAAATTTATTTATTAAATTTTAATTTAATTTTTAAAAAAAATTAAATTTTTTAGTTTATTTAGTTTTTCATTTTTAAAATTTATAAATTGTTTCATTTAAAAAAAAAATAGTAAATTTATGGATATTTGTTTTTTAATTATTTGCCTGTGGTTTTTTTTCATTTTTTTTGTTTTTTAATGATAATTTTTTTTATTTTAATTTTCTTTTTCAATTTTAAATTTTTTTATTTTTTTTAATTTGTTTTTTTTTTGTTAATTTTAAATTTTGTATTTTTTTTTCTTATTTTTTTTTTTAAATTTAATGTTTTTCTTTTTTGTATTTTAATTTTTTTATCTAAATTTTAATTTTGTAATTTAAATTATTTTTAAATTTTCTATTTTAATTTTTTTTTAATTATATGGTTTTTTTTAATAACTTAGAAAAAAAAATGTTTTTGATGTTTTCTTTTTTTTTTTTGGTTAATTTTTGTTTTTTTCTTTAAATTATGTGTTTTATTTTTCAAATTTTGTCATTTCTTTTCATATATATATATATATATATATATATATATATATATATATATATATATATATATATATATATATATATATATTTTTAAATCTAAGTTTTGTGTTTTATTACCAACATGAAAATCACCACTCTAAAAAAAAAAAAAGGTTGATGCTGCATCAATACGTTTCAAAATTAGCATGAAAATCACTGCTCTAAAAAAAAAAAGTTGATATTGCATCAATACGTTTCAAAATTAGCATGAAAATCACTAACATTTTAAAACAAATATTCATACTTCATAAATAAAAATATTAGAGTGTCAAAAATGTGCACAAAAAAAGGGGGGGTGATTCTGCATCACCACTTTTCAAAATCGGGTGCTTTTTATGCTACCAAAAAAATGTAGGTAACAGTGCGGTTACTTATTTCATCGGTAACAGTGTTTAACCTCCTCCATTTAAAAAAGCAGATGGTTAGGAACATGATAAAGGCCTCCTTCATTTAACAAGTAGAGGGTCAGAAACAGAGGTATGGCCTCATTCAAAGAGCACAAGGCTAACAATGCTTCAAATTGCCTTAAAAACTTGTTTACACCATTTTCTCCAATGGATGAAACCACTGATACAGTAGTAGTGTTTCAAGGGGTGTTTAGATGGGGTCACTGTTTAAAGGACAGAATTGAAGTTCAGTGGGAAGAAATTGAAGGTTTATGAGTAGAAAGCTGGTGTTAAACATAGGCCAAGCAGTGACATTATGGTATTCAACAAGCTTTGTTTTTCTTCTATCAAAGGTCTTCTTCAAAGGGTAATATGAGGCTAGAATGCCCAAAACTTAGAACAACCTCGTCAAAATGACAAGAAGATAGACTAGCCTTGCTTTTTAAAAATACCTTTGCAAATGAATACACAGAGACAGTATGTATGAGGAAAGCTCTGACACCATGATTCAAGTTCAAGACACCATTCAGAGAAATGAAACTTACCATAGTCATAGACCAGAACTTTTTATGTACATAACAAACAAACTCTGTTGTTTATACGTGATTGCATTAAGGGTCTTTAAAGGCTTTCTCTTTGATAAACAGGTATAGGTCAAATCTGGGTAAGTACATATGAGGTTTTTTCCACAGTCAAGGAAAATGTTAAAGGTGCATAACAGTGTTTGACCAATTTCGACAATGGGCATAACAAGTCATCAAACACTAAGAGAGTTTAAATTGTCAAAGTAAGTTCTAGAAATGTAAATCATCTCCTTCCAAGAGATAGGCAAAGGATCTTCAAAAGTAGTTGGCCACGACATTATTGCTATGAGTCCTGATCGAATATGGGTCTTTATGATATTTTAAAAGTGATAAAATGACAAAGACAGTGATTTGTGTTTTGATATAACAAAAAACTTTCCAAAAGGCATCTAAACCCTCCAAAGCTGACTGCCAAAGCATTAAAGTTTTTCCAAGCTAAAAGATGGAGACGACCGTTTGAAAGGCCCCATTTGCAAATTCAAAAATCCAAGGCGAACGTCCATTAGCTGCCCACTAAAGAAGCAAAGAGATTTCGGGCATTTTTCAAGTTTTTCAGCGCTTGAAGCCTGTGTGGCACGCCTGTAGATGTGCGCGGCGCGCCTGTCAATGAACATACACAGCATTTGAACTGCTGCGCGGCGCGCCTGTGTGCTCGTTCACCACCACCCGAAGCTGACCCGACAGCCTCTATATGTGCAGTGCCCTCTGCTTCAAACGTGCCTCTCCTCTTTTGGCTTCCAAAAACACTTTAAAAGGCTGCTCTAACAATCAACCAAGGCCCATAAACATTCTTCAAGGTATTTTCCATTACCTCTTGGTAAAATTCGAAGTTTGAAGGGGGTGTTTCGCTGTGTTTTTCCCTAGGAAGAAATAGTGATTTTGAAAGCACTTCACCATCTAAAAACATAGAGATAGATAGTGGTAAAGAGATAGAGTTTTTGTCAAAACTAAAGAAGGCCTTCTTGTGTTTGGGGGTCTCAAATCAGTCTGGAAGGTGTTTTAACAGTGGTTTCAAGGGCATCTTATCATCTAAAAAGGCACAAGAGAGAAACAGTGATTAGAAGTTAGGGCTTTTGGTCAAAATCAAAGAGTTTTTGTTGCTGTGGATGTCAAGAATTAATACAGTGATAGGGGAGGGTGTTTTTATCAGTCTTAAAGAGCCTTAACTGCCTTTAAAAAATAGTGATAGCCCACAGTTGCTAGACAGATAAACAGAGTTGTAGAGGTCTCAAGTTTGCTGGAAAGGTATATTAACAGTATTTTGCAAAGGCTTGTGTTTGTTAAAAACTCAGAGTGAAACATTGGTTAGAAGGTGAAGGCTTGGTCATTTTAAGAGGTCCTCTCTGTATTGTGAAATAGTAAACTTTGTGCAGCCCCCAGAATTCAAAAAAGGCAGAGTCTGTTTTCAAGGTATTCAAGTCAGTTGAAAGGCGTTTTTGTTTACCTTTTAAAAGGCAATAAACAACAAAAGAGCAGTGTTTGAGGGTAGGATCTTTTGTGCCTAAACAAAAGAGATCCTTTTTCAACAAAGGACCCCAAACATATCTTTTTTAAGATCTTTGCTCAAACACAGTGATCAAAGTGTTTTTGTTTCTCTTTTGACAAACACTTGTTTAATAACATCAAAGAAGCACAGAGACTTGCAGAGAGGACAAGGTGTGGTGTTGGGAGACTATTTCAGAAACCATTTGAATCAGCCATTGTCTTGGTCAACCAGCAAAGAGTATCCAAAACAAAATTCCTCCTAGGAAAGACAGCAGAAGTGGCCCTCACAGGAGGTATGAACCTTTTTCAACTGAGGAAGTAAATGCCCATCCTTTAGTTTTGTTTAACTTTCATGAAGTTGGATGTCTAGATTTTTGTCAAAGGGTTCAGGAGGTGAAAAGTTATATCCCCTTGACACATCTATGTGCTTTGAGATTGCAAGGGAAACATTTTCAGCTGGCAGGCTTAGATTTCACGTTTTCTCCTAGATCCATTTCCAGAGCTACCAAAATCCCATATGTCGAAGAAAAATGGTTTAAACAGAGCTACCTTGACTCAGAACAATACAAACCCTTTTTGAAGCCAGAGCATCGGGATGCATGCCCATCCATATTTCCTTTTTCATATCTGTTGACTAGCTATGCTCCCCTCATGAAGATAATCATGAAATATTTCACATGCGAGGGAAGGTTTTCCCGGGTCTATGCTTACCATGTCCGGTTACTCATGCACTTCACAAGGACCCAATTGTTAAACCTCCCCTTTTTCCTCCATAGAAGTATTGAAAAGATGGCCTCCATTGTTCAAAAGAGACCTCCCTCTCAGCAACCAGCTTGCCTTTTCCATCATTCCCTCATCAAGATTGTCATTCTTCATCAACTTGAAAAGAAGGGAATCTCTTGGGACACTTTCATTGCACATCTCGATTTCGCCACTGTTTCTTCATCCCATGCATCTCCTTCACCTTCCACTCAGCATCTTTCTCCTTATTCTAGTAAGCCCATTCCTAAGAAGCTAAAATTTCCCATGATTGGTGAAGAAGAGCAGCATAATGAGGAAGAAGAACACAGTGAGGAAGAGCAACATAATGAGGAAGAAGAACACAATGAGGAAAGGGAGCAAAGTGAAGAAAAACACAGTGAGGAAGAACAGCATGAGGACAAAGAACACAGTGAGGAAGAGCAGCATAATGAGGAAGAAGAACACAGTGACGAAAGGGAGAAAAGTGAAGAAAAACACAGTGAGGAAGAACAGCATGATGAAGAAGAAAAACATAGTGAGGAAGAACAGCATGATGAAGAAGAAAAACACAGTGATGAAAGGCAGCACAGTGGTAAAGAAGAGCGCCATGAAGAAGACCAAAATAGTGAAGAGGGCAATGATGAATAAATGAAACGGCATGATGAGGAAATGGAACAATTTGATGAGGATACTGGTAGCCCTCACAGCAACAAACATGATGAGGAGAGTAGCAAGGGCAAAGAGCAAATAGAGCATGTGCTAGCTGCCTCTCCTAAGCAAGGGGCCATGCTTTATTCTCCAAAGGTGACAAAGCCCTGAACATCAAGAAAGAGAGTGCCTCAAACTATAATTCCAAATGTCACTAGAGCCCTCCGAAGCAAAGGGAAATTTCCCAAGCAATCCATTGTGGAATTACCAAAGAGGAGGAAGACCAAGAAGGCCACTCAAAGCAAGGGAAAGGAGAAGGAAGAAAGCAACCATGAGAAAGAGAGGGACTTTGACATAATTCAGATAAACAGTGATGATAGCGACAATGAGGCCAGAATCCTAGAGTCTCTATTGATAAATAGAGAAGATCAAATTCATGATCTAAAAGCGGATCTAGAGAGGTATAAAAACCTCATTCACTTTCTGCAAACACAAAACAAGCAGATGAGTGTCCACATGGCGGTATATGAGACACGGGCTATCAAATATCAAAAAGAGGCCTCCAAGGCGCAAATTAAGTTGGAAGAACTCATGGGAAAGTTCAATGATAGCGAAGATGAAGATCAACCAAGAAGAAAGAGGCCAAGGACCATGGGACTCATAAGAGTGTTAGAGAAACAAAAAGAGGAAGAGGCTGCCCTTTTCCAATCTTTTCCTCTCACTACTTTATTCACCCAAGAGATAGAAAACAATTGAGAAGCATGGCTTGAAAGGGTGAATGACCACTTGGAGAAGAAGTTGGAAAAGACCAATAGAGATTTGGACCTTCAAAGAAGAATGACCGGGCACTATAAGAAGCTTAATCAGTTTGCCCGACGGAAATTGAAGGCCACACAAGAAAGGCTCAAAAGAGGCGCCTGGAACCAAAAATGAATAAAGACATATCAAAGCTTCAAATCTTGGCCTCATCTTCTCAGCATGTTTCTGAAAACCCTTGAGGGTCATGCTCACCAAAATTAGGCAAAATTCAACAAATTTTGGTTTTCGACATTTTTGGGTTTTTTGCTAAAAATCATGGGCATCGCCATTTCTGTTTGAGACATCCTCAAAGGATGAAAATGGTATCATTAGATGTCATAATTTTAGGGGCATATACTCAGTTATTTTCAGATCAATTGAAGATGATTTGGTCCCCCAAAGTGGCGAAAAACATTCGCTTTTTCAACACTCAGCCCCACATATCAGCAAAGGCAATTTTCTGGGTTTTTACACACAGGTCAGTTTTTGACAAGCTTTTAGTGATCAGTTTGGATAAAACAAAGAATTTTCAAAAACTAGACATCCAGATCTTTCCAACGAGCCATCACAGGCCTCGTTTCGACATCGGGAAGGCCTCCAAAAGTTGCCCACAAGACAGGGGATTTTCTGCTAATATATTTCTTAAGTATTTTTGTGAAAAATGCACTTTTCTGAAGTGGCTTTTCCTAATGTGCGTTTAGCCTTTTTTGGCCATGGTTAGTTAGGAAAAGTCAATATAATTTATTTTTTTAGCATTTTTAAGATATTTTTATAGATATTTTGTGCCTTGGGCTTTTCAAAGCCTCAAGGACAAAATCAGATATTTTTGATGAGCCAATGAGCTTGCTAGTTGCACTAGGAGGTTTTCTCTCATCTTGGCTTATATATTCCAAGACACTTCATTGTAAACAAGGATAAACTTGATGAATAGAGCAATATATGGTTATACAAGCTTGGAAGAAATACTTGTCTCATGCATTGGGTAGTTTCTTGAATGTTTTTGGATGATGAAAGAGGATTGTCGTTGGATTCCTTGACTTGGTAAAATGGTATAGTGTCCCTCTCTGTTATGCTTCTTATTTTTCATTCATATTTCATGCTCTTGCTTGCTATAAGACAGTAGAGAACAGATTTGAGACATGCCCTTGGAGGCACCTCAGATTTCCTATTTCTTTATAGCTTCTATGTTTTCTTCCTTCTTAGTCACATCAAAGAATCCTTGATTACTCTTTGATAACTGAAGAAATTGTTTTCTTGTTTCATTTATGGTTTTATGCAAGCTAAGTATGATTCATGGTATGCCCTACTTACTCATGGCTAGTCATAGCTCCACCTCTGAAACCTTTCTTTGATTGTTTGATTGTCATTTGTAGAACCAAGGAGGTCTTGTACTGATCTTTCCCTTTGCCTAAAACTATGCAATCTTACTTCAAAGTACCCGATAGCTCAAAATACTATGCTTAGGCGTTTCCTCATAGTGCTTTGACTTATTTTTTTGTCTTAATTGTCTTTCCCCAAAGTCTGATAGCAATTCCCTAAAGTTAGAGAGTCATATATCTCTATGTATTGCTTGAATGTTTATTTCTATGCATTTATTAGTTTATAGTTATCTTTCTCATGATTAATGGTTAGCCCCACCATGTTTATGTCAGATATTGAACTATTTATGTTTGAAATCCTTTGTTCTTCACAAAGTTAGTGTCCATCCCACTCCATTTTACCCAAAGATCCATTTTACCTTGATCAAATTGGCCCTTCAACATACCTTGTATCACCATCTGAAGCTTTCTTGACTTTTTCGATCCCATAGCCCAGTTGATCTGACAATATTTTTATCTATCTTATTCTTTGATCAGTTCATCCCTCACAAACCTAAAAACAAAACCAAAAACCTACTTCACAACTAGCCTAAAATCAGAAACATAAGAAGCAAACACATAGATATCCCTTACACAAATAGAGAGAGCCCTCTATGAGTCCAGGAAGGCTAGGTCCTTAGGCTCCAAAGATTGGTTTGATGTTACCCTGTCACTTGGCCTGCCAATCAGCCAAATCACGGGACCCTAACATAATGGCGATCACGGTGGGACTAACTGAGTACATAACAGTCTAGCAAACTCTTGTAGATTCATTAGTCTTTCAAAATTTAAACAAGCAAGCAGTCCATAGAATCATTTAGAGTAAACTCTTTTTTGTTTTCACCACCCTAGCAAAGTGATGAATCAGTTTTAGAATACTCTAATAAACCATAAGTTGCACATAAAAACTCAGAAAACCCCAAAAACATCCCTAGATTAGCTTTTCCTAGTTATTGGTGGTGGACCATAAGTACATCTCTATAAAAACAACCAAGTTCCACCTGGCGACTCCACTAGCCTCCAGTAGGCCTAAAAACTCCATAAAAATCAAAAAATTTATAAACCATACCTTTCTGTTGATTCATCCTTTCCAAAACTTAAAATTCATGGTGCAAACTCTATAATCAAGTGACAAACTAAGTATAACTTAGCAATTCAAAAAACTTCACCTAAACATAGGAGATAAACAGAATAAACTTGCAAATAGAACCTTTAGCTTGTCCAAACAGTCTAGCAAATTGTTGAAACTAAGTGATAAGTCTTCCTTGCAAGTCTTCACCTCAAAGTTTGCTAGAAAGTTTTTTCCCGAAATCATCTTTGATAGTATTGGTGGTGGACCATAGATCTCAAAGAAATCCACCTGGCGACTCCACTAGCCTTCATTTCTGTTTTGACCATTCTTCACATTAGCAAAACCTCTAGAGAGGCCATCCATCCAAAAAATCACAAATACCATCCTCTCTAAACTCTGAATTCGAAATCTGGCTTCACGAAGAATCAATACCAGATCTCATCCAGACCCAAATCCCCCTATCATAGTTGATAACCCAGAGAAGATTCTATGGCAGACTTCTGAAACTGGAAACTTAGCTACCGATAGGTCCATCCGTAAAGCAAGATCAATACTTGAACATCTCACATCCTTGCAGGATTTCCCATTTGACTTAAAATCAGCAAAAACCATTTTTAGAAGCAAGTCACAAAGTAAAATAAACTTTTACGATCTTGAGCCCCTAAATTTGCAACAGAGTCCTAGTGGAGAAGCCTCACCTACTACACCTCCTGACTTTCAGCTTCTCCACCACTTTGGCTCCTTCCACCCCAGATCTGCTCAAAATCAGTTCACTAGTCCAAGTACATCCGCCACACCCATCCAAACCACTACTGTTCAAATCACCTCAGCTCATCCTACAAGCCCTCATATTGTAAATCATCCATTAGCTCTCGTCATGGCAGCTTGGTATGCACCCTTGGTGTTGCCACACCCTTTGGCTCCTTTACAAAATGACTACCAATTCCAAATCCCGCACTTCACCGGAGTTGAGGTTACCACTGCCCAACAACATGTAGATAGAATTAGCAATGCCTTTGAATACATGGAAATAGAAGACGAGACCATAAGAATGAGGATGTTCGCCCAAAGCCTGGGTGGAGAACCCAAAAAATGGTTTAAGAGCTTAACTCCAAACAACATACATGGTCTCCCAGAACTCTACCAAACTTTCATAAATAAGTGGGAAATCAGGAAAAACCCCATTCAAATCCTGTCTGAGTATAACAATTTAAAAAGGGATAATGGGAAAAGTGTCCGGGAATACTGCACTAGGTTCAATAGTGTTTATAACGCCCTCCTGCCTCATTTCAAACCTCCACTTGGCTCAGCCTTAGCAAATTTTCCCGAAGTCTTTGACCCATACATGACTTATCAACTAAGAGACAAGGACCCCACAACCCTAGAGGAAATTCAAAAAGTGGCCATAAGTGCATAGGCCAACTTAGCTGAAAAGAGAGCTAGGTTGAGATCAGAAAGGAAAGTTACATACCATGACGAAATTTCCCCTTCAACATCTTCCTCAGATCTTGGAATAGATGACCTGGTTAGATCCATGGCGAAAATGTGGGAAAATATAAGTGAAAAGACACCTCTTAGGGACAACCAGCCAAAACCTCAAAACAAGAACCGGAACCAAAACTTTAGGAGAGACCAATCTCAAAATAAACCAAGGTAAAATGACCAACAAATCAGGCCACCCTTCAATGAAAACTATGTTGATGAAGAAGAGAGGGATACAGAAACCATAGATGAAAGTCATTTAAACCTAATAGGTTCTGATAACGAGGGTGAGGTTTACCTCACAAAAGAAGAACAAGCTTTCTTCTCCCCGAATCAAAATGAAACCAACTATGAGGACCCTAAAGATCCTGCTATAGGATTTCATAATGCTATAATAGAAGCCCACAGGCAGTATGATCTTAGAAGTAGAAAAAAACCAAGACAACTCCAAGAAAGGTAGCTCAGACACTACTGTTACTAAAACCTCTGATACCATCCTTAAAATAGCAATGGATAGCAACAAAATCGTGGTTAAGAAAACTGACCAAAATAAAGATAAATCTATTCAGACAAACCTTGGCTCAGATTTTCCTAGTACCTCTACCAAGATTCCCAAGATGGATGTGTTGAACAAAATTCCGAACCAGAGTCAGAAAATTAAGAACATAGAGAAAGTCATGGCTGAAAAAACTGAAGCAAACCTATCTAAACTACAAGCACCCTTCAGTTTTGAAGGTGAAATCACCAAAATAAAGATCACCATGCCTCTCACTGAACTTATCGCCCAAAACTCTTACAAATCCCAAGTGCTAAAGGTCCTGAATATAGGAAATGATGCAAACACCCTAAATCTAGCTGATGACACCCCTGAAGTATTGTTTGATCCAAAAATAGAAGGGAAATTCCAAGAAGGAACCACTCTTCCCTTTTACATCAGTCTGAATATACATGACCAAATCCTACACAATGCCATGCTAGACTATGGAGCCTCGCATAATCTCATGACAAAGGGGGTAATGGAAAGATTAGGCCTAGAAATAACAAGACCCTATAAGGACTTATATTCATTTGATTCAAGTAGAGTCAAGTTTCTAGGCTTAATCAAAGGTCTTTGTTTCAGTTTGGCCCAATTACTTGCAAAACACTTGATCATGGACATAGTGGTAGCAGACATTCCTCCCAAGTATGGAATGCTTTTATCCAGATCTTGGGGAGCCAAACTTCAGGGAAATATTCAACTTGATATTTCCTACGCCAATATTCTTGTATTTAACCAAACTAGAATACTCTATCGGGAATCACACATGAAATATATGATCAGCACCCAAGAAAGGCCAGATAACATCCCGATGTACTCCTTGCATTCAGATCTGAATTCCTTCATTTTACACATTGATGAAAACATTGAGGAACAATTGGGAGAACTTGAAACAATTTTAGACACACCACATTAGCTACCCCAAGTTCTCTATGACAAGCTGGACACTCAAAATTATCATGACCATGAGCAGTTATGTCTTGAGGGAAGAGAGTTCATTCCTCTTGAAACAGAAATAGAGCAGGAAGCAAAAACATTATATACCATCAAGCAAATTGCTCAAACCATAGACAAACATCAGTAGTAATATCAAGATATTTTTTCAAAACAGAGGCATTAGAAGACTTGCATATTACAAACCTCTTTGGAAATCAGGGGGAGGGAAGCTTAATGTTCTTACCATACCTTAAATATTTACCATCTCATAACTCTACCCCTTCAAATGAAACCTTGATTGTAGCCACAACAGCTAAAAATCCAGAAAAAATGTCTGATAAACTTCTTATGAAAGGATATGACAACTGCAGTCCAAATATACCTGAGTTGTTTGAACTAGCTAACATTCTGCCACTCGACCAAAGACTTAGAGCTGCTAGAATTTGCAAGATTGTTCAAGATACTACTACATGTAGAGAAAACAGTGAGAATCACTATGACACTGCCATCACTCCAAGAAACAGCTTTGACAAAAGAAAATACAAAAATCTTGACCAAATAATAATAATCAAAGACAAGGTAGCTGGACATAGGATCTGTGTCAATTTTAGAAACACAAATACACACCCTTGGGACAGAAATTATATCCTTCTTGCTCAAGACCATGCTATACAAATGATAGGTGCTTCTAATCATGTGTCTTTACAAAGTGATGTTTCAGGGTACCGCCAAATAATTCCTTTGCAAAGCGAACAGCTCAAAGAATTCTTCAAGTATGCTAGAAGTAGTTCCATCTTCAAGCCCAGAATTGCAAAACCACCAGACACCAAAAACATGCTCCTAAAAGCCATGTTTCCAGTTCTAAATTTCTGCATTCTGATAGACCTTGATGATGTCATCATATACTTCAAAAATGACAAACAATATCTGCATTATTTGAAAAAGATGTACAGCAAAATGAGAAGTGGAGATCAAAGGTATAAAGAAGTACAGCGGGAAGATACAGGGTTGTTTAGAGATTCATGCATGAATCCTTATGTTATGCTTGAAAGAGAAAATTTTCCAAACTTTACTTTTCAAGAGCTGAATGGACCAAGAGTGGTAGGAGATCCTTATGAAGATAAGATGCTCAAGTTTCACCATTTTCAGGATTTCTAGTTCCAGATTTTTTTTAATCATTGTATATATCATTGTTTGAAGAAATAAAACAAAAAACAGAAAACTCAAAAACAATAGAAAAGCAGAAAAAGAGGGCAGTTTGAAAAATAGAAAGAAAGCCCCATGTTCAAAAAATAGTCATTCTGAAAGCGCGCAAGTCTAAATTCCGCTACTAGTGCTCAAAATGTCTTGTTCAGTTATCTAGCCTAATCATAATCGAACATGTTTTAAATTTATTTGCTGATAAGTTAGTGAGAGAAGAGATAGTCAATATTGTGTAAGCTTGACTTGTCAAAGAAAATAGATTAGGAAAAGATACTGGTTCCACATGCTCAAAACAGAACCAAAGAGGAAAACAGGAATGAAAAACAAACTCTGTATCTTAGCCCTGATTTTTCTAAATTTCATCTTTATGCAAAATAATATTTGTGTGTAGCTTGTCTTTTATGCCACAAGTACATGACAAATCAGACTGTCTAATCCTGATTTGGTCATTTTTCAATTTCATGTTTTAGATTAGAGAATAGCATCCCGTCAAACAACTTAACCTTGACAGTTGATCTAGCATAAGTAGAGAAACAAAGGAGTTCATCAGTTTAATCTGAACTCCCGACGGATATAAGTGTAGAATTAGATAGTGTCATTTTTCAAAAATATTATGCCAAAGGGTTGCTAGTCTAAATGCACCCGAAAGAAGAAAAATGTTAGGAAATGTAGCGAGGTAGGTATAAATGACTTTGATGTTGATCATGCTGTCAATTTTCAGAAATAGCATCAAGGAAGAAAGAAATTTGCGCCAATGGATAAAGGCACTGGTCTTCAAAGGACAGAGATCTGAAATTTTGGACACCTCCTGAAAAGGAGCTGCCCTACCCAAATGGAGTCATTGTTAGTCATCAATATTTTTCACCTGTTGATGATGACTGGTTTTTAAAGCCAAGTTTTCTAGAAGCTGATCTCCAATTTGTCAAATCTGTCATCTAGAAAACACCCCTAAAACATTTTTTGTCTTCCTACCTTTTTCAATCAGCCTATGATGAGAAAAACCTAGTTGTCAAGTCCTCTCTAGTTTCAGTCATATAATCCTGTCCATCAGCTGTCATAAGCTAAAGTCATCTACTGCCATTCACCCTCATCCCCAGGTCATTTATTAACCAACTGTTGATAATAATGTCAGCCACCCTACCTCTGGTCATATGTCATCTTAAGATCTGGTCATACCAAAGAGAATACTCAAAATCTATCAAATATCTACCCTAAGTTAGGTAGTGGCACTTTAGGAAATCCTCCCGTGGCAAAAGTATCCTGAGCCAAAATATTTTGTTCAATACCATCCAACCCTGAATTGGCGCTTAGTCTGCAAAAAACAAAGCTTGATACACCTATAGGTCGCGCCACTAAAAGGTCTTGATGTCTCAGCAGTACATGTTTCAAAAGCCAAACTGATATTGGGTTGATTTACAGTATTTCAGTGTCTATTTCAAAAGCAGAGATGTACAAGTATTCCAAAAGACATTCTCAAGCTGAAACAGGAGAAGACAACTGCTTCTCATGTTGTTTTGAGCCTGGGATAAGAGTACTGGTTAGAGAGAAAATTAAATAAACCTCTGCAAACACAGTCAAGAAAGGTTAGTAAATAATGACTAAGAATTAAATACTCTATAGATACAAGTCATGTTGCTCCTGGTTTCTAAATATTCGCAAGGGTATTCTAACAATAGGATACATATCTCAGAAAATTCCTCTCATAGCATATTGCCAAATTATCACTTTATTAATTATTGTGAGATACCAAGCAGAGATATGCATTACAAGGAAAGATGACACAGTTTGAAAAAGAGATGAAATGGCATCACTGTGTTAACCTCCTCCAAACATGAGCAGATGGTTGGGTGACTATGTTAACCTCCTCCAAACATGAGCAGATGGTTGGGTCACCTGTTGTAAACCTCCTCCAGTATAAAGAGCAGATGGTTTAGAAATTTTATGTTAACCTCCTTCATTTAAAAAAGCAGATGGTTAGGAACATGATAAATGCCTCCTTCATTTAACAAGCAGAGGGTCAGAAACAGAGGTATGGCCTCATTCAAAGAGCACAAGGCTAACAATGCTTCAAATGGCCTTAAAAACTTGTTTACACCATTTTCTCCAATGGATGAAACCACTGATACAGCAGTAGTGTTTCAAGGGGTGTTTAGATGGGGTCATTGTTTAAAGGACAGAATTGAAGTTCAGTGGGAAGCAATTGAAGGTTTATGAGTAGAAAGTTGGTGTTAAACATAGGCCAAGCAGTGACATTATGGTATTCAACAAGCTTTGTTTTTCTTCTATCAAAGGTCTTCTTCAAAGGGTAATCTGAGGCTAGAATGCCCAAAACTTAGAACAACCTCGTCAAAATGACAAGAAGATAGACTAGCCTTGCTTCTGAAAAAGACCTTTGCAAATGAATACACAGAGACAGTATGTATGAGGAAAGCTATGACACCATGATTCAAGTTCAAGACACCATTCAGAGAAATGAAACTTACCACAGTCATAGACCAGACCTTTTTATGTACATAACAAACAAACTATGTTGTTTATATGTGATTGCATTAAGGGTCTTTAAAGGCTTTCTCTTTGATAAACAGGTATAGGTCAAATCTGGGTAAGTACATATGAGGTTTTTTCCACAGTCAAGGAAAATGTTAAAGGTGCCTAACATTGTTTGACCAATTTTGACAATGGGCATAACAAGTCATAAAACACCAAGAGAGTTGAAATTGTGAAAGTAAGTTCTAGAAATTTAAATCATCTCCTTCCAAGAGATAGGCAAAGGATCTTCAAAAGTAGTTGGCCACAACATTGTTGTTATGAGTCCTGATCGAATATGGGTCTTTATGATATTTTAAAAGTGATAAAATGACAAAGACAGTGATTTGTGTTTTGATATAACAAAAAACTTTCCAAAAGGCATCTAAACCCTCTAAAGCTGATTGCCAAAGCATTAAAGTTTTTTCAAGTTAAAAGAGGGAGAAGACCATTTGAAAGGCCCCATTTGCAAATTCAAAAAGCCAAGGCGAACGTCCATTAGCTTCCCACTGAATAAGCAAAGAGATTTCGGGCATTTTTCAAGTTTTTCAACGCTTGAAGCCTGTGCGGCGCGCCTGTAGAAGTGCACAGCGCACCTATGAGCACACATACACAGCGTTTGAACTGCTGCGCGACGCACCTGTAGCGGTGTGCGACGCACCTATGTGCTCGTTCACCACCGCCCGAAGCCGACATGACAGCCTCTATATGCGCGGCGCCCTCTGCTTCAAACGTGCCACTCCTCTTTTGGCTTCCAAAAACACTTTAAAACGCTGCTCTAACGATCAACCAAGGCCCATAAACATTCTTCAAGGTATTTTCCATTACCTCTTGGTAAAATTCGAAGTTTGAAGGGGGTGTTTTGCTGTGTTTTTCCCTAAGAAGAAATAGTGATTTTGAAAGCATTTCACCATCTAAAAACACAGAGATAGACAGTGGTAAAGAGATAGAATTTTTGTCAAAACTAAAGAAGGCCTTCTTGTGTTTGGGGGTCTCAAATCAGTTTGGAAGGTGTTTTAACAGTGGTTTCAAGGGAATTTTATCATCTAAAAAGGCACAAAAGAGAAACAGTGATTATAAGTTAGGGCCTTTGGTCAAAATCAAAGAGTTTTTGTTGTTGTGGATGTCAAAAATTAATACAGTGATAGGGGGGGGTGTTTTTATCAGTCTTAAAGAGCCTTAATTTCCTTTCAAAAACAGTGATAGCCCACAGTTGCTAGACAGATAAACAGAGTTGTAGAGGTCTCAATTTTTTTGGAAAGGTATATTAACAGTGTTTTGCAAAGGCTTGTGTTTGTTAAAAACTCAGAGTGAAACATTGGTTATAAGGTGAAGGCTTGGTCATTTTAAGAGGTCCTCTCTATATTGTGAAATAGAAAACTTTGTGCAGCCCCCAGAATTCAAAAAAGGCAGAGTCTGTTTTCAAGGTCTTCAAGTCAGTTAAAAGGTGTTTTTTTTTACCTTTTAAAAGGCAGTAAACAGCGAAAGAGCAGTGTTTGAGGGTAGGATCTTTTGTGCCTAAACAAAAGAGATCATTTTTCAACAAAGGACCCCAAACATATCTTTTTTAAGATCTTTGCTCAAACACAGTGATCAAAGTGTTTTTGTTTCTCTTTTGACAAACACTTGTTTAATAACATCAAAGAAGCACAGAGACTTGCAGAGAGGACAAGGTGTGGTGTTGGGAGACTATTTCAGAAACCATTTGAATCAGTCATTGTCTTGGTCAACCAGCAAAGAGTATCCAAAACAAAATTCCTCCCAGGAAAGACAACAGAAGTGGCCCTCACAGGAGGTATGAACCTTTTTCAACTGAGGAAGTAAATGCCCATCCTTCAGTTTTGTTTAACTTTCATGAAGTTGGATGTCTAGATTTTTGTCAAAGGGTTCAGGAGGTGAAAAGTTATCTCCCCTTGACACATCTATGTGATTTGAGATTGCAAGGGAAACATTTTCAACTGGCAGGCTTAGATTTCAAGTTTTCTCCTAGATCCATTTCCAGAGCTACCAAAATCTCGTATGTCGGAGAAAAATGGTTTAAACAGAGCTACCTTGACTCAGAACAGTACAAACCCTTTTTGAAGTCGGAGCATCGGGATGCATGCCCATCCATCTTTCCTTTTTCATATCTGTTGACTAGCTATGCTCCCCTCATGAAGATAATCATGAAATATTTCACATGTGAGGGAAGGTTTTCCCGGGTCTATGCTTACCATGTTCAGTTACTCATGCACTTCACGAGGACCCAATTGTTAAACCTCACATTTTTCCTCCATAGAAGTATTGAAAAGATGGCCTCCACTGTTCAAAAGAGACCTCCCTCTCAGCAACCAGCTTGCCTTTTCCATCATTCCCTCATCAAGATTGTCATTCTTCATCAACTTGAGAAGAAGGGAATCTCTTGGGACACTTTCATTGCACATCCCGATTTCACCACTGTTTCTTCATCCCATGCATCTCCTTCACCTTCCACTCAGCATCTTTCTCCTTCTTCTAGTAAGCCCATTCCTAAGAAGCTAAAATTTCCCATGATTGGTGAAGAATAGCAACATAATGAGGAAGAAGAACACAGTGAGGAAGAGCAGCATAATTAGGAAGAAGAACACAGTGAGGAAAGGGAGCAAAGTGAAGAAAAACACAGTGAGGAAGAACAGCATGAGGACAAAGAACACAATGAGGAAGAGCAGCATTATGAGAAAGAAGAACACAGTGAGGAAGAACAGCATGATGAAGAAGAAAAACACAGTGATGAAAGGCAGCATAGTGGTAAAGAAGAGCGCCATGAAGAAGACCAAAACAGTGAAGAGGGAAATGATGAAGAAATGAAATAGCATGATGAGGATACTGGTAGCCCTCACAGCATCAAACATGATGAGGAGAGTAGCAAGGGCAAGGGGCCATGCTTTCTTCTCCAAAGGTGACAAATCCCCAAACATCAAGAAAGAGAGTGCCTCAAATTGTAATTCCAAATGTCACTAGAGCCCTCCGAAGCAAAGAGAAATTGCCCAAGAAATCCATTATGGAATTACCAAAGAGGAGGAAGACCAAGAAGGCCACTCAAAGCAAGGGAAAGGAGAAGGAAGAAGGTGGCCATGAGAAAGAGAGGGACTTTGACATAATTCAGATAAACAGTGATGATAGCGAAAATGAGGCTAGAATCCTAGAGTCTCTCTTGATAAATAGAGAAGATCAAATTCATGATCTAAGAGTGGATATAGAGAGGTCTAAAAACCTCATTCACTTTCTGCAAACACAAAACAAGCAGATGAGTGTCCACATGGCAGTATATGAAACACGGGCTATCAAATATCAAAAAGAGGCCTCCAAGGCATAAATTAAGTTGGAAGAACTCATGGGCGAGTTCAATGATAACGAAGATGAAGATCAGCCAAAAAGAAAGAGGCCAAGGACCATGGGACTCAGAAGAGCCTTAGAGAAATAGAAAGAGGAAAAGGCTGTCATTTTCCAATCTTTTCCTCTCACTACTTTATTCACCCAAGAGATAGAAAAAAATAGAGAAGCATGGCTTGAAAGGGTGAATGACCACTTGGAGAAGAAGTTGGAAAAGACCAATAGAGATTTGGACCTTCAAAGAAGAATGACCGGGCACTATAAGAAGCTTAATCAGTTCGCCCGACGAAAATTGAACACCACACAAGAAAGGCTCAAGAAGGCTCAAAAGAGGCGCCTGGCACCAAAAATGAAGAAAGACATATCAAAGCTTAAAATCTTGGGCTCAGCTTCTTGGCATGTTTCTGAAAACCCTTGAGGGTCATGCTCACCAAAATTAGGCAAAATTCAACAAGTTTTGGTTTTTCGACATTTTTGGGCTTTTTGCTAAAAATCATGGGCATCTCCATTTCTGTTTGAGACATCCTCAAAGGATGAAAATGGTATCATTAGATGCCATAATTTTAGGGGCATCTACTCAGTGATTTTCAGATCAATTGAAGATGATTTGGTCCCCCAAAGTGGCTAAAAACAGTCGCTTTTTCAACACTCTACCCCGCATATCAGCAAAGGCAATTTTCTGGGTTTTTACACACATGTCAATTTTTGACAGGCTTCTAGTGATCAGTTGGGATAAAACAAAGAGTTTTCAGAAACTAGACATCTAGAGCTTTCCAACGAGCCATCACGAGCCTTGTTTAGACATCGGGAAGGCCTCCAAAAGTTTCCCACAAGATAGGGGACTTTCTGCTGATATATTTCTTAAGTATTTTTGTGAAAAATGCACTTTTCTGAAGTGGCTTTTCCTAATGTGCGTTTAGCTTTTTTTGGCCATGGTTAGTTAGGAAAAGTCAATATAATTTCCCTTTTTAGCATTTTTAAGATATTTTTATAGATATTTTGTGCCTTGGGCTTTGCAAAGCCTCAAGGACAAAATCAAATATTTTTTTTGAGCTAATGAGCTTGCTAGTTGCACTGGGAGTTTTTCCCTCATATTGGCTTATATATTCCAAGACACTTCATTGTAAACAAGGCTGAACTTGATGAATAGAGCAATATATGGTTTTACAAGCTTGGAAGAAATACTTGTCTCATGCATTGGATAGTTTCTTGAATGTTTTTGGATGATGAAAGAGGATTGTTGTTGGATTCCTTGACTTGGTAAAATGGTATGGTGTCCCTCTCTGTTATGCTTCTTAGTTTTCATTCATATTTCATGCTCTTTCTTGCTATAAGACAGTAGAGAACAGATTTGAGACATGCCCTTGGAGGCACCTCGGATTTCCTGTTTCTTTATAGCTTCTATGTTTTCTTCCTTCTTAGTCACATCAAATAATCCTTGATTGCTCTTTGATAACTGAATAAATTGTTTGCTTGTTTCATTTATGGTTTTATGCAAGCTAAGTATGATTCACGGTATGCCATGCTTACTCATGGCTAATCATAGCTCCACCTCTGAAACCTTTCTTTGATTGTTTGATTGTCATTTGTTGAACCAAGGATTTCTTGTACTGATCTTGCCCTTTGCCTAAAACTATGCAATCTTACTTCAAAGTACCCGATAGCTCGAAATATTATTCTTAGGTGTTTCCTCATAGTTCTTTGAGTTATTTTTTTGTCTTAATTGTATTTTCCCAAAGTCTGATAGAAATTCCCTAAAGTTAGAGAGTCATATATCTCTATGTATTGTTTGAATGTTTATTTCTATCCATTTATCAGTTTATAGTTATATTTCTTATGATTAATGGTTAGCCCTACCATGTTTATGTCAGCTATTGAACTATTTATGTTTGAAATCCTTTGTTCTTCACAAATTTGGTGTCCATCCCACTCCATTTTACCCAAAGATCCATTTTACCTTGGTCAAATCGGCCCTTCAACATACCTTATATTACCATCTGAAGCTTTTCTGACCTTTTCGACCCCATAGCCCAGTTGATCTAACAATCTTTTTATCTATCTTAGTCTTTGATCAATTCATCCCTCACAAACCTAAAAACAAAACCAAAAACCTACTTCACAACTAGCCTAAAATCAGAAACATAAGAAGCAAACACATAGATATCCCTTACACAAATAGAGAGAGCCCTCTCTGAGTCCAGGAAGGCTAGGTCCTTGGGCTCCAAAGATTGGTTTGATGTTACCCTGTCACTTGGCTTGCCAATCAGCCAAATCATGGGACCCTAACAATATCCATGGTCTCAAACAATGAGAGAAAAAACCTTTTATATTCAATGTATGTAAAACACAAATTAGCCATATCTCTAGAATAGATCTAAATAGAAGTTTTTCATTTTCATGTCCATGGTCTCAAACAATGAGAGAGAAAAAAACCTTTTACATTCAATGTGTATATAGTATTTAGAAACAAAAAGTACTTTGATACAAAACATAGGTTTTAACCAATTATATAGTTTTTCATTTTCATATCCATGGTATCAAACAATGAGAGAGAAAAAACATTTTTATATTCAACATGTAAAACACAAATTAGCCATAAAATTTTCCCATTGAAACCAAAAGTGATTTGATACAAAACATAGGTTTTAACCTAATCTAGTAAATGCCCCTACATTCAATTTCTATAATAGATCTAATTAGAAGTTCTTCATTTTCATATCCATGGTAGTTCTATAGGCAGAGTCGCAGTCAAAGGAGCCGTAGCCTCTTTGGATCTCATCTTTTATGAAAGTGACATATCTAGTAAATGCCCCTACAGTCTGATCCCTAGAAATAGATCTAAATGCCCCTATAGTAGGATTCCCCTACAATCAACATGTATATAGTATTTAGAAACAAAAAAGATATTTGATACAAAAACATAGGTTTTAACCAAGTATATACTTTTTCATTTTTATATCCATGGTCTCAAACAATGAGAGAGAAAAACATTTTTTATATTCAACATGTAAAATACAAATTAGCCATAAAAGTTTCCCGTATTGAAACCAAAAGTGATTTTATACAAAACATAGGTTTTAAACCTAATCTAGTAAATGCCCCCTACATTCAATCTCTAGAATAGATCTAATTAGAAGTTTTTCATTTTCATATCCATGGTAGTTCTATAGGGTAGAGTTTGTAAAGGGCCAGGGTAGCCTTCCTGGATCTCATCTTTTATGAAAGGTGACATATCTAGTAAATGCCCCTACTAAATTAATCTGGAATAGATCTAAAATGCCCCTCACAATCAACATGTATATAGTATTTAGAAACAAAAAGTAATTTGATACAAAACATAGGTTTTAACCAAGTATATAGTTTTTCAGCTTTCATAATCCATGGTCTCAAACAATGAGAGAGAGAAAAAACCTTTTATATTCAACATGTAAAACACAAATTATGCCATAAAGTTTCCCATTGAAACCTAAAGTGATTTGATACAAAACATAGGTTTTAACCTAAGAGTAAATGCCCCTACATTCAATCTCTAGAATAGATCTAATTAGAATTTTTTCATTTTCGTATCCATGAGCAGTTCTATATGACAGAGTCTATAAAAGGGCGCGTAGCCTCACGGATCTCATCTTTTATGAAAGTGACATATCTAGTAAATGCCCCTACAGTCAATCTTGGAATAGATTTAAATGCCCCTATAGTCAACATGTATAGAGTATTTAGAAACAAAAATTAATTTGATACAAAACATAGGTTTTGACCAAGTATATAGTTTTTTATTTTTATATCCATGGTCTCAAACAATGAGAGAGAAAAAACCTTTTATATTCAACATGTAAAACACAAATTAGCCATAAAAGTTTCCCATTGAAACCAAAAGTGATTTTATACAAAACATAGGTTTTAACCTAATCTAGTAAATGCCCCTACATTCAATCTCTAGAATAGATCTAATTAGAAGTTTTTCATTTTCATATCCATGGTAGTTCTATAGGCGAGAGTTTGTAAGGGGCCAAGTAGCCTGCGGATCTCATCTTTTATGAAAAGTGACATATCTAGTAAATGCCCCTACTGCCAATCTCTTGGAATAGATCTAAATGCCCTTACAATCAACTATGTATATAGTATGTAGAAACAAAAAGTAATTTGATACAAAACATAGGTTTTAACCAAGTATATAGTTTTTCATTTTCTATATCCATGGTCTCAAACAATGAGAGAGAAAAAACCTTTTATATTCAACATGTAAAACACAAATGTAGCCATAAGTTTCCCATTGAAACCTAAAGTGATCTGATACAAAACATATGGTTTTTAACCTAAGAGTAAATGCCCCTACATTCAATCTCTAGAATAGATCTGAATAGAAGTTTCTCATTTTCATATCCATGGTAGTTCTATAGGCGTAGATTTGTAAAGGGCCAGGGTAGCCTCTGGATCTCATCTTTTTTATGAAAGGTGACATATCTAGTAAATGCCCCTACGATCAATCTAACGGAATAGATCTAAATATAATTTTTTCATTTCTCCAATGCATTTGCAATAAATGTCAATTTAATATATATATATTTTTATATGAATTTTTTTTTAGGGGATAAGAAAACCATTAAATATGGTTGAAAAAATGGAAATTATGCATAGAAATTTTCTTGCTATCCCAATCCAAATGAAAGCCAGTGATTACACATATGTGCTTTCCAACATTGCGACTAGCAAAGTCGTCGAAAGGAAAATGAATATACCGCGAAGAACAACAAACAACTAGGCATATTAAATTGATTGATAGAAGGCTCGAGGAAGAATGAGTAGAGTATGGATCAAATGGAATTGTAGTTTTCACTCAATTCTCAACCAGTGCAACTGTATGAATGGTGTGTACCGGGTTAAGAAGGGAGAGGCTAAAAGAATCGTACATGGAATAGCAAACAATATTGTTAGCCAATTTCAATTTTTTAGTATAAGGCATTGTATAAATGTGAATAAGATGTTTGCTTGATTTATGTCAGGTAGAGGCGAAAGTGCAAATTCGAGATTCATCTATCAAAGATGAATTAATAGATGAATTAGAATTATACGTCGGCAATGCTAATGCAAGATTCATCTCTCAAAGATGAATTAGTTTTGAGACACTCTTCTTCAAAAATTCAAGATTCATCTCTCAAAGATGAATTAGTTTTGAGAACGACTCTTCACAAATTCAAGATTCATCTCTCAAAGATGAATTAGTGTTGAGACGCTCTCCTTCAAAATTTGATCGATGCGACATTGTAACACATATCTTGGATATGTGTATGTGAGTACTTATAAATGCATCTTTTTTAATGACCATGTGCTTTTTTCAATTATATACCAAGTGTGCTCCCACCACACCATGTAAAGTGCAACTTGGTGAACTTCGTATTTGCAACAAGTGGTAGAACTTCACATTTTTACTAAATTAAAATCACGACTTCAACAAATTTTTGTTTAAATGGAGTTTCACTTCTTTTTAATGACAATGTGTTTTTTTTCAGAAGTTTATACCAAGTGTGCTCCCACCGCATAAAACACAATTTGGTGAACTCTATCATTTTTATAACTTTTTTGCTTAAATTGAGTTTCACACATCAAGTAGTGCTTTGAAGAGTTGTGTTTACATAATTTGTTTACACTAAATTACATTAATTTTATGAAATTTATTTGAATTTAATTTAAATTAGTTATTTAAAAAAAATAATTGTAAATGTCCACCGAAGATATATATCATGGAGGATGCAACGACGAAGATCAACTGAATCCCATATCTCTACGAGGGGGGGGGGATCAGGGATCGAGAGTTGTTCGAGGGATCGAGAGTTGATTCATGGTAAATTTAAATATAATATTAAATCTCCAAACATGTGTGTACATATGGAGATTGATTTTTTATCAACTTTGTGAGTTAAATTAGTTGTTACTAAGTTTCATTTTTTTATTTTTTAGGAGCTAATAAGAAGAGAAGGGTCTTTACTCCATCCATGGATGCCCATGTTTTCCACCCAGTCGTGGTATGAGTTTTAAATAACAATTTAATCAATGAATATGTACACGTGTATTTATATGTATGCATGTATTTTTCAATTGATTATAAATTCATATTTGTTTATAAAGCTTCTCTCTCCCTCTCGAGAGGTTGGTGGTGGATTTCAAATACCCTTGTGAGGGCCATCAATAAGTGGTAGTAGGTTGCGTGAAGGTGGTGATATTTATTTCAGGGAGACCAATCAACAAACTAGTGGTCGTTTGGCGGTTCTCAGCGAGGTCGCTCCGGTTCTCCGCCGCTTTCGGGAATGGAGAAGATGCTAGCCAACCACATCGAGGTTTCCATCAATTTCAATATTGTTTTCATTGAATTTGTACAATTTTTTTTTACATGTGTTTTTTTCTAATATATAAAATTTTATATATATTGATGCAAGTAGGCTGAAAATGTTCCAAATGTTGGTCAAAATAAATGCATGGCGAGAATGCTATACATTCAAGAAGAAGGTTTTCGACCCACCACAACTTATCCATCCAACATTTTCGATATACCATGGGAAAGAAACATGGTGCAATGCACCTTAGAAAGGGTGTCAACAACTTCATGCAAAATTAGCGGAGAGATATCGTGGATTTGACTCTACCCACGAGAGTTGACAAAGCCTCGAAATAGTTACACATTCATTGGGCGAACTAGTAAATGAGTACAAAAATCTCGGGGCCAATGACTGATACATTTGGCAGAAGTCATGAGAAAGAAAAGGAAACGGTGAATGGGTCCCGATAAATGGGAGGATGTAAAACAAAGAGTTACAAAAGAAATGGCGAAGTCAATGTTTAATTTCTCAAGGAAGGGCCAAAAAGGAAAAATCGTCGAAGGTGCAATATTTGCAAGCACCTCGATATAGCTCACTATTTGTATGATAGGCACCTTGTAGCCTATGGAAGGCTCCCATGGAACATCCACGAGGTTCACCGTTTATTTTGCTAAATTGCTTTTACGCAGATTTTTTTGGAAATGAAACCCAATTACAATGACCTTCCATCAAATTTTTTTGGTTTTGAGTGAAAGGTCAATTAGTGTGACCATAGTGGGCGCTAGGCGAGATGTGGAGTTAGCTCACCCCGAGCCGCTACATTGGTGAGTCGACTTTTCGAGTCGAAACTTCAGGCCGGAGATGGATGTGACTTCTCAAATAAGTAGAGAAGCAGGGATGTCATCATTGACAATGTTCACAGACTCGATTGGGTGAAGTCAATGTTTGTCTAAATTGACAAAGAGCACGTGAGTAGTAATGCACGTGCCAATTTTGTGTGTTACATAGACATAAAGAGATTGACAACATGAATGTTGAAGATCTCAGAATATATGCAAATAATTGTCGCAATGGTTGGAAAGACTTAATTCTTCATGAGGAAGAGAGTGCATCCAGAACGAGTATGTGTTAATGACCTTAGGGTTCAACTATTTTAACACATACATGTGTACAATTTATAATAAATACATGTGTATGTACATGTATACACATTTATTTGTATGTAGCATTAATCTAACAAAAAATGTATCATTATATGTTAAAACACCATTTGCAGCTTGTCAATGCATGATGTAATGACGAAAAATGTTAATATCACGTTCGGTGCCTACCGGTTCAAACAATGAATATGGGTCTCACCATCAAAATATGCTGACAAATGTTAGTGTTTTTAAGTGATATTTTTAAAATAAATAATTGTGCACACATGTACATGTACATATATAATAATGTAAATGTTTTAACGTATTCCGATTCCGTCCAATGTTTTTGGGATGGCAGTACATTCTCTCTCTCCTCGAGATGTACCTTCTACATCTTTTGGGATGGCGGTACCTTCTTCTTCCTTCCTTGGGAGATGTACCTTACTACTTCCTTAGGAGATGTGCCACATCCACAACAAGTATGTGACAATTTTTTCACTTTTAAAATTTATGTTTAAGTTATATATATATATTCCACCTCAAAAAGTTCCATCAAAAATTGAGATACAGATATCTATATCTTAGAGTTATTTTAAATTTTTTTGAATTTTAGGTTTTTGGATATTTTCTTTTGGAACCTCTCTTAGGAGATGTCCCAAATTCACCTCTAGAAGTATTCAATTTTTTCACTTATATATATATATATATATATATATATATATATATATATATGTTTTTTGAAAGTTATAATTTATAAAATGAAGTTTATTTAAGTTTTATTATAAAATTGAGATCTTGATCTTGAGTTATTTTATACTTTTAAAATTTTGAATTTTAGGTTTTCTACCTTGAAGATTTCTTTAATCCACAGTTTCGACTCGTAGCAGCAGAATAGGAACATCCACACCATTTCAACCATTTGAACAAGTTGTCTAACTTTTTTTTAATATTATTGAAAATAAGTTTATATATGTACACATGTGCATTTTCACCTGAAATTTTTTAATATGTATATATATATATATATATATATATATATATATATATATATATATATATATATAACAGTACATGTATATTGCATATTTATTGTTGGGAGATGTTCCCATGGGGGAAGTTGCTTAGTAGGCGAACAAATGGAGAGGGGAACCTCATGAGGTATTGCATGATTTTTTTTTACATGAAGTTCTATATATTCTCACTCATTTTTAAAACATCAAATTTTAATGTTTGTAAGTGCATTGTGTACAGGTTCCCCATGCTTTGCAAGATAGCGTGCGGATTAAGACTCTTCTAGGAAAAACACTACATCCATCTGTATTTGATGGACATGATTTCAAGATTTCTAGTCTTAAATTTACTTTTTTCTATATTATCTAGATGCACAGTCATATATATAACTTGATACTTGATACTTATGAGATCTACAATTTTTGGACATATTTCATTACAGTGTTAATATAATTTGTTTTGTTCCAAAAAGTTAATTTTGGATGGTTTTAGTACTTTTGGCATATGAATGTGAAGTAATGTTGCTATATAATTTGTTTGGTTTTTAAAACTTTTAAGTTTTGGATAGTTGAACTACTAGTAATGTTGTCATCTATAAATTAATGTTTTGCTTCTGAACTACATTTGGCATGTTATGTAATGATGTGTTATAATTTGTTTTGTTTTTAAAACTTAAGTTTTTCGATGCTTGAAGTACATTTGGCATGTGAACTAATGTTGTGATCTATAATTTTTTTTAAATTAAAAGTTAAGTTTTGGATGGTTTGCAATCTACATTTGGCATGTGATATAATGTTAAATGTTTTTATTGGATAGTTGAACTATAATTGGTACATGCAGCATGAAGTAATGTTGTGATATAATCAAAAAAAGTTTTTAAAACTCAAGTTTTTGGATGGTTTCAATCTACATTTGGCATGTGATATAATGTTAAATGTTTTTATTGGATAGTTGAACTACAATTGTAGCATGGCATGTGAAGTAATGTTGTGATATAATCAAAAAGCTTTTAAAACTCTCAAGTTTTGGATGGTTGAAGTACATTTGGCATGTGAAGTAATGTTGTGATCTATAATTTTTGTTAAATTAAAGATTAAGTTTTTGGATAGTTTGCAATCTACATTTGGCATGTGATATAATCGTTAAATGTTTTTATTGGATCAGTTGAACTATAATTGGCATGGCATGTGAAGTAATGTTGCACTATATATAATCGAAAAGTTTTTAACACTTAAGTTTTGGACTAGTTTCAATCTACATTTTGGCATGTGATATAATGTTAGAATGTTTTTATTGGATAGTTGAACTACAATTTGCATGGCATGTGAAGCTAATGTTGTGATATAATCAAAGGTTTTTTAAAACTCAAGTTTTGGATGGTTGAAGTACATTAGCATGTGTGAAGTAATGTTGTGATATAATCAAAAACGTTTTTAAAACTAAGTTTTATAAATACCATTTCAATCTACATTTGGCATGTGATATCATGTTAAATGTTTAATGTTTTTATTGGATAGTTAAATCTACAATTGGTGCATGACATGTGAAGTAATTTGTTTTTATATAATCAAAAAGTTTTTTAAAATTCAAGTTTTGGATGGTTGAAAGTACATGCTGGTAAGTTTTTTAAAAAAAATCTAACTCAAACAATAGTATGTAGTATGTAAATATCAAAAACAATCTTAAGATCACTTTTTAAGTATGATCAAGTGTTCTTGAAACATTTTCCCACATGATGATACCTTCATTGACCTATGAACTAAAGTAGTTCATGGGCTATATGTTCTGCTTTCCCATATAAATCCCTTTAATTTTGATTGGAAATATAAGAAGTAGATATATGTTTGTTGAATTGGGATCAATGCCATTAAAGCACTCAACTAGGTAGCCTTGTTGATTTATAAATTGGTAAATTGATGACATTTAGTTAATTTCATTCTAGAACATATATATTCAGTACGTGAAACATTTTTCCTCAATGCACATGGGAAAACTACTTGAACAATTAATTTCATTCTAGAATATATGTGTGTGTGTGTGTGTGTGTGTGTGTGTGTGTGTGCACAACATTTTTCATCAATGCACATAGAACATATTCGACCATTGGACAGACAAATTTTATACTAGATTTTCAATTAGGAATAGAGATGTAGGTCAAATCCCACCAAAAGTCGGAGAAGTGCTCCGAGTCTCTTGTCTAAAAGGAATCTTCATACAAAATTATATTGTAGATGATTTATTTAAATTATGGATACTTTTTACCAAAAAAGCCCACAAGAAAAACAAGGCGTGCATTGAGTTCGTGTATATATCCAGTACATGCAACATTTTTCATCAATGCACATAGAAAAACTACTTTCGCATTAATTGCATTGGAACATATGATATTGAGGATCGTGAAACATTTTTCATCAATGCACATAGTAAAACTACTTGAACAAGCTAATTGCATTCTAGAACATATATATATATATATATATATATATATACATATCCAATACATGCAACATTTTTCATCATGCATGTATAGAAAATCTACTTTCAGTTGATACTAGAGTGTGTATGTACAGACAACAATTTGTACATGTGCAAACACTTGCACAGATAATATAACAAGGCAACTCAATTTCTTTTAATTGAGTATCGGAAGTTCTAGAACATATAATCCAAAGAGAATAAATTGTTGCAGCTCAATAAAAAGAATTCCAATGGAATGCCATCTTCAATAATCCGATCATGATCGGATTTTGACATTTACCATTTCTTAATTTTTGAGTTTTTTTCTTTTGATTGAACCCTCGATCAACTTTATGCATGTTGCACACACCAAGTGACTATATTGACAACTTATGAAATCAAGTTCATAGTCTTCAAAGTAAACAAAATCCCCACTTTGATTAGTTTGTCCAGAAAAAAATAACCTTTCAATATAATAGATCCTCTTTCATATGGAAATCCGTGATCATTATAGTCTTCTAATAATTTCATTTTTCGTTCGATTAGCAACGCATCAAATAATACTTCACATTTCATCATCGTCATTAGGTGCAGTCTGCAATACATCATCTCTGCACAATAAAACAAACTTAATTTCAAGAATTATACATATTCAAATTTATTTTCTAGATCTTTATCATTAGAAAGCAATTCAAATGTTACCTTCTCTAACAAGATCGAAACTCGATCACCACTCGGATGATATTGTAGTCTCCCTCTAATTTCATTTCTTCACATTGCAACGAAGATTTTTCCCTTTGTATTTAACTCTCGTATGTTTCCAATCTTTTACATACATTTTGTTTTCACAAACGCACATTGGATTTGTGTTGTCTATGCACATGCAGCAAAAAACAAGAATATTTTTCCTTTTTTATCCAATGCAAACACATTTATCGAGCGACTTTGTTTTAATTAAATGAAATTTTCGAGTCCCTTTTATTGTTTCAACGCTCATTTCCAATTGATCTATCTACGTCTTCGATCCCAATATGCCAAAAAAACCTTTATATGGAAAATTTAAAGAAGAATGTAAATATGATATCAAAATACAATCAAATATAATCATTGTGATAATGTACACTATTTAAAATTAGATATCCAATAAAAATTAAATTGAATGTACCTTCGCACTTCCCTTGATTGGTTAGTCTCATGGCTTAGAGCAGTGATGCACCATTGAACAACTTCTTTTGCCTCCACAAGTTGGCTTGTAGAGGGGTTCATTTGATATCTTCGAAGTGCTTGTTTTATGCATGCCCCTGCACCGTCATGTTCTCATTTTCCATGGCCAGTCTCAAATAAATTCCAACAATGTTTAATGCAGGTTCTCTTATGAAGACAACACAACCAAAAGAATGATCGTGCAGTATTTTTGAATTGACGTGCATCCTAGTCTAACCATATCTAATGTTCATTGAATGTTATTCCATGATTTTTCAAGGAATCATAAATTTTTTCCAAAACAATGTTGTACAAAATATGTATCATGTACGATCGTCAATTTGTATATAAAAGTGATATTCTTTAATAATATGTCGTTTTTCATTGGTTATTTCTATATGATCAACGTCTTTTGTTCGAAAGCATGTCTATATAGAATATGGGACGAAACATGGAGACTTGGCTCGGAGATGATAGTATTCACTCACAATTTCTTTTTTGTGGAACAAATGTGTAGTTTTCTGCTAAAATCACTCATCGACAAAATGGTCCCCTGGTGGAAAAACTTCACAGAGTTTTTTGAATTTGAAGTCTTGCCATCCAGCCTCTATGGGAATGCTTCGGTGTATTTGTAAGTCTCGCTCAAACTTTCTCAAAAGTGCTATCACAAAAATTTCTTCTTCTCGTAATTCAATTCTTTTAACTACTCAAGTCTGCACCTTGAATCAATGTATAGATATATTCATATCTCTTCCATTTCACTTTCATGTTGGACAATGATTGATCATTTATATCAGTACGATATTTATTTTGAAATTTAGTCAAATTTCCACAATCATCGCATTTTTTACCACCAACACATTTCTTTTCATAATATAGTTCATCGCTTTCTCTTCACATAGAATTTGAGATAGGAACTCATGGATAGTGGAAGGAGGAGGTGAATCCTTCCAAAATGTTCTACCAAAATCAAGGAATGTGTCATAATATAACTCAAATTCCACATGATAACGGTAACAACAAGTGTCGCGTACGGTGATAGGTTTTCACATACCATGGTTTTTGTTGAACAATAGCACCGATTGAAACATGAATTTCACGATTCTCTTTCTTTGAACTTGTTGAACAACTCTATTTGAGTGGTTTCCAAGAAATGTTTTTCATGTTCTTCGTTTGCATCGATTTCTGTGTTATTTCTTCTTCTTCGCATCACATGCCTTGCAGTTGGCAAAACATGCAAATTGTTCTTCCAATATTCATATATTATTTTTTTAACATTTTCTCCAAGTCTATCTTTGTATGGTTGCCTACAAATAGCTCTCCAACAAGCGAGTTCATCATTTACATCTATTTGAAACCGAAATTTCTGATGTTTGTGCAAAGTTTTTCGCGAGGTTCCTAATGCTCGTGCCATAGATTTTACCAAGCTTTTCTCTTTAGTACTTGATGAAACCACTGCCATATGTATTTCTCTACGTACAACTGAAACATTTTTTCTGTCTAGATCTTCTAATTGAATTTATAACACTATTTATATTTTGTATCACATTTTCCTTCATTTTTTTATCTTTGATTGATTTTCGAATACCCAATAAAGTCGTAGCTTCTTTTAATTTCCTTAATGATAGGAGACCTTTCAACATTTGGGCTTGAATTGTCACCTTTTCCTTTATGAAATACTTCTCAAAAATGTGGTTAACACGATATCGTATATAATGGTAAGCTTTTTTATCTCCATATGTATGAGTGTCAACATTTTCTAACATCTCATCATTGACATTGATTTCATCTATACATATTCGAATGAATAGTACATAATAAGTTTACATATTCAATAAATAACTAAACTAATAAATATATGTATAATTTCAATAATATGTGCATGTGTTCAACATATATATATGTGTGTACATACCTTGTGATTCAATTTCTTCACTTGAATTTCTTTCAACATTTTCACCATCTTCAATCATTGGTTCAATATCTCTTTCACTTTCTCTTTCAAAATTTTGTATCTCATCATCAATGTTTTGAGGAATATCTCTCTTTGTTTACATTGCAAAATATTTTTCAAATTAGTTCATCAAATAAAAATTAAGCTTCACATTTTACACTAGGAAAATTTTAAATATATCAAAATCATAATATTTACATTCACATATCTGTTTCAAGTTCTAGTTGAGGTTGATTTTCCCCTTCAATATTTGAGAGTGCTTCTATCTTTCTTTTGCGAGATTGTCACGTCTCTTCTCTACGTTCCTCAGGGTCTCTTTTTCTATCATATTTTCTCGTACAATTCCTTCGATTTCCCATGATAATAGAGTATGAAGTTCAAAAAATTTCCTTCAAAAATTCAGACAAAAACGCAATTGAAAAAAACATCACAAAAGATTTAAAAAAATAAAAATAAAAAAACTCATTTTAAAAATTTTGAAAAAATTACATACTCCAATCCAAAACACTTACTTTAAAAAATTCAAGAAAAAAATGTCTTATAAAAATGAAACGAAGTTCAAAATATTTCCTTCCAAGTTCTACAAAAAAATTTCATTTAAAAAGTTGCACAAAAACTCATTTTAAAAAATCATTATAAAAGATTTACTTCAACCCAAAACCAAAAAATATCCTTTCGAAATTAAGCCCAAATCCATACTTTAAAAAAAAATGAAGCCCAAAAAATTGTATCACATACCTCCAAGAAATGTCTTTTGAATGTACCTCCAAGAAAAGTCTTCAAAAATGTTTTTTGAATGTACCTCCAAGAAAATTCTTTAAACCCAAAACAATTCCTTGCAAAATCAGATCAAATGCACGAAAAAAATGTGTCTCAAAGAAAAGTCCTTTGAATGTACCTCCAAGAAAAGTCCTTAAACCCAAAACAATTCTTTGCAAAATCATATCAAGACTTTTGTTAAATCAGACCAAATGTGTGAAAATATGCGAAAATAATGAATGATTTCGCGGCAATCTATATTGCCACGAAATGTTTTTTTGGAGGGGCTCGGCGGTACTTTCCGGCCGACGGAAATTTAGGTAAAAGTCTGGCCGAAATTTTAAGAAATAGTTCGGCCGAACTACTTTTTCGTTTGACTTAACAGGTCGTCGGCGCAAAAAACAGTTCGGGCGAACTTTGTTTAAGAGTTCGGCCGAACTAACGTGTCATCAGTTACGCGGAGCCAAGCCCTGAATACGTTTCTGAAACTTTAGACTGATTAAACTCCATGAAACATTCTGAATTAACTGTCGGAACCAAGACAAGCATTTTCAGAATTGAATCTACTTTCAGGAAATATAACTTTCATGGAATTTCATAAATATTTACTAATTTTAATTAATTTTGTAATAAAACGGATGCAAACCATTTCTGAAGATCATTGTGATTCAGTGAAATCAAAATTCTGTATCTTCCATAATACATTGTAAAAAAATTGAAAAAATTATGGTACATTACATTGGTCTGTCATCTCTAATGGGTAGCTTTTAGATTTTTAGTTTATAACTTATATGTTAAGAAATTTCTTGCGTCGCGAAACATATTCAAAATATGTAGTTTTTCATATTGGACCAGTTCAAAAAAATTTAGTAATTATGATATGCATCCATTGGCTTTGTAAATATGACAAAATCGAAGTAGACTCTGTCTATATTGTTGTAACATATTTTGTTTCTCAAAAACACAAATTTTCAAATAATACAACATTACGTATTAACATGACTTCTTATGAATCCGTTGATTGTGAAAAAACACACACTCAAATAAATGCTAAATTGACATATCAAACGTGTATAAAAAAATTCTAAAAAATAATTAATAAAAAGCTAACAAAATTTCTGACAACTTTTATTTTTATTGCAAAATGAAATTCTAAACAAAAAAATTGTTTTAGCTTGCAGAAAGTTGAAGAATCAAAAAAATAATAAATAAATAAATAAAATAAAAATAAAAATAAAAAATTTCTAAAAAAATGGCAAAAAGTGTAACCCAACTTCACATTTTCACCCATGAATAAAACAGCCTTTGTCATAAAAAATGGGATATTTATTGGTATCCCTTTATCTTTCAATTGGGACACTATGTCCATTACATTAAACAAAATGTTTGATTTCACTGACAAATATTTCAAAAAATACAACGCCTTGCTTTCATATACAAACATAGTGATCATCATTCTTCACTTGAACTGTTGTCACTGCGATAGCTACTTCCATGACTTTGGTTATTTTCAGGAATGTTTTGTTCATGGTGTTGATTGTTTTCTTCTTCTTCACCTTCCATCTACAAACATAAAAATAAACTGTAATGAGTGTATGTACATTGGTGAGAATAATGAAAATTACAATATTAAATAATATATTACATCAATGTAAATCAAAAATAAATGACGTACCATAGCAACAATTGACTCATAAACTATACGCATTCTTTCAAAACCATGTACCATGCCATCTTTCAAAAGTTCATCTATTGACACAGTTCCATACTCTGTTTCCTGCAAGTTTTATACCCCATAACAAATCATATATTTAATGTAAAAGTTTTTTTGTTCTATTAATTATAGACAGAGATAAGTAAAACAAGATCGATAGATGCTTACAAATTCCACAATTAATTCCTTCTTTTTTATTTTTGTATGTTTTTTCTATTAAAAGTCTGACGTGTCTCATTGACCAATTCTTTGGAAACTCTTCATGTAGTTTAGATAAAATTTGGTTCTTGGAATCATTGGATTGATTTTTGTATTGTAAGTGGAAAGGACATCTATACATTCATTCCATTAAATTCCTAAAACTTTTGTAAAAGCTTTTCCCCCTTTCTTTAACCTCCAGCACCACTCCAGATGAGCTAAGGAGCAATTCATTTTCATTTGCGTGTTCTATTTTTTTTTATTTTCTTAGAACCACATTCCTTTTCTGAGTTGTTGGTCCCTGTAGAACATTAAACAGATGTGACTTAATAGACTGCTTGACACGTGCTATCTAATAATTTTAAGTATATTATTAATGAAAATTAAAAAAAAAGAAACTCATATTGGATCGATAGTATTTTTTCAAATTGTTTTTTTAATGTAAATTGGTAAAAATTCTTGCTTTTTTAGTGGCAATTATTTCATGTGGAATGAAATATTATTTAAAAATATATAATTAAATAGAAGATTGACACTTTAAAATTTTTACCTTTTTTGTTTTTCATGACAATGCAAAAAAACAAATATCTCACTACAAAAAAAAACAAGAAAACAAATACCTGAAAAACACTTAAACAAAATATGTAAGTGAAAATAATTATTAAGATTTAATAGATTAGAAAATTTTAAGTCAAAAATAAGTCTTTTAATAAAAAGGGATTTCAAAATCAACATAAAAACACTAACATTTTAAAAATAATGTCTATACTTGGTACATAAGAAAATTTAATGTGTAAAAAACATGCTAAAAAAAATTAAGAGTATTCTGAATCAACACTTTTCAAAATCGGACCATTTTTTGCTATCTAAAAAAAGCAAGTACTCGTTTCCGTTCCTATTTCAAAGTTTACATTGTTTGTTGCATATGAGCATTAAAATGAACTAATATAAGCTTTCAAATAAATAAAAAGGGACTAAAAAATAAGGAAAAGAGAGTGAAAGTTGGTAAAATAAAAATTCATCAAGGACCCCTTCTACTAGGCTTTGTCTTCATTGATAATATTAATTATATGATATATTATTCTTCCCCTCGAGTTATAGTCTCTTATTTCTAATCCTTAGATGAAATAATACCATATTTGAAGAGATGTTTTCTCCTTAACTACGTAAGCCCCTTTTAGTCTTCATAGAAGGGAAAATTTGTCACAAAGAAGAGATTAGTGTTGAGGTTACTAAAACCTATCCTCGTGTTTTTATTTAATCTTTAATTATTGAAGGATCTTGTTGTTGACATTTCTATTGTTTGAATAGGTTGTCCTTGATTTATTTATTAATTTCAACATTGTGTTGATGCATCTTGTTTAATGACTCACACTTTATTCCTGCATATTTAAAAAAAAAAAAAATGGGCTAATTGTCGCATAAGATTAATTTTATATTTTCTATAAAATTTGATCTCTATTGTTCTAAAACCAAAAAAATCCATAGCCCAACTAGATCGCCACTACTCTTGGTAAATTCTACCACCATCTTATGAAAACTACCCAACACATTTTATTAATAGGGTTTCCCTTTTGTCGAAAAGGAATTGGCCTATACTGAGAGGAAGAGTTCACAAGGTGATGGTGGAAAACCCTCCTAAGTTCCCCTAGGGTTGAATTTTATTAAAGGACATGAATATATTTGAAGTGTTGGTTTGAGAGGTGAAAATTCATTATTGTTGTCGAGGACAAAATCGATACTAATTCAATGACATCCTAGAGTAAAGTGATGATACATTCTTCTTTAATATATATGCTCTCATTTTCTCACTTCATGGAGTAATGAAGCAATATTCCAAGATTTTGAATTGGAAAGTTGTTTGCGGAGATCAGAACAATCAACAACGGGTGAGGCATTTTCGAAAACTTGCATAATGTTCCTACTTATATGGATTATGGTAATGTGTTTCAAAATTTCATATCAATTTTTCATTTTGAAAATTTGGAACTGAAAAAATATGCCATCATTCCAATAAAATTTGGATGTTGAATTGTTTTGTCTTTATAATTTTTGGGTTTTCCTACATAATCAAATGAGATCTATTTCAAAATGGATTGAGCAGATCTCCAAGTTTCATGAACAAATTGGCTCAAATACACTCTATATGACATCTTCCAACAAAATTTTCAGCTCGTAATGTTGTCAATGAGTATCTCCTAATGAAAATGCTTGTATTTTACCTTTGTAAGATAATGTAGATCGATGTTAGGAAAAAAAAGGCTAATTTCTTGTAGAATTTTCTAGAAGCTACCCACTTATCCCTTGTTTATTAAGGTTGTATCAATGAATTTTTCTAGTAACATGAGAAAGATATTGTTGGGGGATTTATATTAGACTTTGCATGAACACTTTTTCAAGATATTAGGATGACAATGGGTTGTCTCATTCTTATTTCAAAGGTGTTGCATATACTAGCCCTATCTAATAGTGGATAGATCAGTCATGCGACATTTCACACTAATGTTGGTGTGATCTTATTTTTTTTATTATATCAATGGTTCACTACATTTCAATGGAAAAGTGACCAATGCTCAAGCTTATTTTATTGGATATTTGATGTAATAATGTTTTGATTTAGTACCACACACAAGGGAAGATGTGAAAATTGCATTAAATGTTTGATTTCACTTGTCATTACATATTCCTATTATAGAGTAGGGTGGGAATAATAATCTAAATGTTTGTAAGTAGTATATTTATTTTATGCTATTCTATATCTGGAATTTTGGGCTCATTCCTTCTCTATAAAAACTCATGGGAATGAGTATTTAGATACTCATTAGATAATTATTCCCTAGTTTTTTGAAACATATTGGGATTGAAAACGCTTTGTAGCATGTGAATATTTTGACCCATTCCATCACGAACAACAATCACTTTGATTCACCTTGCAAGTACATAATGTAGATATTGTGTAGTTATATTGCACCTTGAAAGAGAGTGAAACCCCTACATGGAGCTAGTGTTACCCATGGAAAATGCACGATTTATTTAAAGTTCTCATTATCACATTTTTTGTCGCCGGCATACTGCAAATCAGTGGAAGCTTAAGTGATAGTTATAGGTTGTGAGGAGACACCTAGAAGCTATGCACATTATAGTACCTTTCATAAGCAGCATTATACTCATCGCCCTAAGTAAGAATAAAGTTGTAAATGGGTGATTTGGCTTGATGGAGGCATTGTTCAAGGTTTGTTTAACATATTTGGAGGATAGTTTCATTTTGAGGTCCTTTAGGGTTGAGGGAACATAGTTTAAGGATTTTGGTACATATTTGGAGATATCTGATGCCATGTGGCATTGTTGACATGGTCAAACCTTATAATGATAATAAATGCATTCTCTATTTATTTTTATCTTGAAGAAGACAAGTGGACTTGAGCCCTTATCCAAAACCCTTCTAATAATATTTTATGAAGGGTTGAATAATCTTAATGGAGGAAAATGTGGAGAAGGGTATTCTTGGTCTTTATTAATAATATTTTGATGAAAATTAGTTGGAAGGGAAAGCCATAAAAAATAGATCCACTCTCATTGTTAAAAGGACTAGGTGGAAGATAAGAATTTCCCTCCCAAGTACATCATTGAATATATTTTGGGAAAATTGGAAGAAGAACATTGGTTCAAGTTGAGGTTTCTTCATCCTTTATTAATTTCATGAATTATTAACGTTTTGCAAGAATTGTCATTAGTTTGTTGTTGGAATAATCTTTGTTTATTAATGCTTCGATAATGGTAGGTGGAAATACATGATGTATTTATTTGGATTGTAGGAATCCACAATGTCAAGGGTTAGAAATAAACACCTTGAAGGTTGTTGGAAACTTGATTAAACTGAGAGTGGGGGTGAATCAGTTTAGTACATTCATGGGCATCAAATTTTTGTTTACTTTTCCTTCAAATATTTATGTGAACTTATTAAATAACAAGAATCACATCATATGAAAAAAAAATTAAATTATAACCAACATTTAACATGTAAATCACAACATAAAAATCAACACATAAAAGCAATCACATGTGGACACCAAATGTAAATGGAAACCCATAAAGGGAGAAAACCCCAAATTTGTTGTTGTGATGTAAAAGCTAGCTCCTACTTACTCTATTGCATCAAATTTTGGAGGTTCCAACCTCTCTACTATTTTGTAAGCTACAACTTGCTACGAAGCTCCTACTCCATTGTACATAATTTTTTGCAGGCTACAACCTATAGGAGGCTCCTACCTCAAATTTTTTCCGCAATCTACTACTTTCTTGGAAGCTCCTACTTCCACTTTAATAGGCTAGAACCTATTCTTTTTAGGATACCTGGAAAGAGAATACAATCACTTGATACATTAAAGAAATAATGTGCCAATTTACCTGGTTTTTACTTTTGCATACCTCCATCTCTATATCCACCCCTTCTCCTCCTCAAATATGCTTCACATCTGCTCTTCTACTTATGTCTCTTTGTGCCACGTAACTCATGAATAAGGACCCACAACAACTCAACTCTCCCACGTACTCTATAACATTTCAGCCTTCCAAAATCACGTATTTTATAAATAAACCTTTCTGACTATTAGTATTCCTCACAATAATATGAAGTAAGAAATCTTGTCTCTTTGCAATCCATTCACTAGTTTCCAAATTCCTTCAACAATTGAATATTAAATACAAAATATGAATTTCAAAATATTCAATTAACATGCATTAATATAAGCCACCTTTAAAGGTTTAAACAACCAAATTCCTCTTGCATCATAATATTTTAATCACCTCTAGCCAGTATCTAATCAAATTTACACAATGCCGAAATAAACCTTCAAATCAAACTTACACATAAAACATATGCAAGCATCTCGGTGGCCATACCTCTAACAAACAACATACTCAACAACCCTTTGTTCTGTAACAACTCAACTCCAATCAGTAAACATATTAACTATAACTAAGCATGCCTCTGTAACTGAGCATATTGTCAATGAACATTTGAACAAGAACTTAACTAAGTGGAAAATTGTTAAGGAACATTCACATACTTTCAACACCGACCTCTGCAACCACATACCTCTTCAACATTGAACTCTGCAAAATCTACAACATATGTCTTCAACACTAACCTCTGCAACATCTGCAACATACCTCTATCAAATAATAAACAACTTCATACTCACTCATACATAACAAGCATAACAAACATACACAACAAGAATAACAACCATAACATTCGGAATTTTCTTTCATCGCAACTTTTTCATGCATCTTTAACGACAACTTCATCTCCTTCACCTCTTGATCAACAACACCTACTCAATGCCAATCAATCACTTCAACACCCTTTGCACCATAAATTTATGCTTTGTAAGAATAACAAGCATGTCATCAACTTCAACTGTACATACATCCACTGACCCTTTACCATGTCATATTTTTTCGATCCTTTGCCATCAATGACAACAATTCCAACACATATTAACTTAACTTTGATAATATTCCTAGCCCCAAGGGTTAGCTCAATTGGTTGAGTCCCCGCTTGGAAAGTACTCCCAGATTGAGAGCTCACAGGATCAAATCTCTTAGACGCCCGCGGGGTTAGGCCTCAGTGTTAGGCTGACAGTAGATCCCTTCGGGAGGATTTACTGTGATTCATTAAGACTGTGGATGTAGCTAGTACATGTGTGCGGGCATATAGGAACGTGAACCACTATGACAAACAAACAAACAAACAAAAACAACAACTTTGATAATATTCCTTTGATTTAATATACCAAAATATTTGTTGTAAGAGGATTTTGATGAGCCATTGTTTGCTTTTTGGTATGATATTTCCACCTATATATCTAAAGTAAAGATAAAAAGTAATATACTATTTAAAATAAATTTGCACATTTATATTTATATTTTATATGGATTTTTAATAATATATATTATAAACATAAACAATAACATTTGGTTGTTTATTATTTATTAATAGTTTAGTTTTCTCATATCAGTGGGAATTTACTTTTTATAAATATCTTCATTTCATATAAGTTAGGACCTGTTTTTCTCAACTCTAACCATTCCATGTAAGTGGGACCTAGTTTTTTCAAATATCATCATTCCATATAAGTGGGGACTTATTTTTCTCAAATCTCATCAACCCATTACAATAAATTATTGATACCTATTGGATTAGGGGTTGGAGTCAACATAACCTAACCATCACTCCTAGTCACATGGAAGAGTCCTAGTTAAAATGTAAGAACACCATCCATGATGATAACTATTTTTGTTTAACTATTTGCAATTTTGAGATTGAGTACATAAAATTGAAGCCATGTTATGATTATTACTACATCATTATTAGTTATCCATGTGAAAGCTTAACGTCATCTGCTTCTTTATGATATTGATATTCATTAACTTATAATTTTGAAATCATACTTATAATAATTTCCACTTCAACATAAAATAAAGTTAAAAATAAGCACTTTGATCATTGTCCTTTTAAATCCATAATACAAATATAGACATATCAATCAAAGCCAATATTACTTGCTAATTTGTGAACTATCCAATATTGCATTAAAAATATGTACTTTTAAAATTTATTAAAATGTATTGGTAATATTTGACGCCATCAAAACATATATATGACCTAAATGAAAACCTCAATTTTATATTCAAATCTCTTTACACTTCAAGCCTTTACAATATGAGCTTACTTTATAATTAGGATGTGTTAAGTCCTCGTGACAATATTAAAAATTTGAAAATATCCATTCTACATAAGTGGAGGGTCAATAATCTATCCCATAGGCTAAGGCATTTTCAAAAATACCTTAAATCAAATAAAAAACTTTGCACTTTACTGCTTACCCCACATTATGAGTTAGCAAGCATGAATTCATGTTTAAGCTCTATCATACAACTTTTTTTAAATGTTTTATATTATTAATTGGAATGATAATATTCTTAAGTTTTAATCTCTTACCTTGTTTTTTTGTAGGAGTGAGGAACCTATAACTACCTAAATCTATTCAAATGTATTGGATTTGTACTAGTGTTACTAGTATTAATATAACTTACTCTTTATTGCTCGGTGGACTTCTAGGCTACATGCAAGAGCGAGATTTATTGGGAATCAACTCTAGACTAGTTTAGAAAAACCAATATGTGTATATATATATATATATATATATATATATATATATAATAAAAATAAATAAACAAATAAATAAATCACTAGTTAGCATTGGACCAACCCCAACATAAGACCTTAACATACAAATCAAGAAATCCAACATGTTTATCTTCTAAAAAAAAATGTGAAGTCAAAAGAAAAAGAATTTAGAAACTAATAAACCTTTAGAGAACACATAACCTTGAGCTAATAAGAAATTATACTATCTTAAAATAATGGCAAATGACGCTTTAGTGTCGGGGTTCAATCATACACAACATTATCAACAAAATAATTGTGAATCATTAGAATACACTTATAGATTGCTCATGTAGCCTTAAAGTATATGAAAATTAGGTAAGAATCAATATTGAAAGCTAAAACATCGTGAAAACATTAATATTTATTCAAAACAATCTTATAAATCAAATATTTTCATATTATTTTGGAAGGCCTAAATGGCTATGACACTACGAGCTTCTTGTTAATCAATTAGTCTTGTTATAGGAAAAGTGTCACATATATTTATGTATGTTGAGTGTTTTAAAACATACACAGTATTTCTTAGGCGTAAATAAAAAGGAAGTATGTTTTCTCATCTATCTTCCTATCTCCTATCAATTACCAATTATCATGATCATTGGTCCAAATGTGACATTTCTTAATTAATAAGGATAAAGGCCCATTAATAATAAGTTTAATCTATGGTATACATTCAGGTTACTTTGGATTTGTACCATTCCAAGAAAAGTACACACAAAAGTGTAATGTTTTATAATTTCTATCATTATCCCAATTCAAGCCATTTGTATTTGTATGCATTTAACACCATCATAATTAATTACATCAATTTTAACATTAAATTCCAATCATTCTATTGCATTTTCCTTCCTTCACTTAACTTGTTTTTCAAGAAATCATGGTAATGATTACCATTATCATTTTCCTTACTTTCAAGTTCATAGTTTACTTTCCTTTTTCATTTTTAACTTCAACCCCTAAATAAATGAAATCTTCCTTCTACATTGTTCCTAGTTCTAGTATCAACATGTATTATGGACCTTATTTTTTCACTCATTTTGTATACTTTTCTAGTGTAACCCAAACCTTTGTACATCATACATCAATCACAATATTAAAATAAATAATCTATATATAAAAAATGACCTCTAAGAGTATAATAAGATATTAAGATAATGAAGCTTCTTGTTTTAGATTAATTGAATAAGACATTTGAAAAGAAAAGATTGCAAGAATTATGCTCAAAATTAGTTATCACTCAACTTTGCACTATGTCACTTTATATTGCTTTCACCAAAATATTTTTTGAAAATTATGAACTTGTTCAATCTTATTTATACATATTTAGAAGGATTTTGAAGCAAAATACATTGTTTTAGTTCCCCTAACTCCTCGAGATATGACCAAATTTTATATAGTACTAATGCCTATAATTGAGGGAAATGTTTTCACATTGGGATTTTAAAACAACTATCTCAACATTAAACTTACATTTGCATTTTTAGCTACCTCAATAAAGCCATTAGCTTGCTTGATGTTTGATGCACTTAGTCTCTTCGCATTTGTTTTTAGGAATAATATTTCTTCTCTTCATGTTGTAGTGTTTCATTAATTTTACATAATAATCATTTTGTTTTGTGAATTCATCAAGTAATTCTTAGATCAATTTCTAAGATGGAATTCCCACTTTAATTTTTAAATGGTTGTTGGGAGATTATACATGCACTGTATACTGATAGTGTCAAAGTAAGCAATGGACTTTCTTTGAATTAGAGTAAATTTTCCTTTATCGAACATTTGTCATGAGTAAGGCCTCTTATCTTAGCCTACACTTTTTGAATGTGTGTTTTTTAATTAATTAATTACTATATATCTCTCTCCCTTTGAAGGATTAGGATCCCTATGTTAGAATTTGGGCCTTTAAGAGATGCAACAATTTTATATATACAAAGTGTTGGGAGTACACTTTAAGTAGATCCCTCTAGAGTCAATTAGGGTTATCTAGGGTGGTTTGGAAAAATAGTGGTTATATTCCCCATGTAGGTTCTAATCCCTACTAGTGACATCATGAGCTATAATGCCTTGATGAATATTATTGTAATGGCTTCGTACCAATGAATATTTTTGTATTGGATTCAAACCTTATGAACTCTTAGGTGAGTATACTTGTGAGCTAGCTTGGTACCAACAACTTGACTCTAGCCCTTAGGTTGAAAGGGTGGTTGATTTCTTTGAAAAAATAAGTCAGTTGGGGTTATCTCGAGTGGTTGGGTTATCTTCCCCACAAAGGTTCAAATCCACACTAGTTACTTGATGAGATATGAGGCCTTGATAAATATTATCGTAATGAATTTGTGCTTATGAATATTGTTGTAGTGGCTAAGAAGGAGGTTGACTTATTTCCTCGAGAAAAAAAAAATACACTTAGTAAAAATCTTGTGCCCCTTTAAATAATAGTTGTCATGTCATGGAAGCCTTTTTGGATTAGCTTTTATGAGGTTTGAATAGTGTGTTTCCCCTTTCCCTTTCTCTTTTGGAATCTTTGTATAAAGGCTACATGTTAATAGACTCAATCAAACAAATAACGGGGATAAGTAATACATGAAACCGTATGATGTTTCTTAACTATGCAAAAACATGCGTTTTTGAGTCTTCAATCTCTCTCCTTTTGCAGGATTGGGATCACCATGTTAGACTTTAGGCCTTTAGGAGATGCAACAACTTGATATATTACAAAATGTTGGGAATTCACTGTAAGTAGAGACCCCTAGTAAAAATTTTGAGTCCTTGTAAATAATGGTTATCATGTCATGGAGGTGCTCTAGATTAACTTATGAGGTTTGAATACTAAGTTTTACCTTTACATTTCTCTTTTGGCATCGTTTTGTATAAAGAAGGAACACATGTCAATAGACTCAATCAAACAAATGGTGAAGGGACACATGTTATTTTTTACTAGGAAAAATGTGTTTCTATTTTGCAAAAGTACATGTACTTCTAGGGTTACATTTTCCATCTTTTATAATGCATAAAGAATAAAAAAAATTAGATTTTGAGAGGTTTACACAAATCAACATTTTTTTACTATTTTTATTTTTATTTTTATTTTATAATATTTATTTTAATGAAAATGAAAATGTAGGTCACAAGGCTAGTCAATAAAAAATAATCTCAAAACAATTACAACAAACTACACATATATAATTATAATTTTCGTTTTTTTAATATAACACTTTATTTATTATTATTTTAATGAAAATAAATACATAGAGTACAAAGTTGCTTAACAAAAAGTCTTAAAGTCATTACAACAATATATACATATCATGAAATCTATCATTAATGTAAATTAAACCTAAATAAGAAAGATAACAATCAAATTTCACAATTATATATATATATATATATTATATATTAAATTATAATTATAATTATAATAAAATATAATAAAATAATTATAATAATAAAATATATATTTAAATTTAATTAGCCTATAATAATAATATAATAATTATAATAATTATAATTATAATAAAATATATAATTATAATATAATTATAATTATAAAATATAATTATAATATAATTATAATTATAATTATAATAAAATATATAATTATAATATATAATTATAATTATAATAAAATATATATTTAAATTTAATTAGCCTATAATAATAATATTTATATATATTGAATTATTTTTAAAATAAAATAATAAATTTTATATGAAATTTCATATTATAAATATTAATCATAATCTTCATTTTAAAAAATATTTAATAAGTTTTATTAATAGGTCATATCTAGTATCTGTGAATATATTTATTCATCATTTTATTTTAAAGAGAGGGATGATTAAAAATAGTTTTCAACATTATCACCTTTATTACACATTAACATTCCTCTAGCTTTTTTTGAAAAAATATTTTAATATTAAAGATATTTTAGTTTAACATTCGAAATATCTTCAAAATACAAAGTACTTCAACTATGTAACAATGAGATATAAAACACATTTTCACATATAAAAACAATGTTTTGATTAATTTAAACAAGCCTATATTATACTGGAGTCAATGTTTTGATTAATATAAACAAGGCTATATTATAGTGGAGTTTTTACCAAGTTGAATGGATTGAAGGTTAATGACCATATAAATAATAGCGAGTTAATCATATGCATTTAAAATTCAATTTATTGATTTAACAATGTCACATTTCTAAATACATTAAATGAAAGTTTTAATGAAATGTCACTTCTCTTCTCTTTTATCAATAAAGTTTGTAGAAATTTATGTGTAAGACCTTGTTAAATATCAAATAAATTTGATATAAATATATATCACCAAGTTTGCATAACTCGCCACAAACCTTGATAATATCAATGTTAGCGATTATGACAAGTATACATTGCAAGTTTGTTCATCTACATCATGTTCACATTTTTTCAAAATTTGTGAATTTGGGAATGTGCATTGATAATGTGCATATTAAATTATTATAATTGAAAATTGAAAATTTTCCACTTTGTTACTTTACAATATTCATATGTGGTATTCTACAATATTCATATTCAGACTCACATTAACATCTAAAGTATTTACAGTTAAAAAGTAATAACTTACCATGTATGCCAACTAACATATTTTTAAGTAGCAAGAAATAATTTACCATGTAAGTCGTTAGATGATTTCAAAAAATACCACATACTAAATGAAGTGGAGAATTAGAAGGTGATGAAGCATTCTATAACAAGATTTTAAAAATGAATCAACATGTATGACAAGTGATATTCACCAAGCACACCACCAATTATTGGTAGTGTGCCCACTTCAACCATTCATGGAAAAGAGAGCATGATACCAATGATTGGTAGTGTGCTAGGTGGATATCATTCACTGAAGTAGTGGTGGTTGGAGGAGTAAAGAGGTCAAACTCTACACTTAAATTGAAACGTGTAATAAAATATCTTTATTACTCATTGCATGAGACTTATATTATAATGTTACATAGAATTAAGAATTCAATGTAAGTAGTGCCTCTACCAATAAGTCTCTAAGACTAAACATGATCATTTAAGAGTTTTTACAGCAATGAATCTCTAGAACTAAACACGGGAATTTAAGAGTTTACAGCTTTTAAGAACATCGTGGTATCTTTATTCATGTTATTTGAGATCCATTGCAATATAATACCTGGAGTAGATAGGTTGTTAGTGTAAACTGTTGCTTGTAAGGAAGAATAAGACTTAAACCAAACATCAAGAAACCAAGCGAGTGTTGAATTTTTTTTTTATTTTTTTTTTTGAAGCTAAGTCACCTGACATGGGGACATGGAACACGCAAATATGATTCTGACAAGGGACACATATACCCCTTGGCACATGACACACAGGACACATTATATACTATATTATATGTGTATTATATAATATATATTAAAAAAAATAATAGATAGTACACAAATTCTCATGTTGACACAAATTTGATCATACATGTACATTGTAACATTATGCATACAATCATGATCCATCAATGAATCAAGTTTACAACTATAACTTACTACTACATCAATGAAGAATACAATAAATTGGCATTGTTCAAACATAATAAATTAACCATAAACTATAGTTTTCTCATTAAGTCATCAAAATGAAAATCTATTGCATAGGTATTGAGTCTTGAGGACTCCTGACTAGGAATGCCAATGGAAAATAACAAATATAAAACAAGAATTTAATGCAAGTAGTGCCTCTACCAATGAGTCTCTAGGACTAAACATGAGCATTTAAATTTTTTTGTAGCAATGGATCTCTAGAACTAAACACGAGCATTTAAGAGTTTTTGCATATTTTAAGAACATTATGGTATCTTTGTTGATGTTATTTGAGAGTCATTGCAATAGAATACCTAGAGTATATAGGTTGTTAGTGTAAATTGTAGCTTGTAAGGAAGTATAAGACTTAAACCAAAAATCAAGAAACCAAGTGAGTGTTGAATTTTATAGAGACATGGGACACACAAATACGAGAGTCTGACACGGGACACAAAAACCCCCAAGAACATGACACGCATGACACATTATATACTATATTATATATGTATTATATAATATATATTAAAAAATTAATATATAGTACAAAAATTCTCATGATGATACAAATTTGATCATACATGTATATTGTAACATTATGCATACAATCATGATCCATCAATGATACAAGTTTAAAAATAGCACTTACTACTGCATCAATGAAAAATACGATAAATTGACATTGGTCAAACATAAGAAATTAATCATAAACTACAATTTTCTCATTAAGTCATCAAAATCAAAATGTATTGCATAGGTATTGAGTCTTGAGGACTCCTGACTAGGAATTCCAATGGAAAATGGAAACTAAAAAAGAAGGTAATCACTAGAACTCAGAATTGTATAATAAGAAGGAAGAATCTCATAGGTTGCTACCAGTAAGCTATAGGCTATGCATATAGCTCATCAACATCAAACTTAGCATCAGTACCACAACTTCTCTCTTATGCATCCTCCTCCTATGTATCCAATGTAATATATGCATATTTTGGCGTGGAGGAGGACCTCTTAAGAGTATCACCATCATCCAAAACATTTTTTCATTCACTCCCATGGTCCTACAACACCCAAACAATGAATTAAAATGGACAAATGCAACCCAATTTCGGTGGACACGTGTCCAAAATTTGCTATTCTCTCTGGGCACGAATTAGACCCTTCTTGACATGAATCCCAAACGTTAGACACGTGTCAGTAGAAAATCGTGTCCGACATGCTAGATTCATGACACATGGGGGGGGGTCAAATCCGGTGACTTATATTTTCAATCTTCAAGGTTCAAAAATAAATTCTTCCCTACAATAGTCACACAGATAAGTCAATTACTATTATTTCAATATATAATCTACTCAATCACAGAGTTTGCGGGACCATACTATGAATATGGGAAGCTTGTAGCTGAAAAGGTGTTAATTATTAGAATAAAAAAATAGACAAAGAGAGAGGGTACTGAAGTACATCACAATGAGTAAGCCTCAATACTTTTCTACAAGTTTTTTTATCTCAAATATTATCTATAAATAAATGGAAAAGTTTTAAAATTTGATAATGATTTTTTATAGCAACCTAGCCCCTCACTTCAAATATCCATTATACTTGTGCAGGACTTTACATATGGCACTTTTTTGTGCCTCAGGGGTTATGTGTACTATTTGAAGGTGTACAAGAAGATATGAGATGATTTGATTACAATTGAGGGTCCCAACTATATACCTAGGTAGGTACCCATTCACGAATGGTCATGTCTTTGCAGACACGGCTCTTCAACACTAATTATTAATTAATTATTCATTATTCACAATAGGCTTGAGGAAGGGAAATTAAACCCTACTTTCACTCTCTAACACTCCCTCTCAACTATGGAGGAATTCCACCTATCAAGATCCATCCACTACTATGCCATCATTTCCATCATGTGTCATCTCTGCAACTTGTCTCGTCTCTGTTGAATATTGAAATCATATTCCACTAAGAAAGAATTGAAAGAGGGTGGGTCACAAGACCCTTACATCCTTTCCATAATGACAAAGGAAACTCCTCATGTCCAGGCATATAAACCCTACCAGGCTTGATCCTTTAATGATTAATTTGTTGAACATCATGCATCCTAGTCAGAGGGAATATAATAGAACCTCGTGCATCAGTCGGTAGTACTAATTAACCCTAACCACTTTTCCCAACTCATTCGCTAGATGAGAGGTACTTCCCAAGAGTCACGGGCTGCAAGGGTAGGATGTATGCTAGGGCATCCATAGGGGAAGGTGAACCACTCACCCTATGTTCGCATATTTGGGTTTGTACTCCACAAGGGAAGGTGAACCACTCACCTTGTTCTCATATAACTCCAAGAAGTACCTTAGGTCCCCACGAGCTCCTAGAGCTCAATGTTTAACCTAATCAAGATCCCTCCATATAGGGAATGTTGCTCTCTGAAGGCTAAGAATTTTTTCTTCCCAAAGTTTTTTTGAGGATATCAACAAATTGACCATTTATCCATGGGAGCCTCATTGCTCATCCGAGGATAATATTGATAATAAAACACAATTCACTAAAGGGCTTCTTCAAAACACATTGTCTTATAGCTATCCATTCTAGCAACATTGATTTTAGAAATCCTTTGTTTCATGTACATCTAGGATACCAAATCAAAAATCATATTAAAGAAAATATTTAACTAACCTTACTCCCTCTCACCCAAGGAGACCACAAGCCTATTATTTTCTAATTCATGAAGGTGCCCGAGTGCCTTTTCAACACAATTTTCTTTCATACGACCATACGCTCTCTGGTTTAAGGTGCATGTTTTAATACAAAGGATCCACTTGGAATACTACTCATCATGGGATCCAATAACTTGAAGAATTACCAATCAGCATGACATGCTTCTAACAATTCACTTCCATAGGAAGTCCTTTTCTATAATTACCGAGAGGTTTCATCATACAACTCCCTCTAAGACTAATGAGATAAAACATTATTCAATTTGTAACCATGAGTCATCCTCATCTTCTTCAAGACCCGAAGGTAGCTTCACAGTATTGGTTTCTTAATTATAAACATTAACAATTCATGCAAGGATATTATCTTCCCTCTGAAGCCTCTTCATCAATCAGGGAGACTCCAAATACAACATTCTAAATGAAAATTTGAATCAGTTCATCTATCTAGTGTACTTGTTGTTCTATTAAATGCAGGATCGCATTATACAAACTATATAAGTCCATCAGTTAATGATAACATAGTGATCCAAACAACTATCTAGGCCATACTTTAACTTCTGAGCACGTTAATGACTATAAGTTTTTAGTGTAAAGAGTTCTACAAAATCGACATACTGCAGTAATCTAGACATCATCAGACCCTGCAATAGTCAAATTCTTCTTTTCCATATTAGACAATCAAGTCATACAGAGGTTCGGATAACAACACCAGTTACACAATATGCTTACACTTCTGATATTTCAATAGAGAGGATTACAAGAAGTATTCCTTAGTCTATTTAAATATTGTGACATATTATAACCATATTAGTATAACACAATAGTATTCAGAGTTGTGTTAAGATAGTACCATGATGGTAATGTGAACTATACTCCTATATGAGATTAATAAGATTATTATATGTGCCACTATTAGATTCCAAAATTTTTTATTATAACGTTTTTAACTACCTTAAACAAACCACAAAAATCACCAAAATGGTACCAATCATGGATGACCAAGCTTGAGTGTCATGATAATCCTGTAACAGATCTGAATTTATCTTATCGAGCTATTGATCTCTAACCTCGAGGGTTATGGGCAGAATAAATAGAAGTAATTATCGCTAATCCTGTCGTCTTTATCCATTGGATGGACGTAGCGAGCTGAGGAGAACGTTGGCTCATCCCTCTCCTTCCTTAGATAGATTCCTTCGTAAGATGAGAGGTGGGTAATTGGTTGGACCACTTCCATGCAACCAATCATGATCTATAAGTAATTGGAAGAACTTCAAACAACCTTAGATATGTGTAATAAGTGGATATACCCTCATGAAGAATGAGATGCCCTTAATGGTATAAGGATAAAGATATAGATTCTTGAAATAGATTCTCATGCATTTGATAGGTTGTGCACCGCAACTTATTTATCTAAAGAAGCGATATATTATTTGTTGAATGGAAGATATTTATTGCTTGTCTGCATCGGGAAAGGCGCGAAAGCCGCCTGACACCATTAAAAATGGAAAGGATACACAAGAAGCCTCACCCTAAAAATTCCACTCACACCTAATAAGTAACTTTGGGATGAACGTGTTTTGGGGGTTATATATTGCTCAAGATTGTTTGCGTGTCTTGGGTCAAAATATGTGAGATTCTTCATCGGGCTTTTCGATCAAATTTAAAGCTTTTCGTAGGGAGGTTGATCAAGTTATAAATATATTTATATATTATAGTCCAAGTTCAAGTCCAACAACAAATTATGGGACAAGAGGTAGCATGGTCTGCAAAATAACTTACACGTTGTAGTAAGTCTACCACTACATAGTTCCACTCGAGAAGTTACCCAATATATATATATATATATATCTATTATACCAAAGAGTGTATCCAAAGAGTGTCGGGGATCTCTCCAAAGAAGGTGTCATCCATCCACAGAGTGTCGGGAAAGCCGAAGGGAGTGAGGGTCGGAAGCCCGGAAGAGTAGCAGAGTGACCCAAGCTTCTAGTTTGGATATTCTCGATTGGGCGACCTACTTATTCATATTCCTTCTGGAGGTTCACAACCAGCAACTAGGTATGTATTTGGGCAACTTAACTACCGAAGGGTTAGCGCTTTCTTGCTTATTATCCCTTATCTTCAAATAGAATATCAAGGTATCACCCAATAGGCTTCAGATCTCCATATGTGAAAGGTTTAGGGGTAGCACAACAAATGATCCTGCGCACACACACAAACCCCAAACCGGGCTTCCATCAATCATGTGTTCTAGTAGTATTGGGAGGAATGATGGGGAGTTAGTATTGACCTAAGTCACCTAAGTAGGTAGTTGGGAGGGTAGGTAGGTCACGTGGATTATTCTCTAGCTTATTTTACAATCGGGGTTTTGGCACAACTGATTCTCAAACACCTGTGATGGCAGCTCATTCTCCAACGAATTTCCCACTGTTCAGCCACCACTTTCTGGATGGGATGGATGTCAAAATCTTCACTTGATTATTTCACATTGGTTTGATAACAACTGGGTAATGATCTGGACCCAAATTCACAACTTGAATCTCGAATGAATGTTCCCAGCTGAATTGAATAAATCTCTCTCCGACTAGGTCTTATATGGATTGTCTGTTGGAAAGGAAGAAGAGTAAAGGCACAAATATCACAAATAATTCACACACGAAACACACACGCGTTGCGGCTCTTCTATTAATCACATGAAATTCAATCACTCTGAATAAAATGAACCCAGCGAAGGTTATTTATCCCGATAGACTTGAAATGCACACACTTACCAAACTCATCTATCACATAACTTCGACTTGCTATACGCTCACTTAACTGACTCTCTAACTCACTTACCAAATTCATCTATCACACAACTCGACTTACTCAACGCTTACTTAAATGATTGTCTAACTCTTCATGCGGGATTTAATTAGATATTTTAACACTCCCCCTTAATTACGACCGTTAAACTAAAACATGACTCATGAAAACTCCAACAAGCCTGCTGGTCTATGTCTCAACTAGGCTTACAACACCCAAGTTTCTTTTGTGAAACTCAAACACATATTTTACTAATGGCTTTGTAAATATATCAGCCAGTTGATCACTAAATTGACAAGGCTTCAAGTGAACTTCTCCATTGCTCACAAGTTCTCTAATAAAGTGATAACTAGTATTAATATTCTTTCTATTTTGATGAAACACACTATTCTTGGATAGTGAAATCATTGAGGTGTTGTCACAATATATTTCTATTGATCCTTGTTGTTTCTGCTTGAGTCCATCCAATACTCTTCTTAACCATACTGCTTGACATGATGCTAATGTTGCTGCTACATATTCTGCTTATGTCGATGATAGTGTCAAAATGGGATATTTCTTAGATGCCCATGCTATAACACCTGAACCAAGATGAAACACATAACTAGAAGTGCTCTTCCTATCATACAAACTTCCTGCAAAATCACTATCTGTGTATCCAATCAAATCTTTATTTTTTGTACTTGCATACATTATGCCACAATCTCTAGTTCCTGTTATGTATCTCAAAATTATTTTTCCTGCACTCCAATGTGTGCCTTTTGGAGTCTCCATAAATCTGGAAATCAAACTCACTCCTTGCATAATAATTGATCTTGTAGTTGTGAGATACATGAGGCTTCCAACCAATATTTTGAATAGATTTGGTTGACATCTGATCCTTCATCATCTGATGCAGGGGCATTAGGCTAAAAGAAAATTCCTTGTAATTTAACAAAATTAGGGTTTTTTGAGTTTTCAAAGGAGTTGGAATTTTATAAATAGTTTGAGTGAATTTTAATGATTTTTAATTAAATATTGAGAGGAATTGTAATTGTTCTCGAATTTTTGAGAACATGAGTGAATTAAGCTAGTTGAGAGTGTATAGGGATTGAGAGATTTTGTAAATCCTAAATTAGAGTTTGTTTCATTAATTGTGGAGGAAAGAGGATCCTTAGGGATTAAATAGTGATTTTAGGATACTGTTGAGAAAAGACAGGAACTGAAAACAAAAATAGTTTCAGGACCTTTTTGTATAAAATGTAAGCCTCAAAGGCATAAAAGACAGATTTAAAAAGAGACTTCAAGGTAGAAGTAGGGTTTTGATTGTAAGCCTTCGGACAATTAGAGGAAGAAGGCCATTGATTGAATATCAGGCCAGAGAGGAAGAATTCCTATGTAATTATTGTGTGTTAATGCAGTGAACTCATTTCTGAGTTTATATTTTATCTCTGAGTTATATGCCGTGTGAATGGAGTTGTAACGCAGTCACACAGCTGAAAGTCGACTCTCCTCCTATTTACACTCGTTCTTTTGCTCCGCGTGGTCCACTTGCATTTTCTTGTTTTATTTATCAATTAACAAACGGAATTTACAAATAGATATAGTCATGACTTGGATGTTGTATTATATTCCCGCCCTATATATTATCACAATATTACACCTTCCGACGTTATATAACTCTCCACCCTTCGGAACATTAATTCATAAACCCATACTATTGATTAAATTTATCTTCGGAATTTTATATCAATAGCCAACACTTTATAAATGAACTTTATAACAGTACCGGTCCTGGGACCCACTTCCACGTGCCTTATGTAAATCACTTACAATAAACCGTGTGCTCCTTTATTAAACCTCGCGCACCTTTGTGAAGCGCCCGCCGTCCGATGCGCCTATCCCAAATCAACGGATCTCGTTCATTCCGCTCGTCATCCTGGTACGATGGATAACACGTGAAATCGCAGTTTAAATAGTGGTTTTGGAACAGTGGCCTAGCCACGTGTCGATTCCTGTATGGAATCGCTCCGTTTCGGAAAATACCACTCACGCCGCAAAAGTGGTGCGGGAGAACCCGGAAACAGCTTGTGGTTTCGCTACAGTAACTGACTGCGGTTCTCATTGGGTTAATCTCCTTTGTGTGTCTTAACTCCAGGCTTAGTCCCGGTTCCGACTTCAACTAACAGTAAACTCTGGTTATCTCCTTATACGGAAAGTTCACAATATTATCCAGGATCCTCTATACAAACCACGCCTAAGGGTGGGGTTAACTGCGCAAGGATTATTCGAATAAATCAAGGTAAACCATCGATAGAGATAGGGGGAAATCTCACAGGAGTTCAATTTTTTCCATACACAGAGTTCGTTACTTCGCAATTAAACAATCTCTTCACTCTTGAGGATTCGAACGACCCTACGGTGAATGCACACAGAAACTATTTAATTGGAAGCAATTATGGACACAATTTTATTGCAGAATCTCTCTTCTCTCACTCTCGCTCTCCTCTGTTTCAATTACATCCGAGAATACATTTATACATATACACATATGACTCTTCGGTTCCTATGAGAGGACCGTTCTGGAATTCAAAAGTCTCTTACAATAATTCAACTAACTGAAACATGACAGACAGACTAACTAACTATTCAACTTCTACAACTCTTAACTACTCTAAAACAAAACAATCAGCTGAGGTATTGACACCTAGTTGTTACAATTTTGGTGGTTTCGAACCCTCCTAGCCACAACATGTGGAAAAAACTCCTACATTGCTGGCTAGTGCCTAATGCCCCTGCATCAAGTTGGGTTTGAGGATTACACTCTGTGTGATTTATATTGATTTAACAAATTAGCATCGATCACAGTTGGATCGATGCTATTAAAAGAAATTTCCATAGATTATTTAAATTGAGGTAACAATTTGCCGGATGTATCTCACATTGGAGATTACATTGTATAATCATTTCAAGGAGACAATACACACTCTATTGTGTATAAACAGTGCTGAGAGGATTAATGTATTTTGAATCACAAACAATAAATATTCATTCATGTGTTGGTGAGTAACCGAGAAGGGTTGAAGTACTGGTCGATATCATATACAGAAGATGTATGGTATGGCTATGTGCGTTGATAGATGACAGTGAGGTTTTGAAAATTGGGTTTTTCAAACTTTGAAACAAGAGCGAGAGCAGAAACGAAGGGCATAGGGTTTTAAAACTATTCGAATTGAATTGAAGGCAGATAATGAATGCGTAGAAAGTTTGAAGACTGTTCAAAATGTTGAATCGAACACACAGTGGAATTGGAACCATGAGTCATAGCACAGTGGAGCCGTGGAGCAGTTTTGGAAGCCAATGAATGGTTTTCGCATGATTTAAAAATGGTAAGCAGTAATCCGGTTTTGAACGTGATAAACGCCAGCGAATGACACATGGCATGGGCGGTATTTAATTACCACTGATTTCGCGTTGAGTTTGTGTGATAAACCTCAGAAGTTAATGGAATGTGATAGTCATCGGATGTGTTTGAGATGAAGATCTAAGGCTGGATGCGTGGAAGTTGCGTAGAGGTAAATTCCAAGTAAGATGTGGGCCCGAAAGTTCGTATTAATATATGTTGGTGATTTGGATTTTAAAACAAAAGTCGAACTTTTAAATGGTATGAAATGTCCGCATGGGGTCAAATGTAAGTAGAGCTTTGGTTTCCAAGATTAATCAAATGAAATATTTGAATGGGCGCATATATAAGCATTGTTATATGTGATTTGGTAAGTGTTGACCGAAGATTTAATTTGGGGTTTAACCAAAGTTTGAATTGGCATATGCAGAATTATATTTGGGGTCTTAATTGGAAAATTGAATATTTATTCGATTGCATGAAATGGTTAAGGCCTATGGTTTATAACCATAGAGCATGAAGAAGAAACAACTTCGCATATGAAGATTGTGAATTGGGTTTTATTATAAAGTTAAATCAGAGATTTAATAATAAGCTTTTGCATTATTGAGTTTGCCCAATCTGAGATTATTTGGGGTTTTAAATTGACATGCATTTTTATATGCATCATAGAGAGAGAATGTGGGTTTAGTAGCTTGGGTTGCTATCAAGTGGTATCAGAGCAGGAAAGGCTCTGTTGAGAATTAAAGATTTTTTTTTATTAAATCTGAATGCATGTGTGATGAAAGGAAAGAAGAGATTGGATTTTAAAATCTGATATGCAGCAGATACACAAATGAAGTGAACAGACATTTGCAGAAATTAATGAAGAGAACAAGATCTTGCAGAGATCTTGAAGGTGAGATAATTTTAAATCTGATTTTAAAATTATGATTGCAGAATTATGGTTGTAGATATGATGAAGACAAAGTTTTGATGATGATGGCAGTGAACCTAATATTCTAGCTAAAGGTTGGATAAGGAGAACAACTAAAGTGTTCTCAACAGAAGGTGAGTTGAGGATATAAGCCTAGAGAGAGCAGAAGAGAGTGCTCAAGAGGTTCCAGAAACTAGTGCTTGCCAAAAGACCAAATCCAGAGAAGGAATTAGTGAGGTAAGTGGAAGCAAGAAAGCTTGTTGTTGCAGAGGCTTAGTGCAACTCATGGTGAGTGAGGAGCTCATGAAGATGATCATGGAGGATCAGAGAAGAGGTTCTAAAGAATGCCACAGAGATCAGATGAAGGATAGAGAAAGAGAAATTGCAGTGATGAAAGTACAACTGGAGGCACTAAAGGAATGGCTGCAAGAAGAGAAAAACCAAAGAGGAGGATGGATCTTTTCACTGAAGGGAAAGATATTAATTTGGAAACCATTGCAAATGAAGTGGAGGCAGAAGGAGATTGCCTTATGAAAGAGGAACATAGATTGTTTGAGTCAAGGATGGAATTTGAGGATTCCACATGCAAATTTGTTCAAGGAGAAATGCTTGAAGAACCAAACGAGACTGAAAAGTCTTGTGTTTTTAAAACTAATGAGTTGTGTATGATTGCAGGTACATCACAGGATGATGAACAAGCTTCAGAGTTTGTTAAGGAGAGAAAATTGAATCTGAAATCTGTTCAGATCAATGCTGAGATAGTAAAATCTCAGGAAGAAAAGGAGACACAGGGGTCTAATGAGAATATTCAGCAGAATATTGAGGCAGAGGATGAAGGACCATCTGATGATTGGTCAAGAGAAAATGAAGGTATGGAAAGTTGTGTAAAGTTTCCAAATTCTACTCCAATTGAAATTGTTGAATTATATAGAAAAATAGATCTTCAAAGAAGAGAATTGGAAAATAAGAGGATCTATACACATGATAAATTGCTCAAGAAGCAAGATAGGAAAATTTTCATGAATGATAGTCAAAGTGAAATTGCAGAGAAAGAAGTTCATTATTGTGAGCCAGTGTCGGGAAACATTCATGAAACAGATGATGGAAAGAAGGAGAGACTAGCTGACAATCTCATGGAGAATGTAAATCAGCATACTGATGTGCTAACAAAGGATTTGGAAGAAAACTCAAAGCAGCATACTGATATGTTGTCAGAGGAGGAAGAGACATTGAAACCTTGTATTTTTAATGTTGATAGTTCATGTGTTAATTATGCAGGCAAAGAAGGACAACAAATGGAAAATGTCAGAAAATTTAATGAGAAGGAAACTATGTTAGCTGAAAACATAGTAAAGGATCATCATTCTGTTATGGTGATTGAAACAATGGAGATAACACTGGAAGCTGAGAAGAAATAAAATGAAGATTTTCTGAGTCTTGAAAGAGACTTGGAACTGCAGAAAGAAGATTTGGTGACTGGATCATCAAATAAGGCCATTGGGTCTTGTAATTTTGAAATTGACAATTTGACTATGTTTACAGGTATTGCAAAAGACAATCCAACTTTTGGAGTTGTCTTGGATGAAGATGAGTTGTTACAGGAGAAGGAATTCATAAATTCCAAGGAAGGTGAAACAGTCATGAAGGAACTTGTTGACGGGAAAATATGTCCGGCCAACAGTAGGGGATCTCCCCGGTAGAAAGTCCCAATTAGACTTTGAACCGTTTGGAGTAGGGATCCCGTCCGGGGTGTGGGTCCGACTACCACTTAAATGACTATCTCTTCGGCTTCGAGCAACCTGATTGAAACTGCAAACATACACTTATTAACACGATATAGAATACATGACTGATGAATAAAACCGATATATGACACTGTGCATAGCAAGGTAATAGACAAAATGCATAAACTCAGGAAATTTCGTTAGCAACACATCTATGAGGTATGCATGCAAGATAATCTGACCGCCAAAGAAACAATCCTTTGTGGTAAGAATATCCCTTAACTTTCCGAAGGATATAACGAGATGCTAATAAAACAGTTCATTAACATTCATCATGAAGTAAATAATAAACTTGAGCATCATCAACACAATCACAGATAGCTATGGTGCATGAATGATACTATTAATAACACAGATTCATTAATCAGAAGATATTCTGAAACTGTACGCAGAATACACACAATGTTGTCACAGCTAAACACATCATCCAATCAAAGGGGTTTTAACATGTATTGTATTTCATATATCAAGAGTATGCTTCTTCAGTTACAATGCAATAATGCCTTTTAGTCCAAAAAGAGCAGCCCCTTACAATGCTCCCCACAGGGGTATTTATAGATTCAACAGACGCACTTATGGCCTTCCGACGGTTCAACTTCCCGACGGTTCAGCTTCCTGTTTGCCAAAATTGCAACCTGCGACCTGGTCGCAAATGCGACCCCTAACGACCTGGTCGCAAATAGGTTGCGACACAGTCGCAAATGCGACCTGCGACCCAGCGTTTGAAACTATGGAGGTGGTCGCGCAATTGAGGTTTCTGGAGCGTCGACTTTCTTGCCTTTGAGGAAGTCTTTCCAAGTCTGGTAATCCGCCGTTATAGGAGCGACAAGAGGGCTTTCCTCTTTTATCCGATGCATACATTCTAGAACATTCGGCACCAGAGTCTCCTTCTTCTGGGAGATCATCATTGAGAGAGAAGCGAGCTTGGTGTAGATTTGCACTGGGGTGACAAGCAACCGGTTCAGATTCTCTTGTGATGCTTCGAATTCCGGTGCGGCGGCAGCTTGTCGTACTGGTTGCAGAAAAGACTGAATTTCCTGCTCTACCTGTTCATGTCAATGTCATCTATTAGCTCGTCCTCTACATCCTGCGTTTGACCCTTTTCTTTCTCCTTTTGCTGGCGCTCTGCTTCCGCCTTGTCACGCTTTTCTTTCTCCCGGCGTTCTGCCTCTGCCTCTGCTTCCTTTTCCTGTTTCCTCTTTGCTGCGGCGGCCTGTTCTGCCTTTTTCTGATGATCGATTTTATCGAGCTCTTCTTTCAGTGCCTTTTCTGCCGCCGCTTGTGCCTCTTTTTCCTGTCTTTCTTTCTCCTCCTCTTTTTTCCTTTTCCGTTCTGTTCTGGCGTCTTTCTTGCGTTTCTCTTCATCTTCCTTCCTCTTCTTTTCCTCTTCCAGTTTTGCCTGGGCTTGTGCTTCCCTTTGCTGATCTGCGGTGTCAGGTCCTGCACCGGTCTGTGTTCTTTTATCTTTGGAGGAGGAAGAACCTCCAATGTTCTGATACTCTGCTCCTTCTCGGTCAGGGTCGATTCCTGGTGCGAGATGCCGATTAGCGTTATACCAATTTCTTCTCTCATCCTCATCCGGGCACTCGACGTGTTGATAACTCCATCTGAAATTGGCCCTTTTACAATGTTCGGGAACTATCCTGACTGGATCGTAATTTCGGCGGTCTAGATTTCTGAAGTGATAGCTTTTCACCTCTTCCCCTTCACGCGCTACTTCTCTGGAGTCTTTGACCGTATAGGAACCAATGGTGAGAGGTAGAGCAGGCCAAGGTTTCTTCTTCCCTTTGGCAAGGACGTTAGAGAAACCCAAGGTCATCTGAAAACACACCTCTTGTATGAGCACCTTGTCGGTAACAAACTTAGGTAGAGCGTGTGGTGCTTTAAACGAGCCAAATACTCGGATGATTGTGAAATCGGCGAATGGGAACCAGTGTGCCACCTGACCCAGTGTTTCCATTGCTCGCCAAGACATGCAGGGGGCATCTTGACCAAATAGTTTCCCTTAGAGGGCGGGCATGAATATGTGAGAGATTTTCTCGATGTCCGACTTGTACCTAGATTCCCAGAATACCCCGGTCTGCAAGTGTATTGCCTGGGTCTGTTCGGGGTCCCAGTTATGTGGCCATCCCTCGACATGCATCTGGGCACAGACAACATCTAATAGATACGAAGCCATGTAGAATTCTGATGGAGCTCCCTCATCTTGGGCTAAAGCTGAAGCCAAGTTTGTGTGCATGGAGCCCATTAATATTCCCGCCCAATTGAATCGAGTGCCGTGGACTGTTACGTGTTCTATGATGGTTGCCCATGTTCCATTGAAGGTGGTGGCGTCCGAACGCCCGTATATCTTGCACAGCATGGCGGCCACTAGCTTATAGACTTTCCTCAGACTGGCCACCGGGTACTCCTGGTCCTTCTTGATCTTAAATTTGTCTGGTTCTGCCCACCATCTTCTGATCGTGTCAACCATCGGCACTTCATTTGCAGCAAACCTTCTTGGGGTGAAATTCACCTCTGCTTTGGGTAGCGAGTAGTAGACCTGTGCTCTTGAACTTTCCAATGTTGCGAACGCTTTCCCTGCACTATCTCGGATTGTGAAGCTTTTCGGATCAGTCTTCTGTATGATCCAGTCCAACATCTCTGGGCACTGAAAGATGGCAGGATGTGACCCGACTAGGTGCAATCTGGACCTTTTTACTTTCAGGTATATTTCACGATCCGGGAGATCTTCTGGGAAATCTCCTTCTAGCATGGCGAACTCACGGTATACTTCATACCACCTAAGGCTATCCTCCTTTGCGAAGGTGCAAAGTGTGTCTCTGTATATTGGCGGCGGAGATATTTGTATGTCTGCGTCTGATTCTTCCTCCACCACCTGCCTGCTTCTCCTTCGGGATACCCGGGGTGCCATATTGCTAGAGTCAGAGGGGACCGGTACTGTGTCTGCTCTGAATTCACCTGCTGCATTTAGAACAGAATCACGGGATAAGAAAGACATGATGATAATGGCTAAATAGAGTCTGAACATGCAAAGATAATTTACTGTTCTCTGGGAGTCGCTGGGTCGCTGCTCTACAAAAGGACTCACCCGCGACCTCGCGACCTTGCGACTAGGTCGCAGGGTCGCAGAGTCGCTGAGTGGGACTTTTGCGACCTTGCGACCTTGCGACCTTGTCGCTAGGTCGCAGGTCAAATTTGCGTTTTGCGCGCGCGCGACCTTGCGGCTAAGTGTTTACTAATGGGAAAAATCCACGGTCTGAAAGGTCCAGAATTTACCATAAGGCACAGCCATGAGGATTTAGGCAAGAGGCGGGTGACCTTGGGGCTTGGGGGAAACAACACGATGATGAAAATCTTAAATAAAAACCCACATCCTTGCCGGTAAATAAATAAGACCGTGGGGAGGCTCAATAATGGCAAGAAATGCTTAAGAGGGAAACATGAGGAGGAAAAGGCAACTTACCCGGAAGAAAACGCGCCAGTCAACCTGTCAGAGTAAATCCGCGGTTTTCGCTGAGAGTCACAAATGCGACCTAGTGACCCGACCTTATATAAAAAGGTCGCACGTGCGGACGTTTAATGGGGTCGCAAGTTGCAAGTTTGCGACCTTGCGACCTTGCGACCTACAGGTCGCTGGGTCGCAAGGTCGCTGGGTCGCAAATTTCTTTAAAACTTCACTTTGCGACCTTGCGACCTCAAGGTCGCTAGGTCGCAAGGTCGCAAAATGTTCAAATTCTGACTCTTGCGACCTGTGCGACCTTAGGGTCGCAGAGTCGCATAGGTCGCCTGGGTCACAAATAATGCATATGCGACTTAGTGACTTGCCTTTAGAACTTTACTTGGTCTCTTTCCCTTTTAGTTTTAAGGGGGGCTCCAAAAATTTTGAAGTGTGTGTTATGATTTTATGTATTTTTTGGAGGGTGTTGTAGGAGCTACAACAAATGGCGATTCACTGGATGAATTCAAAGTCTCTGCTGATGAAGGGTCGATGAGGGAGGAGGGAGGGGGTTCTAGTACTTGCTTGTTCTTTCTACCTCAGAGTTTACACGTTCCTTCCTTTGCCATCCTGCGTAGTCACCTGCCCCTTTTGGCTTGTTGGGTGCAGATCAACCGAATTTTAATTCCTCATGCTCCAGGATCGAGAGGGTTGGGGAAACCTTGGACAACTGCAGGGTCCGGTACAATTATTTCGTCCTCATGGTGTCGCTCCGCTGCCAGCGAACCTCTCGGCTCAGGCGGAGTCACTGCCTAAGGAGTCGTGAACGTTGCTCTGCTGCCAGCGAGCCTGGTCAGTACCCCGGCGGAGTCGTTACAACACCTCTCTGCGCAGGAAGCCTTTCTCAAACCTTTACCCTTTATTCGTGTGCGATTGCACTTATTTGAGAATGTGCCTGTGGCACTTATTTAGATGGGAAATATTTTGCCTGGGCGGTTGAGGGATCCCGACTTATTTTGCTTGTAGAGAGGTTGCCCCTGGTCTCATATGAGGACTCGGGTTTTTCCCGGATGACCTGCAATTCTCTCGAGTTAGCCCTGTTCCCTCACGATCCGGTTGCGTCTACGCCAGACCTTTTCTACCTGCACCCTTTAAGCTGCTAGGTGGTTCCTTATGCTTGAAGACTATGGTAAGACCGTGTATTATCCTTAGGTGCCCATTACAAGCGAGTTTCGACTGCCCCGTGCTTTGCGGGAAGGGCCTTTCATCAGCATAGAACCTCTTCAAGGAGTGATCTGGTTGCGGGCAGCTTAGACAAGGTTTTCTTTGAAGAGTTAGGGAAAAAGTTTTTTTTTTTTTTTTTTTTTTTTTTTAGCAACAAAAGAAAAACGGCTTCTATGATACAGGGGGAGAACAGCCCTTTGAGGGCTATTCAAGTAAAATAGTGTTTGAGCTCATGCCCGTTTACCGGGAGGACCTCGACTTTTCCTTCCAAAGTTTGCAATCGGAAAGTATGGGAACCTATCTTTTCTTTAACCTGAAAGGGACCTATCCATAGTGCTTGAAATTTTGCATGTTTTCCTTTCTCTTCGTGCGCCTTATCCCACTTTAGGACAAGATCTCCTACTTCGAATTTTTTATCTCCTGCAGACTTTTTATCGAACCATTTTTTGATCCGACTCTGGTGGATGGCGAATTTCTCCCGGGTTTTCTGCCTTTCCTCTTCTAGTTTCAGCAGGGTGTCAATGTGGATTTGCAAGGCGGGACAAGGGGTACCGTGGCACTCTTGAGACAACTGTAGAGCGGGGAGAGACAAATTGGGTGGGAGGACGGCTTCTTTCCCATACACGAGAAAATATGGTGAGGTGCCTATTGATGACTTAGGAGTGACGCGATCAGCCCAAAGTGTGTTTTGGAGAGCGTTATGCCAGTTTCGTTGGTGAGACAGAAGGGTCTTCTTGACGATGCGGATCAGATTTTTATTTGTTGATTCTGCTAGACCATTTCCTTGGGGATAGTACTTTCCAGAGTGTTTGAGAACAATGCCATTTTCTAATGCAAAATCATATAATTTAAAAGATGAAAAATACGTTGCATTATCAAACACTAAGGAAGTTGGAACGCCAAACCTGGTAATGATGGAGTGAGTGACAAATTGCATTACCTCCTGATCATTGACTTGGCGTAATGGTACCGCCTCAACCCACCTGGTGAAGTAATCAGTGGCCGTCAAAATGTACCTGTGTTGCTTAGAAGAGTGGGGTAGAATCTCACCACTGATGTCCAAACCCCATTGCTGAAAAGGTTCTTCTACTGCTACCGACAACAAAGGAGCAGCCGGACGCGCTTCTCGGCTTGCAAATTTCTAGCATTGAATGCATTTCCGAACATATGCGTGAGCATCTCTGAAAAGGGTTGGCCAATAATAACCTGCACGCATAATTTTATGAGCAGTGGTATCCCCGGCGAAATGACCTCCCGCTGGTCCATCATGCAGCTCGGTTAAGACCTTCTGAGCTTCATCCTGTTCTAGGCAGCGCAACATTACTCCATTGGAATGTTTCTTGAAGAGCTTCCCTTGGATTAACCGGTAGGACGCGGCTTTGAGTATGATTGCACGTTTCTGCCGGGCATCTAGATTTGGTTCCAATACCCCGTGCGCCAAATATCCCGAGATATCCGAGTACCAAGACGGGTTCCTTTCCTGGGGCATGACATCAGTTTGGTACATGTCAATCTCTTGCTCCCAATTATCTTCTTCACTTTTTTGGGAACCTGCGGCCTCCGCGGCCATTTGGCATAAACCTTGTCCTTTAACCGTGCGTGCTGGCTTAAACTCTAAGTCGTACTCTTGCATACACGCAACCCAGTTCCCTCTCTTCTCGCCCAACTCTTGCTGCATGAATAGTGATCGAACAGCTGGATGGGGAACGTAAACTGTGACATGGTTCTTCAAGATGTATGGTCTGAAATGTTTAACCGCTTTGTATACCGCATAAGCCTGTTTCTCGATCTCAGGATAATTTAATTCAGCTCCCTGTAGACCAGTGCTCATGAACGAAATGGGACGCTCGTCATTATTTTTGTCCTTTTGTGTGAGCACGGCTGCCAGGGATGAGTCCGAAGCGAACGTGTATAGGCTGAAATCTCTGCCGAAATCTGGGCTCTGGAGAGAAGGCGCTTCGGCTATAGCTTTCTTGATCTGGTCGAAAGCTTCCTTTTCGGGCTGATTCCATTTGAAAGTGGCATTTTTCTTTATCATTCCTTGCAGTGGCTTCACTATCTGGGCGAAATATGAGATAAACTTACGTACAAAATTGATTTTTCCCAAAAAGGATTGCATTGCTTTCTTACCACTGGGGAGAGGGATTTGAGAAATGGCTTTTGCACGTTCTGGATCAACGACAATGCCTTGCTTCGTTATGATATGACCTAGCAGATTCCCTTCTGCTACGGCGAAAACACTTTTCTTTGGCTTAAGCGAGATACCGTATTTTCTGCATCTTTCGAAAATCTGTCTGAGGTGACGCAAGTGATCCCCCCGATGTTTGGAAAACACAGTAACGTCATCCAAGTAGACCACCACACTTTGGCCTATCAGACCTCTGAATGCTATGTCCATCGCTCTTTGGAAAGTTGCTCCTGCGTTGATTAATCCAAAAGGCATACGTCGGTATGCGAAGGTTCCCCACTTAGTTCGGAAGGTAGTCTTTAACCGGTCTGGTTCAGCCACCAGTACTTGATTGTAGCCAGAGAAGCCGTCCAACAAAGAGAACATCTCTGAGCCGGACACTGCTTGTAATATCTGCTCCATAGGGGGCACTGGGTAATTATCTTTACTCGAGGCCCGGTTAAAGTTCCGGAAATCTACGCATAAGCGAATCTCACCTGACTTTTTCCGTACCGGCACTAAATTGGACACCCATGTGGAATGGCGAACTTTGAAGATAATGCGGGCGTCTAAAAGTTTTTTGAGTTCTTTTAGAATTAGCGGCTCCATAGTAGGGTGTACTTTCCTAAGTTTCTGTTGGAATGGTTTTACATTTTCTTTAATGGGTATCACATGTTGTATAATTCGCGTATCGTATGTGCGTAAGTCCTCATATGTCCAAGCGAATACGTCGCGATACTTGCGAAATAATTGAGTGAAATCTTGGGCCTCTTGGGGGGTGCAGTCTTTCCCCAGGTTGATGAATTTAGGATTATCTTCTGATCCCAAGTTCACTTGTCGATGAGCCAAGATCGAGCTCTGCACTTTTGCATTTGGGGGCCCACGGAACCGGTTTTGCAGATCAAACATCTTTTCCAGTGATACCACCCCTTTAGGCATGGGGTTTCCCTTAACCTGCTCGTACTCCTTTTGCATAGCCTGGTCGTGCTCATTTTCATCTATAGCAGCGTCTTTGAATATTTCCGAGTTGCACATAAATTCCAGCACCTGTTGATCATCATCAAAAACACGCAGATTAGTGATGTTGTCTGGCACGGATGGTCTATACATAACTTCAATAGAAAACCCGTCCCTCAAAGGGGTAAACCTGGCGGCAGCATTAGCTAGAGTATCTGCTGCTGCGTTGTGCATTCTTAGAACAGACTTAATTCCAAAAGCATCAAAGGAAGAAATTAATCGCCATACCTCTTGCTGATACGCCTTCAAATGTGGAGACAAACAGTGAATAGTGTTGCGTACCTGCCGAGTGATAATCTCAGAGTCACCAATAACCCGTAAGCATTTCACCTTCAAATCCAACGCCTTCTTAAGTATGAGGATCAGAGCTTCATACTCGGCAGTGTTGTTAGTGCATTGGAACTCGAGTCGACAAGAGACTAGGAATTTTTTCTTATGTGGATCAAGCAAAACGCAGCCGGCACCAGAACCATCGAGATTCTTGGAACCGTCGTAATACAATGTCCATATATCATTTTACGGGTCCTTGGGGGCAGTGTCTTGCGGAGGAATTTTGGGTTGGTGTGATATAGTTTGAGCTTGTTCCTCTGCGACGAGTGTCATTTCAGAAAGGACCTCGGGGCCTACTGCAGACTGGGGAGGTTGGTAACATCCAAAAACGGAGTCTAGAAAACACATACCAAGTTCTTCTTGGGCGAAGCTGATGGGTTCATTTGTGGCATCCAAATCAGTTACCGTGTGCTTCATGTATGGTTCACTTTCAACTCTGATTTGGTTGTTTCTCCCTTTGTAGGGTAGCCATAGGTGAGACCAATCTGTGGCGAAGTATCCTTGCAATTTGCTAGACCAGTCTCTACTAAGCAGTACACCATAGGCTTCTGGGATGTCGACAACCACAATATCAATACATTGATGAACCCTCGAGTCGGATGAGAGGCGGATGATGACATTGTTTAACTCTCCGACTGTCGGTACTTGTGATCTGTCCAGTTGAATGATTTTTGCGTCAGTTTTCTCTGGGAGGATGTTGAGTTTCTTGCACACAGATAAAGGCATGACATTTGTGGAAGCACCAGAGTCAACGAGGCAATTGTGAACGTTGAAATTGAACATTTCGAAAGATAAGAGAAAAGGAGGGGTGGACCCTCTTGAGTTCGTGTTGACCGCATTTACTATAGATTGGAAATCTGGACTGGTTTGTGCAGATGTGTTGCTAACGGTCTTCGTATTTTGGTTGTTGGCGAAAGCTTTTAGGATAAGCTCCTTTTGGTTCGTGATGCGGGCCAACTCGTAGAGCGAGATGTTAGCCCTGGTCTTTTTCATGTCCTCCACTATGTTGTAGCTAGTATCAGTTTGGGGACTAGGTTCGGTAGTGGTTTTCGATGGTTCCACTAGGAGTTTGGTCTTTTGACTTGCTTTGCCGTTACTATTGGTAGGCTTGTCCGGCGTAGTTGGTCCTTCGTTGCTAGGGGGAAGAATTTTCCTCAGGAAAGCCCTTTTCTTGTCTTCATATGATTGTTCGGGAATAGCTCCTTTACTTCTAAGACTATAGTTTCGAGTGGGCTGAGACTTGGGACTTCCTGCCATATTAATATCAATGGGAGCGAGACTCTCTCCCCCGCGGATTACATCGAAAGTTAAAACAGAGGCTCCCGATTCCCCATCTAGGAGCGAAACTTCGTCTTGATCAGAAACTTCATCCTCTGTCAGGCTTCCTGGAGTTTGATCATCCAGAAGCTGGTTAACTACTGCGGTCATGCTGCCGATCCATTGCGGGCACGTCTTTTCAGAATGGGCAGCTTGGTGAAAAGAACAAAAATTGTCTTTCCCTATCTCCTCCACGTTGAGAACGGCACTGGTGTTTGACGGAGGCCTGCTGGTGTTGGGATTGTTTTTCTTGAAAAAAGGTTTGGGAGGTTTATTTGTAGTTGAGGTTTCAACGCCTTTTCTCTTTAAGTCAGATACCTCATTCGTTAGCAGTTTGAGGGTCTTGGCCATACTTTCGAAATCGAAAGTTTCTCTCTCCCTATTTGGGGTGGAGGACTGACCCTTTTTAGTGGTTGATTTGTGATCATCCTTTCCGTCATGATCCATGACACCTATTGACAACATGTCCTTTTCTACCGCGAGAGCAGCCGCGTAATTTGCTGTAAGAGTAGCGCGGGCCTCACGTTTGACGAAAACTGCAATATCCCTCGGGAGGGCTTTGGTATAGTAGTCGATGGTGATAGAATCGTCCAACGCTAAGTTTGGAGGAAATTTTTGCAATATGGTTGCAAAGCGTTGGTTAAAGTCTTTAACTCTCTCTTTTCTATGACACTTGATGGTGCTTAGTTCTGTGAGGAGCATAGAGGGTGTTTTATCTTCCGCAAACTTTTGCAGGAACACACGACGGAACTGGTCCCATGAAGTAATAGACGCACTGGGTAGGGAGCGGTACCAGGTGGCAGCCTAGCTTACAAGAGTGTGTGGGAAAAGTCGACACGCAACGTCATCGGACTGAACTCTCATAATTTGTAGAGACAGATAAAAACTACTAATATGGTCTTCTGCCGATGTGCCTTTCTCTGGATCGAACTTAGGAAGATGCTTCTCTGGGTGTCTGGGCATATCATGGAGAGGACCTAAAAGGGCCAAAGGGGATTGAGCCATCCAAGCCAGAGGCTGCACCCTCCTGGGGCGTTGATGGTTTCGGGTTTCTGCTTCAGACTCACTTCCCGTTCCTGACACCGAGGTTCCTTCATGACGACGGGAGTGTTCATCTCGGTGTCTTTCACGGTTATTCACGTTTCTAAGCAGCTCCCAGTTGTGAGGGGGGGGTCTATTTTGGTTTTGGTGGTGATTATGGTTGGCGTGGTGTCTAAGGTCGTGAATGATATTCCCTCTACCACCACGACCTTGACCCCTGTTGACTCCACCTTCATTTCTTCGAGGCCTATTGACTTCTTCTGCATTCCTTCGGGCTGTATTACCTTCTCTTTCGTTTCTTCTCTCCCCTTCTCCTTCTCGTGGGGAATATACTTGGTTTTTGGTCCACTGATGTGAGTCAGGCTGTGGTTCGGGGAAAGGTTCAGTATCAGGGAAACCTTCACTATCGTGGGTAACGGGGTCATTTTCCTGGACAGCCCGTGCGAGGTCCTCAATCATGGTATTCACAAGTTCAGGTACGGTACGGACTAGCACGCCATTGCGAGTGATGTTATCGGCAGGGGTCCTAGTGTGGGCTAGGAATTCCATGATAGGGGTATACCGTAAATCCTTGATGAGATTACGGGCAACTGGGCGCAAGGCTCTCAGCTGTTCGTTAGTGATTTCGAAGTATCGGGCTTCCACCGTTGGAATATCTTCTAAGGGGGGAAGGGCAACTTCGTTATTTATGACCTCCCGGCGGGGAGTTTGGGATGGAAAGTCTGTTGTATGCTGGGAGGATGCCATGGCCCTCCTTCTAGCGCCAAATCTGTTGACGGGAAAATATGTCCGGCCAACAGTAGGGGATCTCCCCGGTAGAAAGTCCCGATTAGACTTTGAACCGTTTGGAGTAGGGATCCCGTCCGGGGTGTGGGTCCGGCTACCACTTAAATGACTACCTCTTCGGTTTCGAGCAACCTGATTGAAACTGCAAACATACACTTATTAACACGATATAGAATACATGACTGATGAATAAAACCGATATATGACACTGTGCATAGCAAGGTAATAGACAAAATGCATAAACTCAGGAAATGTCGTTAGCAACACATCTATGAGGTCTGCATGCAAGATAATCTGACCGCCAAAGAAACAATCCTTTGTGGTAAGAATATCCCTTAACTTTCCGAAGGATATAACGAGATGCTAATAAAATAGTTCACTAACATTCATCATGAAGTAAATAATAAACTTGAGCATCATCAACACAATCACAGATAACTATGGTGCATGAATGACACTATTAATAACACAAATTCATTAATCGAAAGATATTCTGAAACTGCACGCAGAATACACACAATGTTGTCACGGCTAAACACATCATCCAATCAAAGGGGTTTTAACATGTATTGTATTTCATATATCAAGAGTATGCTTCTTCAGCTACAATGCAATAATGCCTTTCAGTCCACAAAAGAGCAGCCTTTAACAATGCTTCCCATTGGGGTATTTATAGATTCAACAGCCGCACTTATGGCCTTCCGACGGTTCAACTTCCCGACGGTTCAATTTCCTGTTTGTGAAAATTGCGACCTGCAACCTGGTCGCAAATGCGACCTGCGACCCAGCGTTTGCAACTTATGAAGGTGGTCGCGCAATCGAGGTTCCTGGAGCGTCGACTTTCTTGCCTTTGATGAAAACTTTCCACGTTTGGTAATCCGCCGTTATAGGAGCGACAAGAGGGCTTTCCTCTTTCATCCGATGCATACATTCTAGAGCATTCGGCACCAGAGTCTCCTTCTTCTGGGAGATCATCATTGAGAGAGAAGCAAGCTTGGTGTAGATTTGCACTGGGGTGACAATCAACCGGTTCAGGTTCTCTTGTGATGCTTCGAATTCCGGTGCGGCGGCAGCTTGTCTTACTGGCTGCAGAAAAGACTGAATTTCCTGCTCTACCTGTTCCCAGCCTTTAGTTTCATTTAGTGCCCCTAATGATGGAATGTGATGAAGAGCGTTCATGGAGTCGATACCACTGATTAGGTGATTATACGCGGACACTACTTTGTCCAGATCTTTGGACAGCTTGTCTTTGGATTGCATACTCATCCGAATTTGCACTTTGTCCTCTTGCGTATGACTCCAATCCTTTCGAGGCACGTGTTCGGGAACTTGCTGATACTGGGCTGTCCAATTCATCATTTTGTCCAAGGCTGTCGAGGCTTCCTTGAGTTGTTCGTGTTTCTGCTTGGTTTCTTCCCGTGCCTCTGCCAATGGGGCCACTGTTTGTTTCAGGGTGAACATTTCATGGTATACTTGCCTCATTGTCATCTCCAACACATCACATTCCTTCTTGACCGCCAGTGGGACCTCATTCACTTGAGCGGGCCTACCCTGGAGCTGGAGCATCTCATTTTCTAGCCTTGATTTCTCTTGCTCTGCCGCTTTTAGCCGGTTCTGTAAAGAAATAATCTCTCTGCTCATCCTTGTGACATTTTCTTCTGTGGCTGCGGCAAAAGCGGTGCCTGCTAACGCTATCATAACCGGATTTGTCCTTGTGTCTGGGACAATGTCCTTTCCGGTGGAGACTGTGGAGATGGCAGGGTAGCCTGACGTCAAGGATTTCCTCTTCTCTTGTCGTATCTTGAAAGAGAATTGGTCAAAGGTTAATCTGGTCAAGTCGAAGACTTCTTCTTCTTGCTCCCCCAGAAAGTCATCAACACTGAGGGCACCTCCCACGCCACCTGCAAGGATATTCAGGGGAGATAGATCAATGTCATCTATTAGCTCGTCCTCTACATCCTGCGTTTGACCCTTTTCTTTCTCCTTTTGCTGGCGCTCTGCTTCCTCCTTGTCACGCTTTTCTTTCTCCCGGCGTTCTGCCTCTGCCTCTGCTTCCTTTTCCTGTTTCCTCTTTGCTGCGGCGGCCTGTTCTGCCTTTTTCTGATGATCGACTTTATCGAGCTCTTCTTTCAGTGCCTTTTCTGCCGCCGCTTGTGCCTCTTTTTCTTGTCTTTCTTTCTCCTCCTCTTTTTTCCTTTTCCGTTCTGTTCTGGCGTCTTTCTTGCGTTTCTCTTCATCTTCCTTCGTCTTCTTTTCCTCTTCCAGTTTGGCCTGGGCTTCTGCTTCCCTTTGCTGATCTGCGGTGTCAGGTCCTGCACCGGTCTGTGTTCTTTTATCTTTGGAGGAGGAAGAACCTCCACTGTTCTGATACTCTGCTCCTTCTCGGTCAGGGTCGATTCCTGGTGCGAGATGCCGGTTTGCGTTATACCAATTTCTTCTCTCATCCTCATCCGGGCACTCGATGTGTTGATAACTCCATCTGAAATTGGCCCTTTTACAATGTTCGGGAACTATCCTGACTGGATCGTAATTTCGGCGGTCCAGATTTCTGAAGTGATAACTTTTCACCTCTTCCCCTTCACGCGCTACTTCTCTGGAGTCTTTGACCGTATAGGAACCAATGGTGAGAGGTAGAGCAGGCCAAGGTTTCTTCTTCCCTTTGTCAAGGACGTTAGAGAAACCCAAGGTCATCTGAAAACACACCTCTTGCATGAGTACCTTGTCGGTAACAAACTTAGGAAGAGCGTGTGGTGACTTAGGGGTAGAGCGTGTGGTGTTTAAAGAGTATAAATACTGACACGGTAAATTCTAAGCACGGGGAACCGTGTGCCACCCGACCCAAGAGCTTCCATTGCTCTGAAGAGACATGTGTATCTTGACCAAATAGTTTCCCAGAGAGGGCGGCAGAATATGTGAGAGATTTGCTCATGTCCGACTCTGCATCAGATCTTAATACCCTGGCCCAAGTGTACGTCTGGGTCTGCCTGGGTCCCGCGAGGGGCCATCCCTCGACATACTCCCGCACGTACGTGATCTAATAGATACTAAGCCATGAAGTAAGCTCGATGGAGCTCCCTCATCCGGGGCTTAAAGCCGCCAAGTTTGTAGCATGAGCCCATTAACATTCCCGCCCAATTGAATCGCAGTGCCGTGGACTGTTACGTGTTCTATGATGGTTGCCCATGTTCCATTGAAGGTGGTGGCGTCCGAACGCCCGTATATCCTGCACAGCATGGCGGCCACTAGCTTATAAACTTTCCTCAGACTGGCCACCGGGTACTCCTGGTCCTTCTTGATCTTAAATTTGTCTGGTTCTGCCCACCATCTTCTGATCGTGTCAACCATCGGACTTCATTTGCGCAAACCATCTTTGTTTAGAAATTCACCTCCGTTTGGGTAGCTGTGCAGACCCGTGCTCTGAACTTTCCAATGTTGCGAACGCTTCTCGCACTATCTCTGATTGTGAAGCTTTTTCTATCAAATTTTATGTATGATCCACTCAACATCTTCTGGCACGGAAAGATAAGGTGATGCGACCCGTACCCTTTTAACTGGACCTTTACTTTCAGTATATTAATTTCACGATCCTATATCTTTCATGATCTCCTTCAGCCTATCCTAAACTCATCGTATACTACATACCACCTAAGGCTATCCTCCTTTGCGAAGGTGCAAAGGGTGTCTCTGTATATTGGTGGAGCAGAGGTTTGTATGTCCGTGTCTGACTCTTCCTCCACTACCTGCCTACTTCTCCTTCGGGATACCCGGGGTGCCATATTGCTAGAGTCGGAGAGGACCGGTACTGTGTCTGCTCTGAACTCACCTGCTGCATTCAAGACAGAATCCCAGGATAAGAAAGACATGATGATAATGGCTAAATAGAAGTCCGAACATGCAAAAAGATAATTTATCGTTTCCTCCTCGGGAGTCGCCGGGTCGTTGCTCTACAAAGGATTTACCCGCGATCATGACCTTGCGATCAGGGTCGCAGTGGCTCAGAGTCTGGTGGGACTTTTGCAACCTTACACCTTGCGACCTGTCGCTAGGTCGCAGGTCGCATTTGCGTTTTGCGCGCGCGCGACCTTGCGGCTAAGTGTTTACTAATGGGAAAAATCCACGGTCTGAAAGGTCCAGAATTTACCATAAGGCATAGCCATGAGGATTTAGGCAAGAGGCGGGTGACCTTGGGGCTTGGGGGAAACAACACGATGATGAAAATCTTAAAGAAAAACCCACATCCTTGCTTGAACAACAAGAATGGAGGCTCAACAATAAAGAAATGCTAGAGGGAAACATGAGGAGGAAAAGTGCAAAATTACCCGAAGAAACGCGCCACCAACTCCGCTCGTAGAATCCGCGGTTTTCGCGAGAGTCACAATGCTACCTAACACCCGACCTTATGTGCAAAGGTCACACGTGCGACGTTAATGCGGTCGCAAGTTGTGTTTAGTGGACCTGCGACTCGCGGTGTCGCCCGGGTTTAAGGTCGTCGGGTTGCAAATTTCTTAGGTCTCACTACACCCTACACCTCAAGGCCCAGGCCCAAGGTCGCAAAATGTTCACCGACTTCATAACGTACACTGCGACCTTAGGGTCGCAGAGTCGCATAGGTCGCCTGGGTCACAAATAATGCATATGCGACTTAGCGACTTGCCTTTAGAACTTTACTTGGTCTCTTTCCCTTTTAGTTTTAAGGGGGGCTCCAAAAATTTTGAAGTGTGTGTTATGATTTTATGTATTTTTTGGAGGGTGTTGTAGGAGCTACAACAGAACTTGTTACTGTTGATGATAAGAAGGAGCTGGCTTGTCTAATTAGTCAAGAGAATACTGTGGGACATATGTTTAGAAATGACACAGTGATGAAGAATCAAAATTCTATAATGATAAAGGATGAAGATACAGTATTTGAGGAATTTGAATTGATTTCCAGAATCAATCAAGGAAGTGATGGACAATTACTGAAGATTGTCAAGGAAGAAGAAGGATATGCTGAAACTGAATTGTAGCATCTTGATGATGTATTTGAAATGAAACAAGTACAAAGGAAATGGTTGAAATGTTTTCTGGAAACATTTGGAAAAGAGAAAGGAATTGCAGACACTAAAGTGAAGATGCCTGAAGTTGTAGAAGAAGTAGAAGCAGATTCTAGTTTGCAAAATTTAATTGTGCTTACTAGTATACAAAGAAGACTGAATGAGTATGTTACTGTAGGTAGAGAATTAAATGATAATTTATTTTTTAAAAGTAAATTTGCAGGTGATAAGCAAAATAATAATGTTGCAGAGGGAGATATCTTAATAGATATTCAGGAAGTTTGGGAGGAGGCAACATTGGCAGTAGCAACATTTATGATGGCTACAACAACAATAATGGAAAAAACATCCACAGCAGCTACAGTAGCTGAAGTAACAAAATCAAAAACAGCTATAGCAACTAAAATTGAAAGCAGCAACAAAAGGCAGAGAGATTTCCAGACAGAAGATAAACTGGACAGGGAGATTGAAAACATCAGGAGATTGATGATAAAGATGTCTCAGAAGAAGACAGCAGCAAGAAAGCAAAGAAATTTCAGAAAAGGAAAGACCAGAACAGAATGTGAAAGCATAGATGGTGGCAAGTTGCAGAATAAGATATGGAAGCCTAGAGAAGTACAACAGAAGAATAATGAAGCTTATGGACAGCAGCAAAACAGAGTATGGGATCCAGGAGGAAAAGATTCAAAGCACATGATCAGGAGATCATGATTAATTTTGACCTTGGGAGTCTGATGCAGGGGCATTAGGCTAAAATAAAATTCCTTGTAATTTAACAAAATTAGGGGTTTTTGAGTTTTCAAAAGAGCTGGATTTTTATAAATAGTTCGAGTGAATTTTAATGATTTTTAATTAAATATTGAGAGGGATTGTAAATGTTCTCGAATGTCTGAGAACATGAGTGAATTAAGCTAGTTGAGAGTGTATAAGGATTGAGAGATTTTGTAAATCCTAAATTAGAGTTTGTTTCATTAATTGTGGAAGAAAGAGGAACCTTAGGGATTAAATAGTGATTTTAGGATACTGTTGAGAAAAGACAGGAACTGAAAACAAAAATAGTTTCAGGACCTTTTTGTATAAAATGTAAGCCTCAAAGGCATAAAAGACAGATTTAAAAAGAGACTTCAAGGTAGAAGTAGGGTTTTGATTGTAAGCCTTCGGGAAATTAAAGGAAGAAGGCTACTGATTGAATATTAGGCCAGAGAGGAATAATTCCTATGTAATTACTGTGTGTTAATGCAGTGAACTCATTTCTGAGTTTATATTTTATCTCTGAGTTATATGCCGTGTGAATGGAGTTGGGTTTGAGGATTACACTCTGTGTGATTTATATTGATTTAACAAATTAGCATCGATCATAGTTGGATCGATGCTATTAAAAGAAATTGCCATAGATTATTTAAATTGAGGTAACAATTTCCCGGATGTATCTCACATTGGAGATTACATTGTATAATCATTTCAAGGAGACAATACACACTCTATTGTGTATAAACAATGCTGAGAGAATCGATGTATTTTGAATCACAGACAATAAAGATTCATTCATGTGTTGGTGAGTAATTGAGAAGGGTTGAAGGACTGGCCGATATCATATATAGAAGATGTATGGTATGGCTATGTGCATTGATAGATGACAGTGAGGTTTTTAAGATTGGGTTGTTCGAACTTTGAAACAAGAGCGAGAGCAGAAGCGAAGGGCAGAGGGTTTTAAAACCGTTCAAATTGAATTGAAGGCAGATAATGAATGCGCAGAAAGTTTGAAGACTGTTCGAAGTGCTGAATCGAACACACAGTGGAATTGGAACCATGAGTCATAGCACAGTGGAGCCGTGGAGCGGTTTTGGAAGCCAATGAATGGTTTTCGCATGATTTAAAAATGGTAAGCAGTAATCCCGTTTTGAACGCGATAAAGGCCAGCAAATGACACATGGCATGGGCGGTATTTAATTACCATTGATTTCGCGTTGATTTTGTGCGATAAACCTCAGAAGTTAATGGAATGCGATAGTCGTTGGATGTGTTTGAGATGAAGATCTAAGGTTGTATGCGTGGAAGTTGCGTAGAGGTAAATGCCAGGTAAGATGTGGGCCTGAAAGTTCATATTAATATATGCTGGTGCTTTGGGTTTTAAAACAAAATTCGAACTTTTAAATGGTATGAAATGTCCACATGGGGTCGAATGTAAGTAGAGCTTTGGTTGCCGAGATTAATCAAATGAAATATTTGAATGGGTGTGTATATAAGCATTGTTATATGTGAGTTGGTAAGTGTTGACCGAAGATTTAATTTGAGGTTTAACCAAAGTTTGAACTGGCATATGCAGAATTATATTTGGGGTCTTAATTGGAAAATTGAATATTTATTTGATTGCATGAAATGGGTAAGGCCTATGGTTTATAACCATAGAGCATGAAGAAGAAACAACTTCGCATATGAAGATTGTGAATTGGGTTTTATTATAAAGTTAAATCAGAGATTTAATAATAAGCTTCCGTATTATTGAGTTTGCCCAATATGAGATTATTTGGGGTTTTAAATTGACATGCATTTTTATATGCATCATAGAGAGAGAATGTGGGTTTAGCAGCTTAGGCTGCTATCTCATAATTATTTTTCCTGCACTCCAATGTGTGCCTTTTGGAGTCTCCATAAATTTGGAAATCAAACTCACTCCTTGCATAATAATTGATCTTGTAGTTGTGAGATACATGAGGCTTCCAACCAATATTTTGAATAGAGTTGGTTGACATTTTATCCTTCATCATCCTTACTTAACTTTATACCTATTGCAACTAGTGTAGGTTCATGTTTGCAATTATCCATCCTGAATCTTTTCAGAAAATCTCTAGCATATTTATTTTGAAAAATAAAAATTCCTTTTTCAAATTGCTCAACTTCAATGCCAATAAAATATTTCATGAGACCAAGATCTTTAATCTCAAATTCTTCCATCATGGATGACTTAAATTCATCTAACTCAAGGTCACCTGTAAAAATCATGTCATGAACATATAAGCAAATAATCAAAATATGTCCATGCTCATTTACCTTTGTGTGCAAGGTAAGCTCAATGTTGCTTCTGCAAAATTCATTCTTGATCATGTAGCTGTCAATTTTGCTATACCATGCTCTAGGTGCTTGCTTGAGACCATAAAGCGCTTTCTTCAACCTGTAAACTTTATCTTCTTTACCTTCATCTTCATAACCTGGAGGCTACTACACATAAATTTCTTCTTCTAGAATTCCATTCAAGAAGGTTGATTTGACATCCATCTGATATATTTTCCACTTTTTCTGAGTTGTTGTGGTTAGAACTGCTCTTACAGTATCCAATCTGGATATCGTAGCAAACTTTTCTCCAAAGTCTATTCCCGGTCGCTGCGATAATCCTTTTCCTACAGTCTTGCTTTAAATCTGTCGATTTCACCTTTCTCATTCAAATTTGTCTTCTACACCCACTTCACACCAATGAGGTTTTTATCCTTTGGAAAATTAACCAAATCCCATGTATCATTCTTTTCAATAGAATCAATCTCTTCATCCATGGCTTGCACCCAATTTTCATCTTTGGTTTCTTCTTTAAACGAAGAAAGTTGAAATGAAAACAATGCAAAATTTGAACTAACATCCAAATCATCATTAATATCTTTCAAACTTCTCATATTTCTCTTACCATTTTTTGATTCATCACCTGATTGGATGCTTGGAGAATTATGTTCTGTTGATCTGCTTGAAGATCCATGTTGCTCTAAAAATATTGCAGTCCTTGCTAGTGTGACTATGTATGGTGTCTGCTCTTGCGATTCTTGCTCCTTCTTTTCTGCTACATCATCCTCTTCCATTAATGGTGCTTGTGCATCGACTATTTTGTCTACAGTCCCATTCTGTGACTCTTGTTCTTTGAACACAACATATCTGCTAAGTATTGTCTTCTTGGTGACAGGTTTATACAATTTGTAAGCTTTTAACTGCTCACTATAACCAGTAAATATGCATTTTTCACTTTTATAATCCATTTTTCCTCTTATTTTCTTAGGTACATGTGCATAGACTACACATCCAAAAACTCTGAGATGAGATACGCTGCATGAAATACCTGACCCTGCTTCTTCTGGAACTTTATTCATCACACTCTTTGTAGGAGATTTGTGTATCACATAAACAACACATGCAACTGCTTCTGCCCAATACTCATTAGACAAGTTTCTTGCTTTCAACATGCTCCTTATCATGTTCATAATTGTTTTTTTCTTTATCTCTACTACACCATTTTGTTGTGGTGCGTATCTGGTTGTAAAATATATTTTGATTCGATGTTGTTTGCAATACTCATGGAATGCTTTCGAATCATATTCTCCACCACGATCTTATCTTAATACCTTGATCTGCCAATCACTTTGGTTCTCTGTTAAGGCTTTTAATTCTTTGAACTTTGCAAAATTTTCTAGCTTTTGCCTCAAGAAGTAAACCCATGTCTTTATGCTATAGTCATCAATAAAAGTGAGGAAGTAACAACTTCCACCAATCGACTGTGTCCTCATAGGTTCACACAAGTCTGTATGCACCAACTCAAGTGGTTTCTTTGCTCTATATGAAACTCCCTTCAGAAAAATTTCATGGTGTTTCTTTCCCAAGATGCAACACTCACAAATACTAGCAGGTTCTTTAATGGGAGGTAATCCTCTGACCATTTGTTTCTGCTGCAACAATCTTAAACCAGAAAAGTGCAAGTGTCCAAACCGAAAGTTCCATAACCAGGAATCATTATAACATGCAACATTAAACGAACTCACCTGATCGTTGTAATTCAAAATTAGAGGAAATAGTATGTTCCTCGTCATCTGCACCTTTGCTATCAGCTACTTGCTTGGGGGTTTGTCATAAATAATACACTCTTGCCGCTGCAAGATAACTCTGTATCCTTTCTGCGTTAATTTACCAACGCTTATCAAATTGTATTTGAGAGCAGGAACATAATATACCTCTGAGATTATCTTTGGCTCCCCCTGCTTAGTCAGATTGTTGACCATTCCTTTGCCAGCTACATCCACAATCTTGTCAATCCCCAACTTTACCTCTCTCTTCACGGATTGATCCAAACTTGCAACCAAACTCTTGTTGCATGTCATCTGGTTACTGCAACCATTGTCTAATAGCCACACCTTATCAGACAGTTCATGCATGTCATGCTGGGAACATGGAGTTAGTATTCTCTGTACTAACATTAGCTCTCTGATTTCCTTAATCAACTATGTTCTTCCTGCAATCATGAGCATATTGACCAAATTTATTGCAATAATAACATATCACCTTTGATTTTTCAAATCTTTGATTATTGTTGAATCTTCAATTGATGTTGCTTCCACTTTCATGTTCATGCTCTTCTTGGCCATCTCTCTGACCACCATATCTTCCACCTCGTCCTCTACCTCTGGATCTACCTATGCCTCAACCTCTTGAAATAGAAACTTGACTTTTGAAAGCAGTTTCTAAAGTGGAATCCTTATTTTTGTCTATCCTTTCCCATGCGATAGAAGTGATCCCATCAACTCATCAACTGTTAGTTTTTCTAAATCCTTGGCTTCTTCTATGGATACTACCACAACATCAAACTTGGTAGACAAAGATCTAAGGACCTTCTCAATCACTGTTCGATATTTAATTTATTCACAATAACTGATTTACGACAAACATGACCCTATTCATGAAAGAATCAATGCCATATGTCTCCTTCATTTGCATACTTTCAAAATCTCTCCTAGTATTATGTAATTTAACAATATTGACTCTGTCCATACCTTGATAGTTTGTCGCCAAATTTTCCCATGCTTCCTTTGCTGAAGAAGTGATCATAATCTTCTGGAACACTGCTCAGTCCACTCCCTACTGGATAAGAAGAAACATTTGTGCATTATTATTTTCATCTTTCTTCCATTGTTCCCGCTCTGCATTACTGAGGGCTGGTTCTTTTGCGTCATTCTGAGGTTCTGCAAACCCAAGGATCCAGGTGGATATTGGTGGCCACTCGCCTATTCCACTTGGGGCCCCACCATTGTCTCTTTCAATTTTTTAGTTTCAGCACAACTTACTATTTTTAGCAGTTTTTCAGGTCCTGAACTTCCGGATCCGTTTTGAGGCCCTAAACGACGTTTTTTGGGAAAACTAGGAGCAACATGGGTCTATGGACCGATGTTTCTCACATAAAAAGTTGTATTCCTCAGATAGATATTTCTAACGAGGTATGGTGCACGTCAAATGAGGATTGTATGCCAAATTTACGTCCATGGGAAGTTGAAACACCAATTTACCCAAACGGGACCCATAATTTTGGCGCTTCATCTCCTAGGGTTAGGGTTTTGGACATTTAGGGTTTTCCATTGTTTATAAATAATAAATAGGACCTCAAGCCTCATTGTAACACAATTCATAGGCTTGTTTCCGCCACATCTCTTCTTAGAGATAAGCTACTAGCTCCCTAGCTAGTTTATTTCCATTCTGTCTATAAGCAAATTTCAGTCCTTTGATATTAATGAAATGAAGTGTTATTTCTACTGCAACTTTGTATTTATGGTTATATGTGTATTATGTTGCGTTCCTGCATAATTCTGGATCAGTGGTATCAGATCGGTCTGCTTTTTCTCGATCCTTCTTTGCATGTCCCCAACGAGGTCGGGATATAAGGAGTTAGGGCTCGATTTGGTTGAACCTTTGCAAGATCAGCCTCAAAAACCCCGACGGTCGCCCATGGGAGACGAAAAGAAAGATGAGGGAGCAGGAGATCCTATCAAAATATTGCTCGAGGAGGCCCTATAAAAACAAAGGAACACGATGATGGATAACTTTGCCCAGATCCTTCAACGATTGCCCATCGACGGCGCATCTGCATCCAACAACCACTTTGGAGGAACGACTCCTTTTAAGGTACAAGTAAAATTTGACATTCCCATATTTGAGGGTTAGATGCAGATACCGTAGATAGATGGTTGAATCTATTAGAAGGATATTTCTCGGTTCATGAATTTTCTGACTGGGAGAAGATTATTTTTGCACTCCTCAAAGCTACCCCCCATGTCAAGGACTGGTGGGAAAGCTATTGTGAGAAAAATGACGAGACAGAACCCTCTCTATTCTCAGTCGTACCCACTTGGAATCCTTTCTGAGATGCCATCAAGGAACAATACTATCCCATGGGGAGCTATGACGACAAGTACATACAATGGACCACGTTGCGGCAACAAAGCGATCAAGATGTGCATGAGCTGCGAATATGTTCCATACCCTGCGCACAAAGTTGGGTATCAAATATCCAAAGAAACATTTGGTGCTAAAGTATCGCAATTGTCTTCACAGATACATTTATGACGAAATGGAGATCCTTGACATCTACTCGCTTGGTACGGCATATAGGTATGTTGCCAAGATCATGCAGAAATTCAAACAGAAGAAGCGAGACTTTGGATCTATGAATCAAAAGCAAGGGAAAAGTGCCCCCAAACCGCAGAACAAAGGACAAAGCCAAGTCATGGCAGCCTAAGACAACCTACCAAATCCACAAGAAAAGAACAACACCGTGAAGCCAAAGAAGGACATGGGAAAGTGGTGTGAGTTCCATAAGAGCTCCACTCACAACACAAGTGAGTGTCCGGCCAAGCAGTCGCTGGTGGCCGAGATGAGGCCTTCTGAATCAGATGCATGCCCTGACTCTGAATCAGAACCAAACAAGGGGAATGAAAAAGGGAAACAAGTTATTGATGCAGAGCCTAACACCATTGTTTCCACTGCGAAGATCCAGAAGGAGGAACTGGAAGATCTAGAGGAGGAGGAGAGTCTCTTCCACTCCCAGATGTGGGTAAAGGGTTCCCCACTATAGTTCATTGTCAACAGTGGGAGCCAAAAGAACCTCATTTCAGCAGATGTCGTGAATCGGTTGGGCTTGACAACCACAACACACCCACAACCATACACCATTGGGTGGCTTCACCAAGGACGGGATCTCTGCGTCAGCCAGCAGTGCCACCTTCTCTAATGCATCAAGCCCTTCATGGATGAGGTATTATGTCACATTGCTCCTCTTGATGTTTGTGATGTATTATTAGGCCAACCATACTTGTGGAAGCGACATGCTATGTATGAGTCTCGGCCTTGCATTGTTATTGTTACTTTGGGAAATAATTTGTACAGGATACCAGAGGTACCACCACCTGCCGCTATATCTTTGGTTACTACAAAAAAATGTAGTAAGCTCATTTCCAAAACCAAGAAATTTGTTTTGCTGATGATCTGCCCCCATGGAAAGAAGAATATTATGGTCAAGGCCTCCAGACGGGGCTCCTTTGCACGACAACAAATGGACAAGGTTGTGGAGGAGTACAAGGACATCTTCACCTCACCCACAGGGGTGCCTCTGCACTGTCAGGTCAAGCACCTCATTGATCTGACCCAAGGTATGCCACTATCAAATGGACCGATCTATCGGCACTCTTTTCTAGAGAACGATGAAATCAAGAGGCAGATTCAGGATTTGTTGTAGAAAGGTCACATCCGGCTGAGTTCATAGCCCTGTGGGAGCCCGATCGTGTTGGTACAGAAGAAGGATGGGACTTGGAGACTCTGTATTGACTATCGAGCGCTGAACAAGATCACTGTCTGGAATAGGTACCCGATCCCACAGATTGATGACCTTCTGGACCAAATCAAAGGGGAAAGATATTTTAGCAAGATCGAATTGAATTCTGGGTATCACCAGTTACCAATAGAACCCTCCGATGTCTGGAAGACTGCCTTCAAAGCCAAGGAGGGCCTTTTTAAATGGTTTTTCATGCATTTCGGGTTGAGGAATGCTCCCGCAACCTTCATGAGGTTGATGGACGACATCTTGCGGCCATTTACCAACTCATTTGTAGTGGTGTACTTGGATGACATTTTGATCTTCAGCCAGAATTGGGAAGAGCACCTCCACCACATCTGACAAGTCCTCCAAACACTGCGACAACACAAGTTGTGTGCCAATTTGGAGAAGTGAATTTTTGGCATGACCTAGATTCAATATCTAGGATACATTATTGATGAAATGGGGGTGCATGTGGATCCAACCAAGATCCAAGTCATTCGAGATTGGCCCGCCCTAACCACTCTAACAGAGCTTCGCATCTTTCTAGGTCTTGCTAATTTCTACCGCAGGTTTGTGTTGGGATTGTCTCATATCACTTGGCCCTTGAGTCAAGTCACTAAGGGAGGAGCGAAAGAAAATTTCTTTTGGTCTAAATCTCAACATAAGGCGTTTTTAGAATTGAAACATCGCCTCTATTCTGCCCCAGTGCTCACATTACCAGACTTGCAACAACCATTTGATATCAAGACATATGCCTCTGACTATGCTATTGGGGTGGTTCTTACTCAACATGGGCATCCAATGGCATATCACAGTGAGACATTATCTAACACAGTCCGCAAGTATCCCACTTATGACAAAGAAATGTATTCCATTGTGCAGGCTTGTCGACAATGGAAGCATTACATTTTTGGGAAGGAAACAATCATCCACACAGACCACCGACACTTGCAGTTCATACAGACATAAAGGAAGTTGTAGAACGATTGCCATCAGAAGTGATCCACTTATCTGCAAAAATTTCATTTCAACATCAAGTACAAGGAGGGTAGCACCAATAATGTTGCAGATTTCCTCAGCCGACAACCGATCATGGTGCTAACCACCATTCTCAACTCTTGTGGGCACGAGACTTCTGATTGAATATTTCTCTACAAGAGCGATCCAAAATTCGGCCACACATACAAGGCACTCTTGGGGGGTATGCAAGTTCCAAATTTTCACCTCCAAAATGCATTGTTATGTCACCTGGGACACCTTTGTGTTCCCTCAAGCGAGCGTGCCAAGATGATATGGGAAGCACACTACAGTCAAATCGTTGGGCATTTTTGGGTCGATAAAATAGTGGCAGTACTGCAAAAGTATTTCTATTGGTCGAACCTTCAACATGATGTCGAGAAGTACATCAGATCCTGCACTGCTTGCGCCATTTCCAAATTCACCACCAAGAAGGAAGGCCTATATACTTAGCTACCCACCCCTAGTTGACCTTGGGAATCCATCGCCATGAATTACATGTATAGCCTTCCTTCTACTAAGCATGGAAACGACTGTGCTTTCGTGGTCGTCGACAGATTCTCGAAGGTGGCCATTATGGCGGCCTGCAAGAAGAATATCATAGCAGAAGCCACTGCTAAACTCTTCTTTGAACGAGTTTGGGTGTGCTTTGGGATCCCACAGTCTATCATCTCAGATCGGGCTAGCAGGTTCCTCAACACATTTTGGTCCAGTCTCTAGTCAATGTTGGACTCTAAGCTCACCAAGTCCACAACTTTCCATCCCCAAACTGATGGCCAGACAAAGGTCGTCAACAGGATGATTGTACACATTATGTGCATGTACAATTCAAGGCATCCATGCACATGGGATGAGAGCCTCCCTTATGTACAACACAGTTATAATCGGGCTCTCCACAGCTCAACCAGCCACAGCCCCTTTCAAGTGGGCTTGGGATTCTGGCCATTATGTCCCATTGATGTAGCCATGTCATTTGCGGCTACTCAGGCCGATTCGGCTCATGTCCAGTCTGAAGCTAACAAAGTGAACAGCTTCATCGAGCACATTTAGCACATCCACCAATAGGTTCATGACATATTGGATAGAGCCAATGTTAAGCACAAGCAACAACATGATCAACATCAGGTGCCACACAACTTCCAGGTAGGCGAAAAAATGTGGCTAGATTTGCAGAACAAGCACCTCACTAGACCCCACTGCAAGCTTCGCACGCTCCGATATGGGTCGTACACCATCACCAAGGCTATAGGGAACAATGCCTTCGAGCTCATTGTTCAACCATTCCTTGGTGTGTGTTAGATGATCCAAAAATCAAAATATTATCATAGGTTATAATTTTAGAATAAAATAAATTATTAATTTTAGAATAAAATAATTATTAATTTAAGATATTAAATTATTATTCTAGAATATTTATTTATGGAGAAAATTTAGAATTAGCATATTGTTGTAACTAGATATGACTCTCCAAAAGTGTCGTATCTTAGGCTTTTTGTTAGCTATTTATTTGGGATAGAATTTAATTTAAGTGGACACTTGTTATTTAATAAGTGATCCATAATTTGTGGTAGTTAGGACATTGAGCTTATAAATAACTCATTGCAAGAGTGTTTTGGTGTTCAGGTGTAAACTCTTGCATTATTCCATATGTAATTCTTTTTTTTATTAATAATATTACGTGTCTGAGGACACTTTGGTCATTATTCTGGTATCGGAGCTATGGTAATGCTGCAGTGGATGTGAGGAGGAGATTCCAGCTCTACCAGTTCTTGGAAAACTCCATTGAAATTGACCAGCAAATGTTTGGTATGCAATCAATTAAATTTCTTTTTAGAAAAAGAAATTTAATTGTGCTTTATTTCTAAATTTTAAATCTGAATTATGTTACACGCCAGAAAATTCATGGTATGCCTATCTACCTATATTTGAAACAAGTCGAAGTTTTGTTATTTCCAATTGTTGAGGTGACTGTTTGTAATAGTGTTGTTGCAATAAAATAAATAAAGGGAGAATGTTGTTTGCAAACGTTGTTTACATCTGCACTTAAAGGGAGAACATTGTTTGCAGCTGCACTTAAAGGGAGAATGTTGTTTGCATGTGCAATTAAAGGGAACGAAAATCTGGAACAGTTGATGAAGTCGAGACTTCAACTTTGTATTTTCAACACGGCCATTATCGGCCGCTCCCACCTCTCTGCCTGAAATAGCAGATGCCGATGCCATTTTGCGTTAACTTAATGCATTAAGTAGATGCCATTTTGTGTTAATTTAATGCGTGAATCAGAAATCCGATGAATAATCAGCGTAATTCAGCGTTTGAAAGTTTCCTCCTTCAATTTTGTGAAACAAAACATCCAACTTGAGAGCGATTATTCATTCTTTGTTGGAGACGAGATCTCTGATTCTGGGCTGCAGATTCAAGTCCGATCAAAATTTCTTCAATTTTCTGAGAATGTATTAATCGAGCTTGAGAACGTATTAAACGTTGTTGCTTGCAGAGCTTGAGACTGTATTAATCGAGGCTGGACACATAGCATTTTCAGGCATGGGAGGCCTTGAGAAAGGGGCTGTGGCGTCCCTGTGGTCCAGAAGCTGGTGTTGCTTCTCTGCAAATCGATAAATTTTGAAAACAAGAGATTGGCAATCTGCTCCTGCTGCAGTTTCTTTGGCCGGCCAGCCAGAGATCGATTCCCACGACCCGCCGGCTTCTGCCACGGAATTCAAAAAAAATCCCGCGTCCACACCTGATATCCAAAGCGGTTTTCATGTTGCACCAGTCGCTTTGGAATGCCAGTTGCTTTGAAGCACAATCCCACGGTGCCCAGGTATTATAACGCTTGCCAAATAATCAATCAAAACCTGCCTTTATGCCGATCTGCCTTTTAAATTTGATAATTGAGCCTGTGTTAATTTCACGGTGACCAGATGTCATTCGCATTTTAAATTTTATATAAAGCATTATTATACTAGTATATACTGCTTGCAATATCGAGATATGGTGGCCCAGGATTCTTCTAATCGACTTTGTATGGTGTAATCGATTAGTATATAAGGCTTGTAATCGAATTTGTATGGTGTGATTACAAACACTGTAACAACTCTTCACTACGCTTTTCTCAGAGCTGCAAACATCTTTCAAAAAGAATTTGGGAAAACTAGCAACTCTATAGAGTATCATTGTTAAATGAGGAGAGCTAAGGAATAAGTTTTCTAAAACTTGCAATACCAAAAATGGATCTGAAGAATATTGAAAATTAAATGGGATCATAGCATATAGCACTTTGGAGCAATAAGGTGAAGAAGAACATTGTATTTGGAGGAATAAGTAGAATTTTTTTGAAGAACATTGTAATATTTTGTAATTGAGGGAGACAATTTTATTTTATTTTTGGAGAAATAAGGAGTCATATTGTAACTCAAAGTAATTTTACTTTGAGGAGGGGTAATTTTTTTTTTACCAGATTGTGCAAGAGCATCATTGTAAAAGTCAAATTTTGAAAGAGCCAGTATTCAATGTGGACCGCCTTCATCCCTACTTCCCACCTCTACTGGACACCTCTGACATTGCAAAACAACTCACACCAATAGAGTTAAACCCATACTGCATGGAACAGGCCACCACAGATTGTATCATGGACATGAAAATCAAGAACACTCGCCAACAGAAGATCCAACTGTATCAGGTTGTCAAAGCTGACCAACTCCTGCACCAAGACAAGTGGTTCACCAGGGACCAAGTTCAGCAGAAGTTTCCTCATCTCATGGAGTAACTCAACGCAATGGGGACCATTGCTTCCTAAGAGGGGAGGAATGATCCAGGTGGATATTGGTGGTCACCCACCTATTCCACTTGGGGCCCCACCATTGTCTCTTTCAGTCTTTCAGTTTCGGCACAACTTACTATTTTTATCATTTTTCGAGTCCTGAACTTCCGGAGCCGTTTTGAGGCCCTAAACGATGTTTTTGGGAAAATTGAGAGAAAAATTAATTGTTGGACTACTTTCTCTCACATCAAAAGTTTTAGTCCTCGGATAGATCTTTCTAACAAGGTATGGTTTGCGTCAAATGGAGATCGTATGCCAAAGTTACGTCCCCGGGAAGTTGAAACACCAATTTACCCAAACGGGGCCCATAGTTTTGGTGCTTCATATCCTAGGGTTAGGGTTTTGGATGTTTAGGGTTTCTAATTGTTTCTAAATAATAAATAGACCCTCGAGCCTCATTGTAACACAGTTCGGAGGCCTGTAGCTGCCACATCTCTTCTCAGAGATAAGCTACTAGCGCCCTAGCTTGTTTATTTCCATTCTGTCTGTAAGCAAATTTCAGTTCTTTGATATTAATGAAATGAAGTGTTATTTCTGTTGCATATTTGTATTTATGGTTATATGTGTATTCTTTTTAGTTCCTGCATAAATTTGGATTAGTGGTATCGGAGCGGTCTGATTTTTCTCGATCCTTCTTTGCATGTCCTCAACGAGGTCGGGGTATAAGGAGTTAGGGCTCGATTTGGTTGAACCTTTGCAAGATCAGCCTCGCAAACCCTGACAGGCACCCATGGGGGACGAAAATAAATAAGAGGGAGCAGGATATCCTATCAAAATATTGCTCGAGGAGGCCCTCGAAAAACAAAGTAACGCGATGATGGATAACTTTGCCCAGATCCTTCAACGATTGCCCACCGGTGGCGCATCCACATCCAGCGGCCACTATGGAGGGGGAATCCCTATAAGGTACAAGTAAAATTTGACATTCTCATATTTTAGGGTCAAATAGATGCAAATGCCATAGATATATGGTTGAATCTATTAGAAGGATATTTCTCGGTTCATGAATTTTTCGACCGAGAGAATATTATTTTTGCACTCCTCAAAGCTACCCCCCATGTCAAGGACTGGTGGGAAACCTACTATGAGAAAAATGAAAAGAAATAACCCTCTCTGTTCTCAGTCATACCCACTTGGAATTCTTTTTTATACACCATCAAGGAACAATACTATCTCGTGGGGAGTTATCAGGACAAGTACATATAATGGACCACGTTGCGGCAACAAAGGGATCAAGATGTGCATGAGCTGACGAATGTTGGGTACGTGTTATATTCTTTCCACGAGTAGTCACGCGCGGGGGCGGGGGGGGTCACAAGGGGGGCGATAACCTACCCTGTACGTTGCGCCGGGCATAGCAAGGGGGTCACAGGGGGGGGGCGACAACCCCCCTTGTTTGGGGTTTGGGGTAGCGGCCCAGGAAAAAAAATTTGGACCCTATTTTTCGGTGGGTGAACCCGCCCATGGTTTTGTGCATGGTTTTACACATGGTTTTGGGGCATGATGGTTTTCGGCCCTTGGTATTTTGTAGATCCGGTCAAGGGAACTACAATTATGTTATAATCCAGGGTTAATGGAGTGGGGTTTATGTATGCTTCAGCATGTATATATATGTGTTGTAACACTAAAAGGAATATAAAGAAAAATCAAGTTGGTCATCCCGATTTGGGATCCAGGGGAAAATCTCTGTGTTTATATGTTTTATGTTTTATGCTCTCACTATTGTTTATTTTTTGTTTTTAAGATTCGTTTGTAGATAATTTCTATACAGGGTTAAAACCTACAATGAATCTGTTCCATACCCTGCACACAAATTTTGGTATCAAAGATTAGGAGAAACATTTGGTGCTAAAGTATTGCAGTTTTCTGCACAAATACATTCAGGAGGAAATGGATTTCCTTGACATCTCCTTGCTTGGTACAACATACAGGTATGTTGCCAAGATTGAGTAGAAATTCAAAGAGAAGAAGCAAGACTTTGGATCTGCGAATCAAAAGTAAGGGAAAAGTTCCCCCAAACCGCAAAACAAAGGACAAAGCCAAGGCAAGGTGGCCTAAGAAAACCTGCCAAAGCCACAAGTAAATAACAACACCGTGAAGCCAAAGAAGCACACAGGAAAGTGGTGTGAGTTCCATAAGAGCTCCACTCACAACACAAGTGAGTTTCGGGCCAAGCATGCGCTGGTGGCCAAGATGAGGGCTTCTGAATCAAATGCATGCTCTTACTCTGAATCAGAACCTGACAAGGGGAGTGACAAAGGGAAACAAATTATTGATGCAGAGCCCAATGCCATTGTTGCCACTACGAATATCCAAAAGGAGGAACTGGAAGATCCATAGGAGGAGGAATGTCTCTTCCACTCTCATATGTGGGTAAATGAATCCCTGCTACAGTTCATTTTCAAAAATGGGAGCCAAAAGAACCTCATTTCAGCAGGCATCATGAAGCGTTTTGGCTTGTCGACCACAACACACCCACAACCATACACCATCGGGTGTCTTCACCAAGGACGGGATCTCTGTGTCAGCAAGCAGTGTCGCGTTCTCTACAGCATCAAGCCCTTCACGGATGAGGTATTATGTGACACTGCTCCTCTTGATGTTTGTGATGTATTATTAGGCCAACCATACTTGTGGAAGTGACGTACTATGTATGAGTCTCGAACTCGCGTTGTTATTTTTACTTTGGGAAATAAGTTGTACAGGATACCAAAGGTACCACCGCCTACCATTATTTCTTTGGTTACTGCAAAACAATGCAGTAAGCTCATTTCCAAAACTAAGAAATTTGTTTTCCTGATGATCCGCCCCTAGGGCAAGAATAATATTGTGGCCACGACCTCTAGACAGGGCTCCTCTACACGAAAATAAATGGACAAGGTTGTGGAGGAGTATGGGGACATCTTCACCTCACCCACAGGGGTGCCTCTGCACTGCTAGGTCAAGCACCCCATTGATCTGACCTCAGGTGTGCCCCTACCCAATGGATCAATCTATCGGCACTATGTTATGGAGAATTATGAAATTAAGAGGCATATTCGAGAGCTGCTGCAGAAAGGTCACATCTGGCGGAGTTCATCGCCCTGTGAGAGTCTGATCTTGTTGGTACAGAAGAAGGATGGGAAATGGAGACTCTGTATTGACTATCGGGCACTGAACAAGATCACTGTCCAGAATAAGTGTTGGAATCATGATTGCAGTTAGACCAAAACCCACACGTGTTAGTCTCCGCTACAATCACCAGAGTTAGGATCCACGAGAGGCAGTTAGTCCATGTTGCGAAACACACGGAGAGCGTTGAACCCAATGTCCAACAATCTCCCCCCAATGCGAGCTAGGTGAGTTTCGAACTCAAGACCTGTCGCTCTGATACCACTTGTTGGAATCACAATTGCCGTTAGAACAAAACCCACACATGTTAGTCTCCGCTACAATCACCAGAGTTAGGATCCACGAGAGGCGATTATTCCACGTCACGAAACACACGAAGAGAGTTGAACCCAATGTCCAAAAATAGGTACCAGATCCCATGGATTGATGACCTTCTGGAGCAACTCAAAGAAGCGAAATATTTCGGCAAGATCGACTTAAAGTATGGGTATCACCAGGTACCAATCGAACCCTCCGATGTGTGGAATACTGCCTTCAAAGCCAAGGAGGGCCTTTTCAAATGGTTAGTCATGCCTTTAGGGTTGATGAATTCTCCTGCAACCTTCATGAGGTTGATGGATGACATCTTGTGGCCATTCACCAACTCATTTGTAGTGGTGTACTTGGATGAAATTCTAATATTCGGCCAAACTTGGGAAGAGCACCTCCACCACATCCAACAAGTCCTCCAAACACTGCGACAACAAAAGTTGTGTGCCAATTTGGAGAAGTGCACTTTTTGCATGACCCAGGTTCAATATTTGGGATACATTATTGATGAAAAGGGGGTGCATGTGGATCCAACCAAGATCCAAGTCATTTGAGATCGCCCAGCCCCAACCACTCTAACAGAGCTTCGCAGCTTTCTGGGTCTTGCTAATTTCTACCGCAGGTTCATGTTGGGATTCTCTCATATCACTTGGCTCTTGAGTCAAGTCACCAAGGGAGGAGCAAAAGAAAATTTCTTTTGGTCAGAATCTCAACAAAAGGCGTTCGTAGAATTGAAACACCGCCTCTATTTTTCCCCAGTGCTCACATTACCAGACTTGCAAAAACCATTTGAGATTAAGACAGATGCCTCTGACTATGCTATTGGGGAAGTTCTTACTCAACAGGGGCATCCAGTGGCATATCACAGTGATACATTATCTGACACATTCCGCAAGTATCCCACTTATGATAAAGAAATGTATTCCATTGTTCAGGCTTGTCGACAATGGAAGCATTACATTTTGGGGAAGGAAACAATCATCCATACAGACCACCGACCCCTGCAGTTCATACAGAAACAAGGGAATTTGTAGAACAATCGCCATCAGAAGTGGTCCACATATCTGCAACAGTTTCATTTGAACATCAAGTATAAGAAGGGTAGCACCAATAATGTTGCAGACTGCCTCGGTCGAGGTCCACCGATTGTGGTGCTAACCGTCGTTCTCAACTCTTGCGAGCATGAGACTTTTGTTTGGCCGCTTCTCTACAAGAGCAATCCAAAATTTAGCCACACATACAAGGCACTCTTAGGGGCTACGCAAGTCCCAAAATTTCACCTCCAAGATGCACTGTTATGTCACCTGGGACACCTTTGTGTTACTTCAAGCGAGCATGCCAAGATAATATGGGAAGCACACTACAGTTGAGTCCATGGGAATTTTGAGGTCGAGAAAATAGTGGCAGTACTGCAGAAGTATTTCTATTGGCCAAACTTTCAATAAGATATCGAGAAGTACATCAGATCCTGCACTGCTTGCGCCATTGCCAAACCGACCATCAAGAAGCAAGGCCTCTATACTCTGCTACCTACCCCTAGTCAACCTTGGGAATCCACCTCCATGGATTACATGTCGAGCCTTCCTTCTACTAATCATCGAAACGACCGTGTTTTCGTGGTCATCGACGGATTCTCGAAGATGGCCATTATGGCGATCTGCAAGAAGAATATCACATCAGAAGCCACTGATAAACTCTTCTTTGAACAAGTGTGGGTGCACTTTGGGATCCCATAGTCTATCATCTCATATCAGGACAACAGGTTCCTCAGCACATTTTAGTCCAGCCTCTGGTCAATGTTGGACGCCAAGCTCACCAAGTCCATAACTTTCCATCCCCAAACTGATGGCCAGATAGAGGTCGTCAACAGGATGATTGTACATATTCTGTGGATGTGCAATTCAAAGCATACACACACATGGGATGAGAGCCTCCCCTATGTACAACACATATATAACTGGGTTCTCCACAACGCAACCGACCACAACCCCTTTCAGGTGGGCTTGGGATTCCAACCCCTATGTCTCATTGATGTAGCCATGCCATTTGCGGCTACTCAAGCTGATTCAGCTCATGTCCAGTCTGAAGCTGACAAATGGAACAACTTCATCGAGCGCATTCAAAACATCTGCCAATAGGTGCATGACATATTTGACAGAGCCAATGCTAAGTACAAGCAATGACATGATCAACATCGGATGCCACACAACTTCCAGATATGCGAAAAAGTGTGGCTAAATTTGTAGAAGGAGCGCCTCACTAGACCCCACCGCAAGATTCGCCCGCTCTGATATGGGTCGTACACCATCACCAAGGTTGTAGGGAACAATGCCTTCGAGCTCATTATTCCACCATTCCTTGGTCTGCACCCAGTATTCAATGTGGACCGCCTTCGTCCCTACTTCCCACCTCTATTGGACACCTCCGACATTGCAGAAAAACTCACACCAATAGAGTTAAACCTAGACTGCATGGAACAAGCCACCACAAATTGTATCATGGACATGAAAATCAAGAACACTCGCCAACAGAAGATCCAACTGTATCGGGTTATAAAAGTTGACCAACTCTTGCACCAAGGCAAGTGGTTCACCAGGGACCAATTTTAGCAGAAGTTTCCTCATCTCATGGAGTAACTCAACGCAATGGGAACCATTGCTTCCTAAGGGGGGAGGAATGATCTATGTGGATATTGGTGGCCACCCACCTATTCCACTTGGGGCCCCACCATTGTCTTTTTCAGTTTTTCAGTTTCGACATAACTTACTATTTTTAGCATTTTTTCAAGTCCTGAACTTCCGGAGCCATTTTGAGGCCCTAAACGACGTTTTTTGGGAAAATCGGGAGCAACATGCATTGTTGAACCAATGTTGCTCACATCAAAAGTTGTAGTCGTCGGATAGATCTTTCTAACAAGGTATGGTGTGTGTCAAACAAAGATCGTATGCCAAAGTTACGTCCCCGGGAAGTTGAAACACCAATTTACTCAAACAACACCCATAGTTTTGGTGCTTCATATCTTAGGGTTAGGGTTTTGGATGTTTAGGGTTTTTCATTGTTTATAAATAATAAATAGGCTCTCGAACCTCATTGTAACACAGTTCAAAAGCCTGTAGTCACCACATCTCTTCTTAGAGATAAGCTACTAGCTCGTAGCTATTTTATTTCCATTTTGTCTATAAGCAAATTTCAGTTCTTCGATATTAATGAAATGAAGTGTTATTTCCGTTGCATCTTTGTCTTTATGGTTATATGTGTATTATGTTGTGTTCCTACATAAATACAAATCACCCAAACTTGACATGATCCCAAACATCATGCGCTTTTAACATGGTCTCCATCTTAATGGCCCACACATCATAATCTTTCCCTGTGAAAGAAGGAAGTTGTGGCTCGAAACTGCTTGTTACCATCTTTAAAAAAAAAAAAAACACTTCTCTTATAAAACCCTACTTTCCTCTTTTTATATGCTTTATAAAGCTCAAAAAAATAACCTTGTATTAAAACCCTTGATTTTATTTCTATATAAAAATATTATTTTATATTATAAGCCTTTAAAAAAAACTTATTATAATCTCTCACTTTTAAAATCTCTTTTTAAAAACTTTTTTTTTTTAAATCCAAGCTTTTAAATATGAACCGTATGACTATGACCTTCGTGCTTTTTGTTCACTAACGCGTGCCAAGCATGGTAATATGAGCTTTTTTAAAACACTAACGTGCCCGAAGTGAATTGTTCTAGCGTTTAACACCCGTCTATCAACTGTAACGCTGCTCTCTGCTGAGCTCACCAAAGTTATAAATAACCGCCATGAGTTATAGGTTAAGATAAGAGAGAAAAAATAATTCTCTTTTCAAATTATTTTCACCTAGATGACAGATGATGATTGTTGATCAGTCTTTCCTGGTTCTTTGTAACCTCGTTCGGATGCCAATTTTCCATGAGTTACTGACCCAACCTTATCCATATATATGTAACTACATTTTTTTTGTTACGCTCACTCGTACCATCGCGCTTATTACAATCTCAGCAAACTGGGTAGTCAAGCTTATTGCAATCTCAACAAACTGGGTAGTGAGCAGACTCCTTCAATGGCTCTCGTTATTCCATGATTTTGGGTTGCAACGGGTTTCTTATTCAAATTGAATCATTGGCAGGTTGTACCATTAATGAATTATCAAACGAATTATCAAGCTGAATCTCCGACTTCACTGGTCAATTGCTAGATCTATGTATGAATCTCCAACTTTAGGATATCAAAATTTTGCTTATCTTTGGTTGAATGGATATTGTGTGAGATGGATTGTAATATGGTCATCTGTGGGGGATGGAACCAAATATGCAGGGCCGGGAAAACATTTTCACCCCTAGAACGGTCGGCTGGGCTGATCCTATACTGATTTATTCAGATTTTATCATAACCGCCTAAAATAAAGATGGGTTCAGGACCATACTGGTTTCCTACGATAAGAATGATCATTCTCTGATTTAGCCTTGTAAGGTGGCTTGATCCACGATCGCGTCCTTACTACAAATAGCAAGTCATATTTATCTTTCATTAAAATATTCTCTCCTAAACATCACCTACACAGCCCTGGTGAGCCCCCGTATATGTTTCTTTCACTTTCAAACTAACCCCAACAGATAAGTATTTCAAACTCTATTGAATTGATCATCAAAGCTTAATTACATATATAAAGCAACAGATACAGCGCCAGGAGAGATATGTTAAGTGACTTGATCGACTATCGAGAGATCAAGGGTTTGAACGTGAAACTCATTCATACCGCTGCGCCGCCGCCCCGCCCTCCCCTCCCCCAAACCAAACAAGTAATTCGGGAGATCGAGGGGCCAAAAAGACTTAGCGCTGGAAGTTTTCGCAACGGGCAGCCGGACAAACATTCATTTATGAAATATATTATGGGTCTTTTCTTAGTGAGGACAGTTGGTGCTTTGAATCGTTAACTAAGCCTTATAATTTATCGACACTGGATATGTGTAGCTGAGTTATGGGTATGCATCGGTTGGGGGCAGTAGCACATAAATAGGTTGATATAAGCAGCTTGCACTGTTTGGGTAACGGGCAGAAGCGCTCTTTACCTCTCAAAAGAATTAATTTTTGTCTTCAATTATATTTATCCTACCCACCCCACGCTCTGTCTTGAAGCCCTGTCAAGAATGGTTTGTGCAACCCTCCCATTTATTCATCTATCTATTATGAGGTTATCAGACGGAACATCGACAACGTGTGGAAGTTGGGTTCTTCTTCGTAATAGCCCGCCCTCTCTCCAAGATGAAACAGTTATCGCCAGCCCAATTCTATCCCATTGGGAGAAAAGGGGCCCACAATATGGATTGGGTCTGCCCGGAATTAGTTTATTCAATGCTCCCCGAACTGCCCTATTTTTTTACCATCTTATGGTCCACCATCCACCCAAACACCTTGATACACAGGCATTTCCACCCACTCATTTCCCAAAATAAATGAAAGCAGCATGTTGACTATAGATGCACACTATGAGTCTCTAAAAACCATGTTCACTAGCGGGAAATATGATGCTAATGCAAGTATAGAACGTTGGGTGCACCAACCATCTTGATTTCTTAAACTCTTCCAAGTAGGCCTTACCTCATTCCCCCATTAATGAATAAGAAATGTTAGGTGTGCCAATCCCCATACCTGATCCGCTCGTTGTGACGAGTACAAAATAAATAAAGTAAGTAAAAGGTGGCTCCTCCCTAAAATATAGCCCACTTTCCCTAGGGTAGGTTACTAGGAAAGAGCTTTCCCTCCCTTCCCATAAATTTAGTTTGAAGTTGATAGCAAAAATGATTAGAAGATGGAAAGTCTATAATCTCATTGTAGTATGTGAGATTATAGACTTTCCATCTTCTAATCATTTCTTTTTACACTCACATAGGTTGCCTATACCATATACCATAACGGTTAATATGCTACACGTCAACAACTGTCCTTGAAGGCGTGTCGTTTCCAGGCAACGTTTTAGCCTGGACTCCGGCAAAGATTTTTAAAAAATCCGGCAAAGTTTTCATCAGAATCATGTTTACAGTTGTTAAACTTAAGTATTTTGAGTGCCCTAAGGGATTTTGGTAGTGATGAATCCATTTCCAACCTCAAAAATGGATTTCAAACATTGCAAGTACCTGATTTCTTGAATTTAAGTTGCCCGGATTCCGGCAAAAAACTGTTGTCCGGGCTAAAACGTTGCCTGGGTAGACTACTCCGTCCTTGAAGGGTTCTTAAAGGATTTCTTTATAAGTGCATATAACAATCCTCTAATGTATTTTCATTTTTAAAGTATTTGACACAAACCTTTGGTATATCAGAATATTATGATGCAAGTCTTCAAACTTCTAACAAAAATTCTCTTATGATGATAAGAGATTATCTAAGAATATTTCAAACAAGATTTTAATGATAGTGCATAGCTATCATTCCAATGATTCAAGAATTCATCAATCTTTAAACTTAGTTCTCACATTATAGTATGTTATGCATGGAAACCTTTATCACATTATAGTATGTTATGCATGGAAACCTTTATCAAACTAGAAGCCAAGCAATATGTCAAGTTGAAAGCTTTTCAATCTTGTCACCTCTTTATTACCAATGCCACTTAAGGTCTATGAAAGAGGGTCTTAACGAATATTATTTCAACAAAATGACTTCAAAAGACATATGCATGAATCATAGGCTTCCAATTATGCCTTATTCCATATTGACAAATATAGTCTTCAAGAGCATTAAAACAAAAATTACTATTAACATATACATACTTTATATTTTGGCATCATAATTTATGGAATTATTTTCATTCTTAATATTTCGGTAATTAAACATATTTACCAAGAATTATGGCCACCATAATTCATAGAATTATTTGTATTCTTTATATTTTGGTAATTAGAAATATTTAGTAGGAATTACTTCCTACCATAATTCATGGAATTCTTCTTTGCATTCTTTATATTTAAGCAATTAGACATATTTACCAGGAATTACTGCCCACCATAATTCATGGAATTCTTTGCATTCTTTAAGTAGGAGTAAAAATTAAATATGTTTTACGTAAATATTTTAACAACCCAAAAGATTTAACACTATGAGGCCTTTCTCCAACATACCATGTTAAATCTTATTATATGTTCTATTCTTGCAACAATTACTTCAATGTCTTATCATCGTGCCTTTCTCCACCAAAGCTTTGATACCATGTTAAATTTTATTATATGTTCTACTATTTTTTAAACAATTACTTCAATGTCTTATCATCATTCATAGTAATTGTAGATGGAAAGTCAACAATAAGTACAAGAAGATATGGAATATTTGATTACAACTCAAGGTCCCAATTATATACCAATTATATACCTAGGAGGTACTTATTGACTAATGGTCATGTCCTTGGAGACACGACTCTTCAACACTTATTATTAGTTAATTAATGAATGTATGATGACAAGATCCATTATGATCAACCAATTACAACCTGTTGCATGTTCACAACTCGAATTTCAAGGGATAAAAGTGTAAGAGGAGGTAAACAGGTCATCATAAGTTGTGGTAAAAGAAAAAGAAAGGTACAGTGCATCTAAAAGACAAAAGCAATTTTTCTAGTCATCAGTGTATGAAGCCAATAATAAGGATTTGTACACCATCCAAGCAAAGTTTTGGTTATTTTATTTTGTTTTGTTTGTTTCTTTAAAAAATGAAAGATCCAAAAATCTCTAAATTGTCAACCCCCATCCACTGAAGAACCAAACTTAGTATACCATGACAATGATATTTTTGTTAGATTTTGGGCGAACACACACACCAGATCTGGTAACAGTCTCAAATTAGCTAATTAAATTATCTAATTAAACACACTTATGTGCATAACCAAAAACAAGTTTGGCACAATCGAACTTATAAAAGAAACCATTGTATCATCCACAATAAACACATCACACACATTTTTTTCCTCATCTACAATTCTTCATTAAATTCTTCTCAAAACCAACTCTCGCTCCCTTACTAGGATAATGCAATGTCCTTCCATATGAATCAATCTACAATTCTTCATTAAATTCTACTCAAAACCAACTCAGACTCCCTTACTGGGATAATGCAATGTTGTTCCAGATGAATTTATATTTGTTTCAATATTACATAATTTTTCCAAATATTTTGAGCAATGAGAGAGTTTTTTTTATATCTTTGGATAGTTTTAGTTTTTAACACCTAATCTAAACAAATCCTTCTTGTCAAACTCCATGCATACAATTATGAATCTACAAATTGAAATTTGTCTTCATTTTCCTTTGAAAAACTTTTTTATGGAAAATGTTAAGAGTTTGATGAGGGGTTTATAATGAAAGGTAATCATTTTTTAAAGATGTAGTCTAACTTATAGATAAAATGGCCTTTTTCAAAGCATTTTTTCTGGTAAATTTTAACTAAGATCTAGCAGAAATTTTTAAAAACTTAAGTTTAAGTTATTTAATCTATAAAATTCGAGTGACCCATGGGTTTTTAGGGCGTTGTATTCATTTATGCATTCAAAAAATTATTTTAAACAACAAAAATTCAAAATCTTGCTTGAAATTGTATCGTCAAAGGTGAAAAAGACTATTGTTTCATCTATAAGCTAGATTATCCCTTTTTTAAATAATTTGTTATGTCTGTCAAGATTAGTAGAACCATGCTATAAAATTCTAGCGCAAAGTGACCTTGACAATCTTTGTGACTTGGAAATATCAAAGCCTCAATAGTTCTCTAGGTGTGCAATTGTAGCCACCCAAGTATCACTCTTTCTATCACTAAAACATTTTGGTAGAGCACCTATGTAATATTTTTAGGTTCTTGTTTTCATGAAACTTGTATCTTTAATGTTAGATATACATTAACCCTAGGTTTGGTATATGTTTTTGCATTTTCATGCAACATAAAACATAAAAACACTTAAATGACTAACTATAAATTATTTGCACATCGAAATATATCAATGATTAAATCAATTCAAAAGACACAATATTTATGCCCAAGTATGATATTTTGTCAGTCCATCTAAGTCACCAAACAGGTTCCTCTCCCCCCCCCACGTGTCGTGAATTATGCATGTACGACACGATTTAAGAATGAGGCGTGTTTGACATGAGTTTTACTCATGTCCTATTCATAGGACACGAGTTTGACTCATGTCAGACAAGAGCCCTACTGGTGTCATGGAATTTGGACACATGTCTTGTGAAATAAACATCCTGAAATTTATGTATTTCCTCATTATCACCCAACATAGTCACAATTTTGGAGCTCTCGAAGGTTTTGAGTTGAAAATAAGGGAAATTAATAAAATTTAGAAAGGATTTCAAGTATTGAGAAGTGGATTTTTCCAAGCCCTCATAATGCTATTAATGGTAATGTTAAATTCTTAGATGAAATATGAAATATATTCACCCTTTTACTTAAATTTTTAACATTACCATGAAATGACTCAGGGTGTTTGAGAGTGGTTTGAACCTCATTGGATTTCATTTGGAGAAAGTAGAAATTTAGATCCCACTCAAAATCCAGTAGACTTAACAGTTTTATGGATTTCAGGATTGGGGGGATTACAACATTTCCGTTGCAATTTTTCATGCATTAGGCTATGGAACTAGCATTTAATTAAGAGGACTAGGCTCTCTATGTACGTTGATGTTTGTGCCATTTATTGTTGAACTCCTGTATCATGACCATAGTAAAAATGCACCAATCACTCAAATAGAATCCTGATTTGACATACGATTTTTCTATCTTATTTTAATGATTAGAGGGTGATGTTGATGATGAGAATCTCAATATAGGCAATGATTTTTATGATATATAGTACTAGTTATTTGTTGTAGCGTGATTTTCTTTGGACTATACAAGAATTTAGGGCCTCTTTGTTGATGTATTTTTGGCTCATAGATGGCTTGCATTTGCACTCAATGCTATTTTGGTTATATGGATTAGTTGTGCATTGAATTTGTATCATTGCCATCTAAATGTTTTATATGTTTCATATTTTATGTGTAATTCACTAGTTTTTTTTTATATTTTTTAATAATATAATATATAACGTGTCCTCCATTCCCTATTCTGAGGGGTCGTCATGTCACATGTAAGATACTCATATTTTCGTGTCCTATGTGTATCATGTTTTTGAGTCAGGTGACTTAGTAGTCCATTAATAAGAGAATACACATGACTCTCGTACCAAGGACAGTGGCCCTTCACAATCCTTTGTAAATACCAAATACACAAAGAAGAACTTACCACTATTTTTTCATTTCACATTGTTGTAGTTGTTATCAACAAATTGATCCTGATAGGCTACTCATCAATCAACTTAATGTAACTCTTTCAAACCACTTTTAACTAAATATTAGCCTCTTTAGTTTGAGAGGGTTGTCTCAAAGGGGACTTATGATTTTCAATGGAAATACTATTAGATGGCTAACTCTATGAACTGTGACTTGATTTTGATTGATTGTGGGTTGAAAAATGAAATACTTGATACCATTGGGCTATGGGGTCAACATCAGTAAACTCAATGACAATAATTCTTCTTATGGAAGCTGAGGCAAATAGAGGTTTCAATAAAATATGGTACATACACACAACATAGGAAAAACACAACAATTTAACCTCTAAAGGAAGTCAGAGCATGTTACCATGAATTCTGAGTAATTAGAAATAAAACTCACTACAGATGATTAAACATGGAAGATATAGAGCAAACAAAACATTGAACACCTCATTCGAATCCCAGGTCTAGAAGTAAAATGTCATTGTATATTACTGAAAACTGAAAAAAACATAATAGAGTAGCAATTTGGTACAATATTCTCCAACCCTTGATATTCGATGTTCTGTCTATAAATAGACTCTTTAACATTGCAAATGATCTGCCCAGCTGGCTAGATCCTCGAACTATAACTTTGACACCTAACATAACTGAAAACTACTTTCTTGGAACAGAAAAAGACAGATAACCTTTAAAGACTCACATTCCTAATAGGACTCTACTTCATATTTATTACATAAATTTTTTCCAACTGTGAGATAGTTACATGATAAGTATCACATGCTTGAGAAACATTCACCATCACTAAGACATTTAATGTGCCTCCTAAATTTAGGAAACATAGTCCTAATTTTCAGGAAAAGATAAAACCCCACTTTAATCTTGGTCTTCATGCTGAGATGGATTAATGACACTTATGTCGAGTATTGAGTCTATGATGGGACGACCCACTGTCATGTTGGATGTCTCCAGGTGGTTGACTGATCTTCCATGTGCTGTTTGAACCTCCAAAAATCTTCTAAAAACCTTTCGCTAAAAAATAGAGCAGTTTAGGCAGTTTCGTAGCGTAGTTTCGTAGTGAATTGATTTATGTATTTTCACCCATCTTTTGGCCACCTTTGCTGGTCAAAAAACATTTGTTATGACAAAATATATAAATACATCCAACTTCCCTCCTTAATTATTCATAAAATTTATTTTAAAGGCAAAAGAGCATCTTCAGAAATTTCGTAGCGTTTTTCGGCCTTCAAGCCTGGAGCACGCTATGAAACTGCCTAAAAAGACATAATTTGTAGATTTTATGATTTTCTTCAAAATTTGATCTTCTGAGTCAAAATTTAAGTCCTTTGCAAGCTATGAAACTTAACAAAAATGTCTCAGCTCAACTCTTTAGTATTTGGGAGTTTCATCTTCATTCACAATAGGTTGACCTATAGGTTCTTCAACCAATTTCATTCTCAGCCCTTTCTTCTCTAGTTCATTTTGAATCAAGTCCAATTGTTCCTGAAGGTCTTCCACTTAATCTTTTAATAATTTTTTTTTGCTTGCAAGTGTAAGTTCAACTTCCTGGTATGTTTAACCACAAGTCTTAAGGGTTGAGTCCTTTTCAGCAGTCTTTTGGCATTATCCATAGACTTTGAGACACTTGAGAGTTTACAGTCCCATTTTTTCATCATCTGGTCAAACTCATCCTTTTCATACCTATGCTTCTTTGCCTCTAACTTCAACTCAAGTATTTCTTCACCTGATTCCTTCAGCTATTCTTTGAGGAGTTATGTTTCTTATTTTAAAATCATCTTCTCCTTTCCCTTTCTCTGCCTGATGACAACTTCTTCTTCTGTTGCTGGAGATAAATCTATGATGTTCACTGGCTGCATAGCTTCACTGACTTTCTGTGTCTTTTTTCTCTCCATGGCCTTCTTTGCAACCCTGGTCATTGGCTCCCTTGGCTGAAATATAAAACCAACATCTTCTCCTGCAAAATCCAATTTCTTGACAGTCTTACCTTTCTTCAGTTTCCTTCCATCACCTTCAATGTCTTCTGCTTGCACTATTGGGGACCCCTCAATATCTATTGCATGAAGGATATCTTCCAGATTTTCTTTGGCCAATGTCTGACTCCTAATTATCCTCTTACTTCTTTGTTTACTAATATTCTGTTTCTGTTTTACAGGTGTTGGCTGAGGGATATCAGTTTCTTGCAAAGGTTCTTCTCCTATGTCCATTTGTTTTGTAGGAGACTGTCTTCTTTCTTCTTCAACCTCTTCTATTGCACCTGGTGATGTAGTAGTTTTAGGTTTTAAGATTTTATTTGGAGTGACTACATCTATTTCATACCCACTCATAAACAGAAATGAAGTCCAATCTCTGTTTAACCTTTTCAACTCTTCCAGTACTAACAATTTTATCAGACCATGGTGAAATAATGATGTCTCATTACCTTCTGACTTGACTTGAACTCTATCTGACATCTTTCCCAAACTCCTGTATAAAAATAAGGGTGAGTCAAGTGATTTCTTACCTACAAAGTGCAGAAGGAGTCTGATATGGTAAGAGTAAAACATTTGGAATCTTCCCTCGTAGGTGAAATATTTTTGGATCACCAGCAGCAACTTTACATAATTTTCCTTCATATAACTCCTGGGATGCCATTGGTCAAATCAACTCCTCTGTGCTCCTGCTTGAGAAACTCCTCACAACCCTGCATTGTAAAATTTTTTCCTTTAAACCATTCTTCACCACCTCTAGGGATTTATGTAGCTTGTGATATGCTCTTTGGTGATATTGTGAGATTTAAAATCCCAACCTTTGATGTTTTCCTTGTAAAATTGGTAGCGAAGTCCTTTGAAATCTGTGCATGGAAACCCTACAATTTTTGGCAAAATTGTAGGTAGCATGTCCTCCTAAAAACTTCCATAGCATCATGGTCTTCATTCAGTAGTTTCAAATCCATAGGTTCGTATCTGAGACAATTACCACCCTTTTTTGTTTTATTTTTTGAAGCCATGGATGCTTTATACTCCTTGTTGCCTCGCTTGTTGGTGACACCTGCAAAACTGAATTCAACAGCAACCAGCTTGGTGTGATGAAGCAGCTCTCCAAGAATCGATTCACATGCAAGGATTACACAGTAATATGACAAAGGGAAACTTGGGGTAAATTTTAAAAGGTTATTTGACAACTAGGATTTTGGTAATAGCACATACGACCATAAAAGATGATCATTACAACAAATACGGCTATGAATGTTTGAAAATCATCATAACAAAATATAGTGACCTTACCCTTTACTTGCTTTATAAAAAAAACTGATACCTCACATTGCTCTGACACCTTTTGCTGAAAAACCCAAATTCGTAGCGAAGACAGTTTGGCTGCTGACAGATTCGCTACATAACTGTTAGGTAGTTTCGTAATGAAATTTGTTGATTTCGTTTGTAATTCACTACAAAATTATGAAAAACTGACAGGTGTAAACTTTTCTGATTAAATGCATGGGAATGCCAACTTATATGATGTGAGGTTGATTTGACTGCAATGACAGGGCTAGAGGTGAGCTTTAAACTTAAGGTAGACATCATCAAATACAAAAAAAAAATCATCCATTTCATAAAAATGACTTACGAGACCACATCAATTTTGGTGAATGACATGCATGACCCTATCAATGAAAGTGTTAAAACTAATGAGTGATAGCAGTAGCAAGGCACCTTACACACCTTGCACAGGTTAACCCTTCATCCATGTCACTTTGACACCTTTATTAAGCCCAATCGCCCTCCTTCTCAGCTTCCTAACTCCTTTTAGGTTTTTGTCCAAAATTGCACTAGTTATTGCACCTTTAGCATCCTTCAACCATCTTTGTAATTCTCCCTAGAGACTTGGAAACCCTTTTATCCATGATGTAACCTTCATTCAACCTCCTTAAGCATTGTTTAGGCCTCGTTCCTCTTGATGTCACTGTAATTTACTCTAACATGCCTCCTTTAGACCTCATCCCTCTTGTTCTAACTATGACATCATTCCACTATCCACCAGATACCTTCGACCAGCTTCTTATGCCCTATGGCCTACTTCTCTAGATCCTCCAATCGACATACAAGCCTGCAAATAAGGAACATGCCCTAACAGGCTTGTGGCATGTCTCTTCCTTCCTTCACTACTCTTGCTTCCTTGTTGCAATAGACTTAGGGCTTCCCAGCCTTTATTTTATTGTGACCTCTTGATAATCATGTTCCAACCCTTATTTATTGGTTGTAGTCTCCTCATAAAAGCTCTACATCCCTCCACATAGGCCTATCTTTTCTAGCCACTTGTTGTCCTTAGCCAACAAACATATGCCTTCCTTGTTGTGGGTGACCTATCACAACCAGTTGCCCTCGTAGCCCTCCAAAACAAACCTACTTGGCCTCCTTCCAATCATAGAAAGCTTATCCATCCTTATTGTCCTCAAAATTTCTCCCGCGGCACCTTTTACTTCCTGCGGCTAGGTCACTTCTAGCCTCTTTCACATATGAAGAAAATGCTCCTTCGCCTTCTTGTATTTATATTTCAAGTTGGACAACCTGAGCCAACTTGAAATATTAGGCCGACTTATAGTTAAATTAAAATATTCTTATGTCTTTTAATCATTCTCACACGCTCAACACAAAATCCATGTGAGAAGTACCTTCCGATGCTACCATATTTCAACACTTCCTCTTAGCAAGGAAGACATTTCCACCTCCACCTGGAAATGGCACTATTTGCAATCTAATCCGCAACCAAATCCGTTCGAAAGATATGGACCATCTAAATCACCATGCTCCTAGAATCATCCTAATTCATAACATCTTGCATGGCCATCCAAACCATGCTTTCCTTGTTCCTAGAAATCTCTAGCTCCATGAATTTTCCTTCCATGGCCATGAATTCCTTGCATGTCCCATGACTTCCTTGTGCACCATGAATTTCCTTGCATGGTCCATGGATTTCCTTGCATACACCACGACTTCCTTGCATGGTTTGTGACTTTCCCTGCATGGCCTGGAAGGCTTCAATTTCTTGCTTGAACCTAAAGGTTAGACTTCCACAGGGATGTTGAATCTCCCTCTAAGCCCGTTGATTTCCTCTAAGACTACACAACCTTCCCCTAGTTCACTTTGCTTTTCCTCATGGAACATAACCTTACTAAAACTTATACACATGCTACAATAGAACTTGTATCCTTTCAAGGTCAGACCTAAGTTACAGTTGAACACTTGGCCTAGTCCACTCGAGACCATCGCAACTCAAATCTATAGGTTCCCTCATCCTCTTGGTTCAAACACCTCATGAAGACTTCGTCTCGCAATGAAGACTCCATCTCGTAATAAACCTACCAACAACACAAACCTACCTCGTCCATGCCAAATCAATCGCTTCCAAGGCACCCGAGATTTCGACACTTACTTTGACGAGTCAATAGAATTCCATCAACAGTGTCAATAATCTGCCACACAACATACTGTTGTGTATTTATTTCTCCACCAATCAACCAAATATCCCATTCTAGCACCCCAAGCTGCAATTTTTCATAACTCCCTATATGAACATTTTGCCCCATGTTTCACAAGGCATACCTAACCAACTCACTTGGAAATTTTTTTGCTTCCTGGAACATTCCCATAGCACTTACGTATAAATATGACCCAAATTATATTCAAATTTTCTCTCATACCATATTAGGATTCCATGCACCCCAGGTATGGTCTATCTTTTGGCAGTTTCACACAACAGAAAACATAAACACGCCAAAATGCTTAACTTTAAAAATTTTGCACAACATAATATACCATAAATTAAATTAATGCACAAGACACAATATTTATGACCAAATCTAATTTCTTATCACTCCATTAATAAGAGAATCCACATGGCTCCTGTACTAGGGAAAGTGGCCCTTTTACAATCCTTCGTAAATACCAAATACAAAAAGAAGAACTTATAGTTATTTTGTCTCTTCAAACTATTGTCTTAGGGCACCTCGCAAACCTTACATGGGTCATCCCTTCTGCCATGTGACTTTGGTGCATTACCTATGCCTAATGGTCCTCCTTCCTCAATTTCCTAACTCCTTTTAGGTTGTTTTCCAATCCTGCAGTAGCTATTTCTCCTTTAGGAGAACTCAACCATCTTTGGACTGCTCCCCAGTGACTTAACAACCCTCTTCTCCTTTATGTAGACTTTATCCAACTTCCTTAAGCATTATTCAAGCCTCAATCCTCTTGTGTTCCTTGTGGCCCTTATGGCATTCCCTAACAGACCTGTTTTAGTCATTAACCCTCCTGTTTTGACTACGGAAACCCTCCATTGTCCACCACAAACCTACGATCAAATTCTTATGCCTTGAAACCTACCTCTTCAGACCCTTAGATGGACCTACATGCCTACATCCTATCTTTTCTTGCCTACTAAGAGGGAACAAGCCCTAACAAGCCTACAACTTGTCTCTTCTTCCTTCAGTGCTCATGTTTCCTTGCTACAATAGAATCAGGGCTTGATCCAACCCTTCCTTAACTATGACCTCCTCAGAACCACAATACAACCCGTCTTTCTTCGTTGTGGCCCCCTAAAACAACATTGCAACCATTCACACATGCCTCTCTTTTCTAGCCTTTTGTGGTCCTTAACCAAAAGATATATGTATTCCTTGCTACGAGTGATATAGAATAGTCAAAAACCTTCTCAACCCTCCAAAATAACCCTACTCGGCCTCCTTCCAACCATAGAAATCTCGTCTAACCTTGTTGTCCTCAAAATTTCTCCTGTGCCTCCTTTTGTTGCCTATGAATAGGTCACTTCTAGCCTCTTTCACACAAGAAAAGAACGCTCCTTCACCTTTTGTATATATACTTTTCCACGGGTGTGAATCCCTAAGGGTGTCTCTTGTCTGTGTTAGTCGACCTAAGTTGACTTGACACCTTAATTTGACTTATAATTAGGATATCTCTTATGCCTTTTAATCATTCTCACATGCCCTACACAAAAGCCATGTGAGAAGTACCTTATGATGCTCTACCAAATTTCAACATTTAATGACTTCGAGAAAATTTTTGAGACATTGAAAATAGAAATAGTAGTTGGATTCAGTCATAAGAATTTAAATAGTAGAGTGTTTCAATCATAAGTATAAGAGTTTCTAAGGCTTCCAAGACATCATCAAGAAGGCGTGGGTCAATGTGTTGTGAGGCAATGTTTTTAATGTTTTCCATGTCACTAACTTCAATAGACAATTAATGTTTTCCAATTGCAATGGATAATTACTTTTTCACTCCATTCTATTTATTTGAGACAATTATGTTTGGAAATTAATATTCCTTTTCTTTATCCAAAGACATATTGTTCTAAGTTTGTACAATCTTCCAAGGATAAAACTAAAAGTTTGAATATGGAATTTTCTCTTATTTTTCCTAATATACCTAAGACAATATATTCTTTGGCTTAGTCCTAAATCTAATGCCATCGGGTCTTATTTTTATTCTTCCTTCATTAACAAAGTTTTCTTAACATTTTATTAATTCAGTCCATCTTTGGGACAAATAATTTTCTAGCGGAGAAAGTCATGCACCTTCATTCAATCCATCTGCTAGTTATCTAATCTAACTAGGAACAGAAGTCTTGAAACATTGAACTTGAAATTTATTCTTATATTTAAAGTGATTTGAAATCATTTTATATAAATACCTTGGAATTTCATCTTATACTTAGTAACACAACATTTTTCCAATATTTCTAGAATGCTTTCTTGATTTTCTCTCCTAGTTGATCAAGTGTGTTGCAGATGACCTTGACAAAAGCCCACATAGATTGTATTTTTGTTTGGAAATTTTGGTCACCTCCCATTTATAAATAATTCAAGTAATTTCAAATATCTAATGGAAATCAAAGGATTATGGCCATGATCAATACTATCTTTGTAGAGTATTATTTCTATTACAACCATAGATAAATAAATAATACTAATACTAATAATAATAATAAAATAAATAAATAATTGTACAATACTTGAACTGTAAGTACCAACCTTGTATCTAATTGTCACTCAATTCTCTAACATAAATAGATTTTCTTATTGTTGGAAAAAATATATTAGGTTCCAAAAGGATAAAAATTTTCTCTACTAAGGATTTACCATTGACCACTTAATTATTAAATAGGTTAGTAAGGTATAATGATAGAAACTACTAAAAGAAATAAAAGGCAAAGAAAAAATATCAAATACAATTACAAGTATTTGGGCAGCTGCAATGATCAATGCCTCAAATGTTTTGTTACAAAAACCTTGTTCACGAACTATGGCACCAAAAATGTTGTAATTTCCCTTTCAAAAACCTAGATTAGTATTGATATCTTACTCCTTTGGCTTAATTTGGAGAATATTTTAGTAGTTAACACATATTGTATTCATATTTAATATGATTTAAGAGTTAGGGTTGGCATCGCTTACTAACACTTGGCATAGTGCAAGATGGTGATAAATTTAGTGGAAGAGTCCTTAAACACATGATTTTATTGATAAGAAAAAAACATTACACAATGTTTGAGAGGCATAACATATATATAACCTCTCTAGCTTCATCTCAACATGCCATGTGTCCTTAATAAAAAACTTAAACATGATCATTGACATAGTTGTGACAAGGCCTATCTATCTTCTAGTAAATACAACACTTCTAGGACAACTTTATTATTCTATGATTTTGGATGGATGGAAACTTCAACGATGGCATCCATGGATGACGCAATTTCACTCATGGAATTTTTTTGGGTTTGTAACCAAGAATATATAAATGATGCATGAAGAGGATTTACGGATGGATGACTATTTGATCGACTATTCTGAAGACCCTTACAAAGTTTATTATATTTTTACCTCACCAATTGTAAGACATAGGTTCAAGGGCGAGATGAACAATAATATAGGTGGTAATCATTCAGAAAGAGAGCATCCCTTCTCTGTTGGTCATGAGGTGGAGGACTCTTATTGGATGGTGGATGGTTCAAAGGTCGATCAGGCTACCTCATATGCTTCAGTGGGGGCATTTGGAGGTCACTAACCCAATTTCATGTTTGTTAGTGTTTCAAGTAAGCGTTCACTGAGGGCCAATTCGCCACCCTGTACTTTCCACCTACAGATGATATTTAACTCTATCCCATTTAGGGACTTTGTAGGTGCGCCGCCCCCCCCCCCAACCAACCCCCCGTTGTATATTTCACTTTTATCGAAGGTGGATTGTTAGTGTTTGGAGATTTCACTATAGTCTAGTTGTAGTCGTGGATGAAAATTCCCCAAGGAATTTCGACAGCACTTCTTCTGGAGGTTTCATACCATTCTGAATGATACCTCCACACCATTCAAATCTTGGATATTATCTCCTCCAAAAGTCACCCAAGTATAGGGGTGTCTGATTTTGTCTCACTCTCTCTAGGACTTGGCTCTTCGGCGGGTTTTCAAACATCCAGTGGCTTCCTGCATTCCTCTATAGGGCCTTTAGAGTAAGGTAATCAATAATTATATGTGGGTCTTCCACCCCTAGGTTTGCAAGTAGTTGTGCTCGAGGATATGTGCTTGAGGGGTCTTCAAGGAAACCCTCTCTCTCCACACTTGACAGAGGGGTTTTACCCCTTTCTAGAGAAAGTTATCATCATCCCACTAGGCCTTGTAGTATTTGTTGGGAACCCTCAAGCCCTTATTTTATCACGCACAACCACAATAAGATCACCTCGGGGGAATGAAGCGGAATCCCTACTCAATGATGGCTCAAATTTACCTCCTCCTTGTTGGAAATATAGTGGCCATGGTCAATATTTTCATCATGTAAAAAAATAAAAAATTAATTTTTTCCTCCTAAAATTTAAGTTGGCCATCCTTTTTGTTTAGGTCGGTTAGGCCCTTAAGAGGCACCCATTCAACCCCCCTTCTAAGTCTTTATAAAGGAGAGCCTTCCTCCCCATTTGACATATCGAATAATGTCTTGGTTATATTTGATCCAACAAAGTTGAGAGTAGAAGAAGGGGACCAAAAATATGAAGGAGGGTTTGGAAGGATTTTGTTCTCGATTATTGGTTTGGCTATTGGTTTGGATTTTCTTGATGTATTGATGGATAAAACTCTCTTTCTCTCATAAAGAAATATTTTCTATGTTTTCCCCTTGTGGGTTTTCCCCTAGGCCTTAGGCCTAATTTTTGTGTCTCTCGTATCATGGTTTCATAGTTATTTTCTACTTCTCTTTCATGTTTAATGGTTGATATTTTCTCTTGTATAACTACTTAATGATAAATTTTATGTGGAATTAATGTTATATGATCATTGGAAGTAGTTATCATGATGAAGAAAGTTATTTCTAGGTCATGCCCTAGAAAATCAACATGGTTTCAGAGTATTGGTTGAGCTCAAGTTGAAATTAATAAGAAGACAATCACAAGAGTTCTATAGAAACTAAGTTTCTGAGGGCTTATCTAGAGGAAGGACTGAAGGAAGCATCCAAATTTTGTTAATCTGAGTCACTCTGCATCTGAACCTGTGGTAATTCCTAGTGTGAAAGATCCAAATTTGTGTGGTTAAAGGACCATATGTGAGCTTCTCTACGATGATTCATGCGAGTTCTTGTAGCATCATTTATGTGGAATTTGTTGAAATGTATGAGGAAATGCGAATTTTGGGTTCAAGTTATATTATTAATCTCTATGTCAGCCAAGATTTTTTTTTTAAATGGTCGAGACCCTTGTTTTAGGTGATAGGTTGTGTTATTATTGAGGTATTTTTTCAAAATTAGCAAGTTATCCATGCCCAAGGTCATATCCGAATGGTGCAATCTCCTTCGCTCTATGATATATCTCTGGAATAACAGTCTATGATTTATAAGCCAAAATTCCAAATATGATCCTTGTCTAATCAAAGCCTTTGGAGATTTGAACCTTGCTCCTTAAGGTATGAGGTCAATCAAAGATTCCCTGTGGAATGACTCTATTATTAATGTGGTCTCGAGGTTTTATATCTCTACATATTCTTCGAGGAAATATGATGAATTCTGAAGCTCATTGCACTGAGGGATATATATGACGACTACAGATTCAAAATATTATCCCAGGTAAGGATTCTATTCCCCAACAAGATCGTTGAAGTTTTTAATTCCATAATTTTCTATGCAACCAAATGCTATACTGTGAAGAGGAAGATACTAAATAGGCATAAGTGCCCGATGAGTTCGAGGAAGGAAATATGTCAAACATCTCACCTACCGTCAAGGTGAACATATCCCAAAATCCTGGAAAGGTCGAAGAAATCTCAATGGGGGCAACTTGCTCTCCAGAGGAAATAAACTCTTATACCCAAATGTTACAAGAGTATATAGATATATTTGCATGGGACTACTCATAAATTCCTGGGCTTATTCCCACTATCATAGAGCACCATATTGACACTTGGCTTGACGTACCTCCAGTACGCCAGAAACAACGTCAACTGCACCCATCAAAGGCAGAAGCAATAAAACGAGAAATCGATAAGCTTCACAAAGTGGGGTTTATCTACCTGCGCTCGGGTTTCTTTTCCGTGGGCTAATAGGTGGATTTGAAAGCTCCCTAAATAGTCAAATTCTATGTTTCAATATGAAGAATGACCAAGGTGGCTTATTGGATGCCTACCCCCTTGGTCCTAACTTAGACTATAAATTATTTTGTGGCCCCTGTGGGAAGAATTTAGTGAGTTCTGTTAAGTTAGTTTTAGGTGTCTTTACTTCACTCGGGGTGTGGATGTGTGTGAACAAAAGGTGAATAAGCACATAGTTTGAACATGCGGATATGCGATGATCCTTTTCAAAATCCCCTATTTAAACTATGTTCTATTGTTCCTTGCTCAAAAGAAAAACATGTGTGGATATGGGCCACTTTAAATTTTTCCTAGTTAACCTATGTGATCAGCTATAGGGAGATGGTGAGTTGTGAATAAAGAATTTTCATAAGCTTGCCTAGGATCGCCAGAGGGTACAAAGGTAGCAGAGATTACTTGATCTTCTATCGATAATTCGATCATGGTCCCGAAATCCTAGTGCAAAAATTGAACTAAACTAATGACTTTTACACTAGAAAAAAGAACTAGCTAAGCATGCGTGGACTTGGGCCACTTACTTTGGATAATGATCTAGGTGTTTTGATACCTAAATTTTCAAAACATAAATTATTTCGGAATGCAAGTTAATTTTCCTCCTACTTAAACTATGTGTTAACTTTGCAAGAATCAACTTGAAATAAAACCAACACCTAAACTACTAAAAGCAGCTAAGAGTGAGCTTTAGAAAGTTGCGGGGGCACCTCAAATAGTGCTAGCAGATGTATTATGGGCTGCCAATCACCTTTACAAGCAAGAAAAGATGGAAAAAGTGGAGAAAATTCCACTTTTGGTTTCGCACGCAAAAGGCTGAAACAGGCGCGATTTCTGCGTGCAGGTCACCTCTGAACGCGCGCATTGGGGCGTGCCTGTCTGGAAGAAAGGCGCGCAAATTCCTGCAATGTAAATTTTTGGGAGCTCTTCATCTTCATCTTGTCACTTGGGATGAACCAGACAGTGAAGGAGAGAAAGGGCGTAATTCTAACCCAACTCCACAACAAAGATGGAGGTCTCTGCAAAAAGACACAACCACATAAACTTGGAAATAAAAGTTAGTGGAGTCGCCAATCCTGTGTTAGTGTGTTTTCCGTACGAATGTGTTATCACTTAAAAAAATTCAAAACATCATTTTGACAAGATTACTTAGGTTCATGGGTCAAAATAGGGTCTTAAGAGTCATTTCTTGAGTTTGAACAAGGGAAGTATTAAATTTTTATAGTTTGAGCCTACCCTAGTGTTTAAATAAACTCATTTTTAAGGTCTTTCATGTCAAGTCTTTCATCATTTTATGATTCATTTCATTTCCCAAAGTTTTTGATATCAAAACCGCCCAATTAGCTAAGAAACCGCAGTTTCGTAGCTCATCACGTTGAAAAAAGTCACTTTGCGCTACGAAAGCGCTGATAGTTTCGTAGCGAAAACAGTAAAAATTACACTACAGGCGCTACGAAAGCGCGGTTTTGTAACTGTCTTGTCAATTGAGTTGTCAAATGTCAGAAACCGTTGGGAAAGGGTAAGATAGAGGTTTTTTGAGTCATGTAATGATGAAATCGAAGTACACACCCACGTTTGCAGTCATCATGGTCAGTATAGGTTATGAGTGGGCCATCATTTTCAGGTATGAAAGGATACTTGAAATTCAAATTCATTCCTAATTAGTCATTCTCATTCCTTTTACTTTCATTCGTAATGTCTGAGCTCTGAGTATCGAGCCAAACTTGTGCCTGGTTCTTACAAAAGTCTATTACATTCATATCAAGCGAGGCTGATACATTTATTCAAGCGAGGCTGATACATCCATATCAAGCGAGGCTGAAAGATTTATATCAAGCGAGGCTGGGAGGTTCTCTGAAGAATATGGTGGAGGAAAGAAAAATACACAGAGGAGGACAATGCTTAAGACATGAACCTAAAGACATGAAGGCAATAACTGAAGACCTAACAGTGATGGAAGCATTCAGAAGAGCAGATTTCCTACGGTTTTGTGAGAAATTGCAGGGCTGTCACACACAGGTATCCAAGGAATTTGCTATGAATTTCATTGGAACAACTACTAAAGTGGGGATGTTAAGTTTGTCTATCACACTAGAGGTCATTGTTGTTGTTACAGAGATTCCAAGAGGTCAAGAAACCTGGTTCAAAGGATTTAAATTTAATATGGAGCAGTGTAAAGAGTTCATGAAGCCTGAGCACATTGAGATGGATCTCAACAATGCTATCCCAAGAAGCTGCATCAAAGATAATTATTCAAAACTGCTGCTCAACATTCAAAAATATTTTACCTGTGAAGGCAGATATCACAAGGTTTATTCATACCATTTCAAATTACTTCTACACTTCACTGGTAAGATTTCACTTGACTTACCTTTTTATCTGCATAGAAGTCTTGCAAAGATGGTTGATAAGGTGCAAGCAAAGTCTAAGGGGAGTGAGACATCATTATTTCATCATGGCTTAATGAAATTATTAATTTTAGATGAACTGCAAAAGATAGGCAGAGATTAGTCCTCATTATTGTTTGTTAATGGTTTTGAGTTGGAAACCCTAACTCCTGCAAGAAACCCCAAAGCTAAAGGAGTTTCATCATCACCAGCAGCAGAACCAAGTCAACCTATGGTTGCAAAATCAAAAGAAACTACAAGAGTAAAGCCAATAAAGTAAACTGAGAAAAGGCTAGAGCAAATACAAATGCTTGATACACCAACTCACCCACCTGCAAAACAGAAATCAAAGGTTGTCAAAGATGCAAAACAAGAACAAGCTATCAGCAAACAAGGGACCAAAAGAATAACTAGAAGCCAAGCAGTGGTTTTGAAAGGAAAAACAATTGCTATAGAAGATAGTCCAGTAACAAAGGGGAATCTAGAGGATATTCTTCATGCCATTGACATAGAAGAAACACCTATTGTCCAAGCTGAATTTATTGGGCAAGATGAGCAGAAGTTGAAAAAGGCCAAGTCTGCAAAGAGATTAGAGTTTGAGGGGGAAGATGCAGGTTTCATTTTTCAAGCAAGAAAGCCTATGACAAGGCATGCTAGGAAATTAATGGAAGGCAGAAAAGAAGTTCAAAAACCCACTGAGACAGTTAAATCACCTAAAGATATTATTGATCTCTCTTCACCCACAGTGAAGGATACAATCAACAAATTAAAAAATGGAAAAGAGAAAGTGATAGAGAAAACAGAGTTTCATCTCCTTGAGGGAAAGTTAAAGTTGGCAAATCAGGAAATTGTTGTCATGAAAAAGAGAGCTATAAAACACAGTGTTGAGAAAGTACAGTTTAAAAGGATGAAGGAAGTGTGGGAAGGACAAGTTGATTGTGTTTCTAAAACTTTAGACAATACAGAGCAACCTTTCAAGTGGACAATTCCAGCAATAAAAGAAGCTAAGTTTGTCAGAATAATAAACACCCATCCGAGAGCTACTAACAAAAGAATTAAAGACCAGGTGAAGGATTTACAAGAGCAGCTGGAGTTAATTCATAATGAGCTACAGAGCAAAGGAATTAAAATGACAGTCATAAAAGAACTAATAAGCCAACCAATTGTAAATGAAGAAAAATTGCCTTAAAGAAGCTAAAATGAGGTTGGTTTATGGTTTGTATGGTTTGCAGATGATGAGGACAGGTTATATTTTGAGTTTTTGGGCAACCAAAGTTTTCATTTGACAAATTTTATGAAAAATCTGCATACTTAGCAGTTTCGTAGCGCCTCCATGCTTAAAAAGCAGAAAAGCGCTACGAAACTTTTATAGCTACCTTTTTTGCTTCTTTTGATCAGTATTTAAGGTGTTAAAGGCTGAGTTAAGACCTGAAATTGCTATGAAAGATGTGTTGAAGGGTGATTAAAATGATGCAAGAGGAAAGAGTCAAGTTTTTAGAGGAAAAAGGCTTGTAATGGTAGCGCTACATAAAGCGCTACGAAACTGTTGTATTTTCATAGCACAATACATTATATTCTTTTGAGAATTTTTTTAAGCGGTTTTAGACAGCTGGAGGCTAGGAAAGAGTTAAGGGACATGTTAATCCAACTTTCAACAGGAAAGGACCACGAAATGAAGATTAAATGATGGTTAGAATGTTCAAAGAAGGAAAAAGATCCTATGCCTAAAAAACAGGATATTGTTTCCTATTTTTGTGGAGATCAGCTAAGAGGTCATGAAGAACTGAATGCCATTATCCAAATTCGACCATGTGATGATACACTTGTCAATGATGTAATTTCAAATAGATAAGATTGTTATAGGTAATAATAAGGAGTTTGAGTCCTTTTTGAAATAGGACTGTCAAATAGGATAGGTGTCTTTTTGTAATAAATTTCATGTTTTATGGTTATGCAAGGTGTCAGTGGACAGAAATTCGATGGATCTAGCCTAGAGGCAGATCATCTAAAGATGTAAGAGGTCTATTAAAGTCCATTGGGTCGAATTTGTCAAGGGTGGGACATTTTTGGCAAAACTGAGCTTGTTTGTGAATTCATTGTTTTCAGCTAATACATAGATCTTCTACTTGACCAACTTGAGATTCTGAAGGAGTTTTTAGTGTTTTCCTATTCTATTTGTATTTCTTATATATCTCATTTGCAGTGTTGTTCATCTATATTACTCAGAATTCATCTATAAGATGCTCTGACTTCCTTTATAAGTGAAATGACTGTGTTTTTTTACATATTTCATGTGTGTGTACCTTATGACTAAAAACTATGATAAGCCTCAACTTCCATGTTAAGTAGACTCATTGAATTACTGAATTTCTTTGACTCCATAAGCCCAATGAATACATGTTGATGTTATCTTCAACCTACATCTATCATAATCAGTTTATTTCCTAAATAGAGTTAGCCATCTATATCTTTATTCCATATCATTAACCCTTGAGAGAGCCCTCTCAGGCTGAGGAGGCTAAGCCTCAGTCACAAGATTGATTTGAAATAGTTACATGAGATTGTCTGATCAAGCAGCCTATCAGGTCCAATTTTGTGATAACAGAATGTACCAAATCACACTTGCTTAAGAGGGGTGGTTTCTCCCTCTTAAGTTATTGGCCACAGGAAGAAGATAGATGGAATCAAGCAAGTTAGTGGAACATGCTAAAACATAAACATACTAGATAGAGAAATAACATGCATATTCAAACATAAAAACTAAACTAAAACTAAAACAAATAAAACAAAAGCTCTAAATAGAGTCAAACAACTTCAATAATCAAAACAATGGCACTTACGTCCCCTCTTATTAAGTGCTAGTAGGAAATGAGGATGAAAATTTAACCCACTTTCCAAGGGGCCCTAGGAACTATGGAGCTCCAAGTCCTGATGCAAGGATGTATTTACTTCCAAGTTTCCTTGGCGCAAAGTCTCCCTCTCTCTACTATGGTGGACTGGAATTGTTGGATGGCCAACAACTGAGTCCCCTCTATCTCTGCTCCGGATCACACACTGCTGGTATTGCTTGGGGAAATTCTGGCCAGCATAACAATATGCTCTCCTATTGTTCATCTCTTGGTGGCCTTTTATAGGAGAATTCAAATCCTTCTTCCCTCTCTTGGTACATTGTGGATGGTGACCCAAGAGAGGAGGGTGATTCCATTGTGTTCTCCTTTGAGGTCCTAAGGAGGCTTAGGCAGTTGTCCTTAGGCGACCTCAAGTGTGGGATCAATGTCCTAGAGTGTGCCTTGTGGTCCCGGAAAGTGACTTCTGCCACTCTCAGGACCGCACAGATTTTTGAGGAAAAGCCGCGCAAAGGCACGCCTATCGAAGAATTTTGCATGAAAAGGCGCATTTGACTAGTTCTTTCTATGTGCAATTTGAGTTTTCCCTTTAGAACTTAAAGATTTTTAAATACTTCAAATTATCTAATGTCTCTTAGCCCTGTAAATATTTTTGCCTGACATTAAATAATGTCATCTTTGCATGTCCAATTTTCCAGTGATAACAATGGCGTTGGGCTCTGAAACAATAATTTGCTTCTCTTTATCATTCCCCTTGTCAGGTTCTGATTCAGATTCAGAGCATGCATTCAATTCAGAAGACTTCAGCTCGAGCACCAGTGACTGCTTGGCCTGACACTCACTTGTGTTGTGATTGGAGCTCTTATGGAACTCACACCACTTATGCAGGAACGAAATAAAATACATAAATACACATAAACGCAGAGATGTAACCGAAATAAAAATTCATTTCATTAATATAAAATATATGAAATATGCTTACAAACATAATGGAAATAAACTAGCTAGGGCGCTGGTAGCTTATCTCTGAGAAGAGATGTGGCGACTATAGGCCTCTGAACTGTGTTACAATGAGGCTCAAGGGCCTTTTTATTATTGAACAACATAGGAAAACCCTAAACAACCAAAACCCTAACCCAAGAAGATGAAATGCCAAGAGTTGTTGCCTTGTTGGGGTTAGTTGGGCAGCCAACTTCCGAGGGTCGTAACTTGGTCATATTATCTCAGTTTGGCACATATAATATATCATCGGAAAGATCTCTTCGAGTACTATGGCTTTTTCCATAGGCCACTACATACAACTACAAACTTTATGCATACCTAAAAAAATGTTGTTTATGGGGTCAAAACTGCTCCGGAAGTTCAGGACCCAAATAACTGCTAAAAATAGTAAATGTTGCTATAAAAAAAGGAAATTGATGAAACTGACTGGAGGTATACGTGGAATAGGTGGGTGGCCACCAATATCCACCTGGATCAACAACATGGATCAGTTTGACTACAATATGTTATCATATATCAACAAATTGTATACATTCTCATGAAGGCCTTGGGTAAAGGAAAGTTTATTTTCTTCAGGGATAAGTTGGGTGTTGTGGAGAACACCTTCCTTTCTAGGAGGGAGTGTTAAATATTGTAGCTCAAACATGTATTATAGCCTTGAGAGGGGTCATTGAGGCTAGGAACATAGAGGATTTAATTATCTCCAAACCCATGTATTTTTTCCCAAGTTTCACCTAAAGAAAATATCTTAATTATGTCAACTAGTGATTTTTTAAATATTTATTAAGTCTGAACTTAAGGAAAGTGGATAATTAATTGAAATTAGTTGGGATAAAAGAAATTACCTTTAGAATCTTATGGAAAGTTTCTAAGATGATCTTAGCCTTCGATTGGATCAAGTGAACTTCTAATTGTGGTCGTTCATTTGTGAATGAGAGATTATAAAGGGAATCAATGAGAAAAATTGGAGATGCACAAAGAACACATCGAGTGGGTGATTTTCAGAGATACCAAGAGGGTTTCAATAGTAGTGATTGAAGAGAGATATTTTTGTTGTTATTATTTGTCAGAAAGAATTCTAGTTTTAGAGTTCCAGAGGGAGTTTATCAAGGCCAAATTATTTCTGACGAAGGAGGCCATGCTTTCTTGTGCGAGTTTTCCAGTATACAAGTATGAGTTGTCGGAGGTCCAAATCGAGTTTCCAGTTGCCAATGTGAGTTATTAGAGGTAGTGCAAGTGGCTAGTGTGAGTTGCTGGAGGAAATACAACTTGCTAGATCAAATTCCCAGACAGTACGAGTAGTTGGGAAGGGTAGTGCGAGTGTAGGAAGGGAGTGTGAATTGCTAGAAAGGGTCGAGTTGATCTGCAGAGGGAGATGGTGATATTTCCTATTTTTATTTGGTCAAAAGTGAAGTTAATTTTTTTCAGGGCTCTACTAGTGTCAGAAATGCGGTTATAATTTCTCAATAGCAGTTTTTGTTGAAGATAATAATATAAACCCTCTGATTAGAAAACTAGTTTTCCCCACATTGTGGTTTTTCAAGGGACATTTGTCTATAAATACTAGTGTAATTTTTTTTTTTGGTAAGTCAGGGTATTATATTATTCAAAAATGTAAAAGTTACATATGCTACTGATCCGGATTTATGCAGGAACGCAACAGAATACAGAAATAACCATAAACATTGAGATGCAGTGGAAATAATGTGTCATTTCATTCATATCAAATAACAGAAATATGCTTACAGACATAATAAAATAGCTAGGGTGCTGGAAGCGAATCTATGAGAAGAGACGTGGTGGCTACAGACCTCTGAACTGTGTTACAATGAGGCTCGAGGGCCTATTTATTATTGATAAACAATGGGAAAACTGAAACGTCCCAAAAACCTAACTCTAGGAGATGAAGCGCCAAAACTGTGGGTCCCGTTTGGGTAAATTGGTGTTTCAACTTCCCAGGGACGTAACTTTGGCATCCGATCTCCATTTGACGCGCTCAATAGCTCGTTAGAAAGATATATCTGAGGAGTACAACTTTTGATGTGAGCAACATTGATCCATGAACCCATGTTGCTCTCGGTTTTCCCAAAAAACGTCGTTTAGGGCCTCAAAATGGCTGCGGAAGTTCAGGACCCGAAAAACTGCTAAAAATAGTAAGTTGTGCTACAACTTAAAAAATGAAAGAACTGATGGTGGGGGTTCAAATGGAATATGTGGGTGGCCACCGATATCCACCTGGATCAGCTACAGGTTGGGTTGGCAAGTTGCGCTTAGCCAATCCCAACCTTTGTTACACGGTTTCTAAGCTGCCTTAGGGGAGGAAACCAACCAAAACAAAACTTGAAGCAGAAAGTTACATTGTGCGCAGTAGCGCAGACATATATAAGAAGTACAAATTGAATGGTAACAAAAATGCACTGATAGAAAGCTTGACAAAAAACATGAGAGATATGTGCAGTTGCGCAGGCTTTACTTTTCATCATCATCATCACTGTTGGGGACTTCCTCCTCAATGGGGCAAGCAAGGGCATGCGCAACAGCTTCCTCTGTGTTTGCCACAGTACGCCTGGGATTGTGGACCGGTGCGCAAAGGATGGGGGAGTCTGGATCTACGCCGTCGGGGACACGCGTCCAGATTCCATCGGAATCCATCACTTAGATGTCTGAATCCTCATCTTCCTCCTCCTGTACTAGCAGTGGGTCAGTTTTGTGGTGCTGGAGGTGCATCTCGAGAGAGATGGCAGACTTCCTTGGGCCGCGTCTTCCTCTCTACACAACTTTCCTGGGGGCTTCTGCATTCTGCTCGGGATCGGGACGGTGATGATCAAAAGTGCCAGAAGAGGAGCCTTCCATCGACTCTAGGTGATTGTCCTCACCACAGTGATATCGGCCAGGGAGAGGCCCTCTTTGTCCTCCTCGGATAGTTCTCTGGCGAAGTCTGGGAGCCATTGCACGCAGAGGTAGGGGGGAGAAATTCAGAGGATGGTACACAAAAAGGCAAGCAACGATGGGGCTCAGGGAGTAGGAATAGCTGAGGGAAAGGTGCGTAGGAAGGGGTGCAACAACCCAGGGGAGACTGTGCAGCGCGACTCTGACAATAGAGCTTTGCATCCTTCTAAATTCAGGGAGAACCCAGAGCAGAGTTAAAGAGGTGAAAGGCAGAGATAAAAGACTGTGTATTGAAAAAGGCCGAGAGCTCATCTTTTTAAAGGGGTTGGGGTGTGTGCGAGGGGGATAACATTAAGTGGGCTTCGCACGCATCTGTGTGCTATGATTGATCACCTGAGCAGGCTCAAGTGAAGGGGGATGGTTGTAATACAGGTTAATTATGGTATTAATTAATGGTGAGATATGTGAGGTGATGCTTTAGACCTGGTGACGCAGTTCCCATCCTCTCATCATCATTCCTGATTCTGCGAGTCTCGTGCGAGTGAATAACGGTTTGAGGATCCACAACATGTGAGGCTCTGAACAAAAGATCTCCGCCTCTAGGGGAGTGTGGGATGTGATTGTCAATTGTGTTAGTTCTGTCACCCACATTTGGGGGGAGCAAATCCTTCTGAATGAGAGTGAGGCAATCATGTTTGAGTGATTCCCCCTCAACCCGTGTAAGGGTGGAATGATGCAACTCACAGTTTCTTTCCACCCCTTTGTTTGCCAGGAGATCCGCGACAGATTTGCCTTTATTGCGGACATGACCAAAAGTGATGGCGCTATGGTTGTGAATCAACCGTTCCATCACCTTGAGCTTATGGGCCAGTCTCCAGCTATTGGAAACTTTTGAGGAAGCCATGCCCTGGAGGATTTTTGTGGCAGCCATGGCTATGATTTGCGAGTCTCCCTCTATTTCCAGAGGGAAGTAATGGAACTCGATGGAAATTTGAATACCCTGTATCATCCCTTCCAACTCCGCTGAATTATTGTTGTCCCAACCTATATTCCTGTAGTAAATCTGGAAAGGGTCTCCTTGAGAGTTCCTGATAATGACTCTGAAACCAACAATTCCAGGGTTGCCTTTGGACGCTCCATCCAAATTGCATTTGAAGAAGCCATTAGAGAGGGGAGACCTTTTTTTGGAGCAGGGGTTCTATCTGCGCTTCTAGGATTGATGTCCATGGGGGTGTTTAGACTCATTTTCCAATTGCTTCATATGTGGTGCTCTGTTGCAGAGATGGGGAGGTCCTCCTGAATCCAGGCGTCTAAGGCCAGAGTTTCTGAAAGGTTGTTGTGAATCTTGTCCTAGAGCTAATCAAAAGTGGATGCCTTCTCTTTGAAGATGCGACTGTTTCGTTCCTTCCAGATGTTCCAAATGAGGATGCCCGGAATGATCTGCCAGAGTCTATTCATGAGATTGTTGGTATATGGGTTGTCCTGCCAGCTGCCGATGGTGTTAATGATGTTGCTTCTTGCTCGGTTGGAACGTCGACATAAACCTGAAATTCTGTCCCACAAGGAATTGGCAGTGGAGCATTGGTCCAACAGGTGGTCGATGGTTTCCAAGTTATCTTGACATAAAGGGCATCTGGAGGGTCCTACAAACCCCCTCTTCAAAATTTTCTCCCATGCGAGGATGCATCGTTTACTGAGTAGCCATAGGAAGGTGGCTATTTTAGGCCACAAATTGGCTTTCCATATATTTTTCCAGATGAGATCTGCTGGTCCGAGGTTCTGTTGATGAAGAATGTTGTAGGCTTCCTTGGTAGAATAGTTTCCACTGGGCATATGCCCCCAGCGGAGAATGTCAGGTCCTGTTTTTACTCTAATTTTTATTTTTGTACTAAGCTCTTCCCAGATTTTTGTGTGGCTTTCATTGTTCCGGTTGTCTTGCCATCTGCTCGTATGTAGCCATTGCCTGTAACCTTGGGAGGTGTCGTCCGTCCAGAAGTATTGAGCCTTCTTTCTTTGCCTTCCTTGGAGAGCCGCACTCCATAGAGGTCTGGGGAAGATGGAGGAAAGGCTTGGCATCTGTTTCCAGGAGTCCTCGTATAATCTGGCTTGGTTACCACTTCGTAGCTCCCAGAAGCTGTGATTTTGGATCATCATTTTTTGGTTGCTTACTGCTCTCCAGATTTGGGGTACAACCAGATCATGGTTATACCTTATGAGATCCTCCTTTGGCCAGTAATGTGCATACTTGGTTGCCCATAGGTTGGCCCATGAAGTGTTAGGGTTGGAGACCCATTTCCACCAGATGTTGGCTCCCATTATGTTACTGCTATGCTCAGGGTCACGCAATCCTAATCCTCCCCGACTTTTGGGGGTGCAGACATCCTTCCAATTGACTAAGGCCCATTTATTCTTTTCTTTGGTGCCTCCCCATATAAATATCGTTGCAATTTGCGCATAGCTTTGAGAACCCATTTGGGAGCTACAAGGACCGAGAAGAGATAGATAGGGAGGGATTGCAAAAAATATTTCAAGAGGACTAAGCGGTTAGCTATGTTGAGGGTGTGATGGGTCTAGTTGGATAACTGGGATTTCATTTTTCCCAACAGAGCTCTCCGGGAGGAGTGATTGATGGCTAAGTCAGTCAACGGGGATCTTAGGTATTTGGAAGGTAAATAAGCAATGGATAATCCAAGGATGCAGGTGATAGTACGCTGGGTTATAGGGGAGGTATGAGAGAAGAAAATTTGTGATTTGTCATGATTGACCTCTGCGCCAGAGGCCTCAGAGAAGGATTCGAGAACAGATTTGAGGGTTCGGGCTTCCTAGACCGAGGGGTAACCCATAATCATGTTGTCATCCACAAATTGCTGGTGAGAGGAGGGAGGCAAGTTGTGGAGGGGTAAACCAAGTAGGGCGCCTGTCTGGACGAAGCTTTTGAGAAGGAAACCCAATCCTTCTGCCATGATGATGAAGATAAAGGGAGAGAGGGGGTCCCCTTGTCTTATGCCTCTCGTGGGGTTGAAGGTATCAGAGGGGCTTCCATTGACCAGAATGGAGAGAAAGGGGTAGGTGATGAGACTCATGATCCATCTGACCTAGGCATGGCTGAAGCCAAAGGCTAAAAGAACATTTTTGATGTAGTCCTAGCTGAGTTTATCAAAGGATTTAGATAGGTCAATTTTAAGAAGCATGCCCGTTTTTTTGGTGGTTTTGAGGGAGTGGATGACTTCATAGGTTAAGATGATGCCATCAAGAATCTGCCTGCCTTCCACATAACCTGTCTGCTCCAAGGAGATGATGAGGGGAAGGAGATTCTTCAGCCTGTTAGCTATAACTTTGGAGATAATTTTGTAAATGACATTGCAGAGAGCTATAGGTATGTACTTACTCGGTGAGGCTGTGTTGTCTTCTTTTGGTACCAAAGTGATGAAGGTGGCATTTAGCATAGGTAGGAGCCAATGGGTGGAGCAATATTCCTCCACTACGTCCCATACTTTGTTTTGGATGGTCTCCCAGAAGAAATGGAAGAAGTTGGTGGTGAAAACATTGGGACCTAGAGCTTTCCCTGCCTTCAGCTGAAAGACTACTTGTTCCACCTCAGACAGAGTGGTAGCTGCGAGCAACATTCTATTATGTTCCTCCATAATTAGCTTAGGGATATGTTGAGTGATTTCCCCAATGGCCTCATGCCTATAGTAGTTGGGTTCTTGTAGGATTTCCTTGAAATGATTGTGCAGATCCTTTGTGATGGCCTCTTGTGTTTCCAGCCTTTCCCCCGTTTATTACTCGAGGGTTGTAATTTTGTTGTGCATCCTGTGCTGAATGGTGGAGCGGTGGAAGAATTTGGTATTTCGTTCGCCCTCTTTGAGCCAGTTGATTCTTGATTTTTGTCTCCACAGGGCTTCTTCCTGGTTCCTTCTTTCTTCCAGCTGAATGGTTAAGGTTTTCTCTTGATGTTCTCGCTCAGCTGAGCGCCCCTCCTGGATGATGTTTTGTTGAAGTTTCTTCATTTTTCCCTCCAGATCTTTCTGTTCTGTGAATATGTTGTCGATGGTTGTTTTGTTCCAGACTTTCAGTTGGACTTGAGTAGTTACAATTTTGTCTGGAACTGGAGCATTTTGGTACCTTGAGGAGGTGCTAAGGAGGACCACCATTTGGAAACCATTTCCTTGAACCCTGAGTGTCGGAACTATCAACGTTCGAAGCGAAAAGGTTTAGGAGCATGCTTACCTAGTTGTGACCATTGAAGTTGTATCGGCTAGTGATCAAATCCTCCCATAGGGATGATGGTGGCATCTATGTCACCTCCGAGCTGGATGAGATCTTTTGTGATGAGGAATCTATCCAATCTTGAGGCTATCTGATGTGCACCTCCTCTTTTGTTGTTCCATGTGAAGATACCATTGGAGGTATGTAGATCTATGAGGTTATTAATCTGGATGAATTTCTTGAATCCATTGCTATTTGATTCCAGGTGCATCCTTCCGCCTTTCTTTTCCTGAAGATTGGTTATCATGTTGAAGTCTCCTCCCAAGAGCTAGAGAGGGAGGGAGCGTTGTTTGTTGATTTTCGCTAGGTTGTCTAGGAGCGCCAATTTTTGTTGGGTGTTTTGTGGAGAGTAGACATTTGTGAGCAGACCATGGATGTCCATGCCAATCAGGTGAAATTTGGCCTGGATTAAGTGTCCGTTAGAGTGAAAGTTCTCTAAGGAGATGATTTGTGGATTCCAGATGATTTCCAAGCCTCCAGACGCCCCCTTTGCATCAACCGCTATCGTATTGCTGCCTTTCCAATTTTTTTAGAAGATGGTATCCAGAGTTGTGCTGGAACATTTGGTTTCTTACATATAGACTATTTCCGGACGTTCCTCGATGGCCCTTTTCTTTATGATCCCGTGCTTCGTGGGGCTGTTGAGCCCCCTTATATTCCAGGAGATGAGCTTCATGGGATATGATTGGAGGTGAGGGCATAGAATCTAGTCAGCTTGGGGAATCGCCCGGAGTCCACCATTTCTTTCCCAATTTCTATGGTTCTTTGCAGGGTTGTTTTCCTTCCCCTTTTTCTGGACTCTTTCGTGAAGTTTTTGGTGTTAATAAGTGTGCCCCCCTGGATACCCAGGGAGGGGAGTTGTTGTGCTCTAGCGAGGATTTCCTCCATTTTTTGGATTTGTTGCTCTGGGATAGATTTGTAGTCCTTGTCACAGGCTTCCTCTAACCCTATGAGATCTAGGCCTTCCAAATCTATGCTTTCTGGTTCTTCCTCCATCGCTTCTGGAATCGATTCTATGATCTGTTCTTTTCCCTTGAGCAGATTGTTTTCCCCTGCGTCGTTTGCATTTTGGGGTTTCAAGAAGGTCTTAATGGGGACCTTGTCCTTTTGTGCCTTTGAGGATTGGGCCTTCTCCATGGAGGTATGCCCTGCTTCGATGACTGGTTCGAGTTCGTTTTCATTTAGCTGATTTAGGGCTGCGAAGTTGTTGCTGATCATGGGTCCTTTTTTATTCTACTGAGGGATAACTCTCCTGTTGTGTCTTTTTTTGCTTGCTACCTTCGTGAATTCTTCTGCTTCCTATTCGTTGGATTCTTTTTCAGTTATAGCTTTCTTATTTAGGGGATAGCCTCTGAAGAGGTGCCCGTGTTGATGGCACTTTCTGCATCTAAAAGGAATGTGCTCATAATCTACAGTTTGTGTCCATTCAAAATCTTCATGCATCAGACTTACCTCGCATGGTAGCGGTTCGGCTAGGTTCACGTAGACACATATGTGGGCGTAGGCTGCGTAGCGTTGATCTTGGTCTCCTTTGCGATCTTGGAAAACTCTTCTAGGGCATTGACAATGTCTTTGAGGGTCAGCACGTCCCAGTAGTCTTGGGGGAGAGAGTAGAGCGAGATCCAGACCAGTGCCCAAGTGAAATCTTGTTTGTCTAGGTTGAAACACTCAGTCCAGGGTCTGAGGTATAGACCTGCAGTGTTGAAGTTGAAGAAGTAGGCCCCCCCATCCATGATTCTATCTTTGTCTTCAAAGCAAGTGAAGAGAGCATTGAAGAAGCCTTTAGCGCACAGTTGTAGGTCAATATGGCCTTTGGGTTTCCATTTCGAGGCTATCCATCCTCTCAGTGCTTTTTCTGTGGGCCAGAAACCCATGAAATTTCCTATCAGTGTGTGATCCTTCATGAACTGGATTTTGGCATTGATTCGGTGTGCTGGGAGTTCTATCACTGTTTTCTTGGCATTCTTTGGTATGCATGTGGCTGATTTAGTCTTCGTTGCTTCTGCTGCTTATGTATTTGTCGGCTGCGCTGTGGGTGTCGCCCCTATAGTTTCTTGAGACAGGCTAGAGTTGTGCTGATTGACGGTATCAGCCCCTGCCGCCACCCCTATGGGAGGCTAGCCTGTGAGGGGGGGAGCAACTGTCCCCCCACTAGAATCAGTCATCAGTGGGCCTAAAGCTGTCTAGGTGAGAAATCACGGTCGATCAATCTGGGGGAGGAGGTCTGCCTAGGGTAGCCAACGCCAGAACCAACAAACCCTAGGTCATGGAGGTTGGCCTGGTGCAGAGCTCTGCTCGAAGGTTAGTTGAATTCTCTTAACTCATACTTGTGTAAATTGTGTGATTGGTTTCTCATATATTTCGTTACATTTTTTTATTTTGTAAATGGTGTTCTTCATGTTATTATTTATTACTTCCAACAAAAGAATTAATTTGTGGTGAACAAGTAATAAAAAATAATTAATTGGGTCAATAACACCTTTTGGGTAGCATAAATTTTCACATTTATTATGCTTGCCGAAAAGTAGTGTTTATAACAATTGATTTTCCTTTTGACTCATATTACATTTTCTCTTTTTTTTTTTTTTTCATCTCCATATTTTCACATTAGACATCTCATTTTAACATTTTTTCTTGATTATTTGAATCTATTTGTTTGACATATGGCTGGCTGATAAAATTGGAATCTTATTTGCGATTTGACAATGGAAATCTTGAGATTGTGAGTGGGTTATTTTTAGTCACAAGTGGTGGTGTCGAAGCTTACTCCTCTATTTTTGTTGGTGGTTTGCCTTATCCCCCGCAAATCGTGGCTTCTTTGACAACAACTACAAGTATGTCACAACTTTAAAAAAGAGTCATAAATCAAGAATTCCTTAACAACGCCCAAAGTTTGATGTGTGGACATAAGTTAAAATGATGAAGAAGAATCAAACTCTTGTGAAGCAACTAGCAATTATCCCTACCTACATAACTAGTCATGACACAAATTACAAAAAAAACAAATTAACAATAATCCCATTCTATTCAAACTAATATCAATTCAAATATTTACTTCCAAATAAAATAACTTTTAAAAATCAACCTAGATCCATCTTAACTCCAGATTTACCAAGCACAAAGAGGGATGAAATCTCTTTTCACTCTAAAATAGGTTTGCATCTCGAGATTTGATCGCTCTTGACCCTTAGTAGATCAAAAGTTAAGAAGGTTCTAGGCTGGTTTACTTAATAATTGCAATTAATTATAACTACAATTATAAATATAGTTATTAATTTTATGTTATTTTATTTTATTTTAACCAAGTCAAAACCTTAAAAGGACATTACAACATCTCTACCAAACTAGGTTGTAGAGATTTTTTTGTTATTCATTCATTTATTTTAATTTTAATTTTATTTATGATGACCTAATCAAAATGTTAAACATCACAACATATTTACCAAAGTGAGCTCCTCTTGGCACAAAAATCTAAAATACTTACTACAAATGCCTTATTTTAAAGTTTCTTAACATATTTTCTCATAACATGAGCACCAAATTGTGATAAACTAAACTCAACTATGGACTTATCAGTGTAATGTGTTAGTGAAAGGCATAATGTGATCAATGTAGAGAAGTGTGAATGAAGGGAAAAATGTGATCAATGTAGTGCTCTACATTCACTGAATCACATGTGTCATTTGATTCAATATTTATTTTATAAAGTATAGTTAATTATATTTTTTACTTATTATCATTTAATTTAATGAATTTTACAAAATATTAATTTATATTCGTTACTAAATTATTTTTAATTTTTATAATTAATATTAAAGATATAATTTTTCTTATCAATCAATTTTATTAATATTTAAACTTTTACCTTTTATAAAAAAATAATTCATCAAAATAACTAATTTATACAACTATTAAATTAAAAATACATTTTGTTATATTTTACAAAATATAATTACTTTATATTTTTAATAAATTATCTTTAATTTTTCTCATTAATATTATACAGATAAATTAATTACACTCACATCATTTTGATTGTGATGAAATTAATTGCACTTACACGAATCTTTTTTATTTATTTATATTGTATGGATATAATCACTGTGATAAGTGCTAATCAATATCATTTAAACAAAAAGGTTTATTTACAAGTTAATACTTATAGTATAATTTATCAAAATTGCACAATCATAAAGTATAATTCATTAAAATTTTTACAACAATAAAGTTAAAAATGCATTTTATTTTTTTATAAATATAAGTATTAATTATAAAAATAAAAAAATGCATTTTCTTAATTTTTTTCAGGTAATAAATAATATAAAATTAAAACTATAAATTATAAAAATAAAAAATATGCATCTTCTTACATTTTAATTTTTAAGTAATAAATGATATATAAATTTGGAGCCTCGTAGAGGTTAAAATTGTTTTCTGTTTTTCTTTTTTTTTAAAATAAAATGTTTCTTAATATATTTGGGAATAAATAAATATTATTTAAGAATAGGGGAAGGATTTTGTTTTGGAAGGAGTGTTCGAAGTAATAAATTTGAATTCCGGGAACGGGCCAATTTTTTAAAATTCTTTTATAAGTAATAAATAATATTTAATAATAGGTAGAAGGATTATGGTTTTTGGAAGAAATGTTCCACATGATAAAAAATTAAGGAACATTTGCAAATTCAGGTTGCAACCAACAGCTTCAGTGAATTCAAATTTTTGATGCCACTGGATGCGCATGGGATGCCAGCTCCATATGAAAAATCTACCAAAGCGCTTATTGACCGTTTGAAAGGGAGAGAGAGGATATATCTCAGAACATGCTCTTATTTTACTCTGATCTTCTTCTCTACTCTGAATTGTATTGGCTTTGATTCTTTCTTGCACATATTTGTTTGGTTCGCTACTTATTTCATGTCCATATATTTTTTTTTTCACTGCATGGCCATGCATGTCGTATTTTACAGTCAGTTGTATTTCTTGGTTTTCCCTTTTGTTTGGATTGTAATGGTTGGTGATTTTAGTTTTTTTTGTTTCCTTGTGTTTTTTTGCCTTTTTTGTTTGCATTGTTTGCTCAGGATTTTATTTAGTTGCAGTTTGTACAGCAGAAGATAGATGGATGTAAATGGAACCTGTTATCTTGATTTTTGTGAATTTCCAAGAAGGTATGTATTTAATGGGAAGCTGCCTTGTGGCCATGCATAGAGGTCTAACCCACTTTGAAATGACCTAAATCTAGTTTTGATCTAATTTGAAATGAATTCTGATGTGCAACATGAACAGATGGGGGCTTGCCATTGAGGAAGAAAATGACACATGAACACACTGGTTTGTTTCTGTATATATTTTTCTATCTGTCAAAGGTGGTCTCATAAATGGACGTTAATGCCTTTGGTTTGCAGTGAATTTCGGGAGTTGAGATGAAGAATTAGGGAAGGAATGGAGAATATGATAAGACCTTTCTTACCATTGTATGCCATTCATGTAGCCCTTTTCCTCATTCTTAGCGTTGAATCGAATCAACTAGATGCACACATTTAGTATATCTCTTTCATTCTCGGTTTAGGTAACCCCTGCTGTTTGTTGGCAGTGTTTTGTTGCACGATTTCGGATTTCTGTGAAGTGGAGGACCCAAGTATGCGTTTATTTTTCATGTATAATCATTGAGATGGTTTTTACTATGATAATGATGTACAAAATAGTTGCTGCGTGGTGGATAATGATTATGCATAAAGAGCACTAAGAGCTGTTTTATGTTTGTATTGCAACTTGTGGTTTCTTTGTTAGTTTGTTGCTTATCGGTTTCGACCCAGTTGATGAATTGAAAGAAGTAAGAAAAGGGAGTTCGACATAAAGGAACTAGATGACAGAAGAAGGCTCTGGAACTCAGGTTTGTTCCGATTTACTTGAGATTTGTTCCTTTCCCTCTCATAAATGCTGTGCAGTCAAATTGCAGGGAGAGGACGAATAATTTTTATTTTGGTGACTAGTACGTGCGAGTTCGGGTTTTTGGTTTTTCCTAGGTAAGTTACGTGCAATGTCAGCAAAAGGTCGTTCGTACATCCCTCTACTTCATTCATTACGCTCCGTTTAGGTACGCCGCTAACACCCAGACTAGAGAAGATGGGGGTGAACCATTAACACGAATAGTAGGGATGAGGGTGACCGTGAGCCCATTAAGATGTCTTTTGCTAATTGGGCGTTAAATATTGCTCAGGAATTTTTCATCAAGATTTCACTAAGATGATTTTCGAAGGCCAAATTTCACAAAGGTTTGTTCCTCTCCCTTTAGTAATTGTTGTGTAGTCTCTCTCGCATTAACTGTTTTCACTGAAACTGCAGGCATCGGACGAAGAGTTATGATTTTGCTGTCAAGTACGTCTGGCACGTTCAATGGTAGAAATGGTAGTTACTAAGCCCTGCGCTTCATTTTTAGGTACGCTGCTAGCACGAGTACCATAGAAGACGAGGTCTAACCCATTTAAAATGTTTTTTTGCTAACTGGCCATAAATATTTGCTTAGGGATATGTTCAGCAAAATTTTACTATGGTGATTTATGAAACCGAAAGTTAACCAGAAGTGGTATAAATGATTAAACTAGTTGTGAAATGCCTGATTTCGCACTGTTAACTTTTAGATTCTGTTAATCTTTTTGCCGTGTGTCTGCTTTATTCGATCAGGCCATTTTATCTTCTTGCATGTGTTCAACAGGGGAAGATATAATACCGACCCCGTCTGAACGCGGAACGAAATTCGCCTAGTTGATACCAACTCGTGGCCATTTTTGATTTGGTAAACCGCTAACCCCGAATATGTCTGGTCGTAAATTTTTCACGATTTCGATGACCCTGGGAGAGCTTAAGACTTTTTATTTCTTATCTCGATTTCGGACGGAACCTGTCGCAAATACAAAGCATTTTACTAATTTTTTCGATGTCGCATTGAAGGGAATTTCAATCCACAGAGATAGAGATGGTCATTCTAGGCAGGTATTTTAATTTTAATTTTTTCTTTATTTTTCCCTCTGCAGTTCTGGGTTATTATTTGGCTTTAGCCAATGATATAAAATAAGCCCTGATTGATGGTCATTCTGGGCATGCATTTTACTTTTGGTTTTCCCTTGTCAGCTTTTAGTTATTGATTTGGTCTAGCGAATGATCTGAAATAATATCTGATTTCTAGTACATTAAACAAGGGGATTGCGATTGAGAAAGAAGATGAGATAAGGGATGCCTTTGTTTCAGTTTAACGGATTCATGTTTCTTAGTTTTGTTTGTTTGGGTTTTTTTAATATCCTTTATAATAATCAAAGTGGTGGCAAAGCCTCATTGTTTTTCAATATTTGTTTACAGGTTTTGTGGAGATGAGATGACATACCTCATGAGCAGAGATGAAGAAGAATATGAGTAGTCTAAATTTGGTAGATACACATTGTTGAAATGTTTAATTTCTTTGGACGTTGGTTTGCTCATTAGTTTTTACTTTCTAATGAATTGAAAGGTGGTTTGACATTGATAAAGAAGATGACAAGAGAAGCTTTGGAGTTCAGGTTTGTGTTGTTTAAGTAGTTTGTCTTTAATTGATATGATTTAGAATTTTTAAATTAGCATTATGTACAGAATGGTTGCCATCTGGTTGATAATAGTTGTTATGTGGTGTTATAGCTTTTAGTTTCTTTGGCAGTTGTTTTGCTTATTGCTTTTGATATCAAAGAAAGAGTTGATAGGAGAAGCTTAGGTGGTCAGGTTTGTGTTGGTTTAGGTAGTTTGTCTTTAGTGTATGTAATTTGGAGGTTTTTAATTATCATTATTTACATAATGGTTGCCATTTGGTTGATAATAGTATTTAGACTTTTATCTTCTTTGGTAGTTGCTTTGCTTATTGCTTTTGACATCAGCAAAGAAGTTGACAGTGTGCTTAGGTTTAGGTTGGTTTATTTGTGTTGTGGTTTCTATATGTGTCTAGTAGATGGTGTTTCTGTCTCTAACTAGTTTGCAGGAAAGAGGATGAAGAATACTTATCTTTGGCATCTTCGAGGAAGAAGAGGACATGAGGTTTATTCTTACATTTTTTTTGTCAATGAAATTATTAAGAGCTTATAAAATGGCATGATCATGGTGGTGAAGGAGAGAGGACTTTTCTTACTCCTTTTGTGTGATGTTGACTTAGGTACTTGCAATCTCAGTGAAGGGTGGTCTATACAGCAGTTTGCCTCATTTTTTCGTACTCTTAGTTTAGGTAAAGTACTAACCCTATAGAAGATGGGGTTAAACTATTGAAAAAGTTGGTCTAATATGGTGTATTTTTTTAGAAATTTGCTTCAGTAGGTTTAAGTAAATATGTTTCTAAAGATGATTCTCAAAGCAATGTTACATAGTTGTGAATTGTGATTTCGAGTTTGTGATTTCAAGTTTGAGGGTTATATTTACTTATTTGCAATTTTTACCCATGTTTGCTTTGTTTGAGGATTTTCTTAATATGTTGTTTGCACTCATTGAGGGGTTTAATTTTCTTTTGTAGGATGTATAACAGAACCAAAGATGGATGGGTATTGGGGAAAGCCATGTGAGTGGAGTAGTCTAACAGATGATTTCCTGGAATTGCAAGCGTTGTAGACATAATGTAGTTTCATGGTCTTATGTTGATTTTTTTATTTATTATTTTGGTCATAAATTAAACCTTTTTATTTATTTTTTGGCTTTAAAATGAAGTGCAAGGGTTTTACTATTATTTTGATTTCATATTGAAGGGATTTTCTTTGGTAGTCCTAGCTAATGACATGAAAGGAACTTTGATTTGCAACAGGCTAGAAAGGAGGGTTCCCCATTGAGGGAAGATGAGACAATGAATGTTTGTTCTTTCAACCAAAAAGCCACTTGATTTCTTCCATAGGTTTGTTTATTTGAGTTTCTTATATCATTTATATATAATTATAATGGTGACAAATACTAATTATTTTTCAATCTTTGTTAGCAGTCATTGCAAAGAGAGATGGAATTTTGGAGAAGGAGAGACAACAAGAATATTAACAGTTTGAATAAGGTAGATGTACATTATTTCATGTTCTTTGTTAAATCGTTATTCTATAGAAAAGAACAAAACTTGTAGGTTATATGGTTATTTTACTAATTGTCATTTTTTTTAGTAAACTAGTGGGTTCTTATAATTATAATTTGAACTCTATTTTTCCCAAATTCCATTGACTGACTAGATGACTATAGTACCAAGGTTACTAATTTGGAAGTTATAGATGATTCTAGATGATTATGTTGGCTAGTTATTGTGTATGCTACATTTAATTTTGGTCCTTCATCTTGATGGTCCACTGTCCACAGACCACCCTACACCAGAAATGGTGCATTGTCCACATACCATCCTACACTAGAAATGGTCCACTGTCTTTATTGTGTATGCTACATTTAATTTTGGTTCTTCATCTTTAAGATCACTTTTCTAGATGGTCGATTGTCCACATACCACCCTACACCAGAAATGGTGTTAGTGGAAAGGCACTCCTTGCGAAAACCTTGTTGTTTGTACTTTTTTTTTCCTCTTAGGACATGGAGATGCATAGTGTGGCCCATCTTGTGTCAATTAAAACATTTCATGTGACTCTGATCTTTTTTCCTTTGGTTTGAATAATCTAAATCTTTCTCCTCGCCATTTTGAGCCTTCCCAAGTCTTTGTTTCTTGCCTCTCCTCATCTTCCCATTCAGGCTAGATTCTCGATCTCCTCCTTTGTAGTCAAAATAGTCTCTAGTATAGTCTCCTTTTGGATGGAATCATCCAAAAGCTTCTCAAAGTTAGGAAGCTTCTCATGATCATAAACACCTCAAACAAATGGTTTCCAAGATGAAGAGAACCTAGTAAATGTGTAGACACGAACTCTTCATCCTCCACCTTCAACTTGGTAGTAGCAAGTTGATCTCCAAGTTCACTAATCTTTATTAGGTAGATTGTATTTGTATCATTTAGGTCTATGGCCATGAGCTTGTTATTCAATAGCATCTTGTGAGAGATGTTCACACTCTGGTATAGAGGGATCTAGGCATCATACATCTCCGTTGCTGACTTCTTCTTTGCAATGCAAGAAATCAAATGGTCCTTCACCAAATGAGGGATGAGTCAATTCTAGTTGGCCATCTTCTTATGGTGTTCCAAAAAAAGAGAAACATTAGTAGGATATGAAACCTTTGTCTCCACAAAACTCCAAAGGTCAGCCTCCTCTAATGGCATTTGAATTCTGCATTTGCAAGATGTCAATATGGAAATGCTTACTAGACACTCTTGATAAGATTGAGAATAGTCATCCTTGCAACTCCCAAGATCATACAAGTTGACTTTAGTCACTCAAGCAAATAGGACATGACACCCATCCCAACCTATAAGAGGAACAATTACCTATCTAAGGCACAAATCAATATCAATATATGAAGTTAGAGCATCAAACCCGCTGAAATCCTCCAACAAATTTATCTCACAGGGAACAAACCACTCCGTACACAAGTATGGGAAATCTTAGAAAATGTGGTTTGATATCATGCCAAAATTTCTGGGTCATGGTAAGCAATGTCTACGCTTAGAAATTGAAACCCTAATCTCAAGGACATTAAATACATAACAGCACTAAAAAAAAACAATAGAATCTCAGTACACCACTTTAAAAAGAGGATAGCGAGTATACAAAATTGAACTCTCAAAAATTCATTTGTATGATATGTACTGAAAAAGAATTAGATTCTATAGCTCAAAACTCTATCCTACACCATTAATTCAGGAGAAAACCCACTAACTATAGACAGATTTAGAATGTAATCTAAACTATTGAAAGACAAGTGTTGTTAAAAATTAACAATTGAAAAGGAAAATATTTGCTCATGCATGCCTAGGCAGGCATGCACCCTCTATTTCAACATATATAACCATTGTTTTTGTGCCTCTTCACACTGCTGCTGCTCACGTAACTTTTCCCTCTTTAATCACTATTCAATCTGCTGGTCTGGAACTGTCAATTGCACTGTATATGAGTAGAACTAGTTGTAGAGAAATCTGGTTCATGAACTAGCTTTTCCTGTAGAAGTTTATGGTTCTAGAATTAATAATATAATTTCAGAAATGTCACTTCTAAACAACCCCAATCTGCTAGGCAATTGAAGAGAAAAGATACCAAAACTTTTGCTACAATTTTCAGCTTTCTAGGGAAATCTGTAGAATGCATAAATCAGATTTGGAAATCACTTTATAACAATAGTAATTGTAGCAGTAAATTCTGTCCAATTGTTTTCAATATCAATGTTAAATGTTTAACAATTTCAGCCTCAACTTATGTAAATTTAGAAAGACATATAAGCGATGGAAATTACCAAGCCATGTAGACAATGATATCTGAAAATTATTGTTACAATAAGACAATTTAGGTGTAGGTTCACAAAATGTGAAGGGCTTCTCCTACTAGTGACACATGATAAGATCTCCAAAAACTAAATCCTTAACGGAGTCTAAGTTCCTTTCAGTCCAATAAATCTATCTCTGAAGGATTACAAGATCTAGGGTCACTAGGTCTAGGTTTGGGTAAGTTCATTTCTAGTTGTATGTCTGGGATTAGATTAATATGTTTATTAATTGAAAAAAAATCTAGGGTGACTATGTCCATGATTGATGGCTATTTATAGGTTTACCATGTCAATGCTCCTGTCTTTTCCAATTAATAGATCTATCCAATAATCCACAAGCAAGGCTCAAAGACAAGGATGCTTATCATCCAAGGTCCAATGCCCCTCCTCCAAGGGCTCTAGTGCTCCAACTCCTCTTGGAATTCAAGTTCTCCTTTGAGTCCACTCCAACTACATTATCACTGTTACAAATTACGCATCCTCAAGTCAACTCTAAGATTCCATCTAATCATCTAAGTGACACAAAGCTATCAAGGGCTCAATGCCCTTATTTGGAATGCCAAATGCTCCTCTTCCATTGTAAGGTGATCTCTAGGCCAGTAACCTCCTTCATGTGGCCAACATATAGAATATCATTAGCTTGTCTAAAGATCTCCAATGCTTCAAGGAAGAATGCCAATCGAGCATCTATATGACATCTAACAACCAATTAGCAATCCACACCCAATCTGAAAGTCCATCATGAATCAATCAAGCTCTACCCATACAACATGCACCTCACATATAATGAAGCACCCCAATGTGGTGTAAACACTTTTAGAGTAATCTTGAAAGCTAACACTCTCTTTTTATGAGTAAAGAGTTTTCACCAACACTCATTAACTCCCTTTGCAACTCAACAAAACTTGCCATTTGTAAATTTGAACTTGCTATAGCCTTGACATCAACCACTATCTTTTGAAAAGGAATTATCAATCATCCATCACACTCCTCCACCAAGGCATCGCACTGAACCTCCTCAAACCAAATGGTACACTCACAAGTGGATGACGCAAGGAAACATAGCTAGAATATTTCCTAGGAGGTATATTTGTCATTACGAAAGATCTGGGGGCTCCTACATACTCTTGTAATTTGTAGGTAAGCCATCTGGTATTTTTGTGTTGGAGTAGAAGGTGAGTGCATATCCATCCCTAGTCTCACCTCGTCAACCCTTGAATCTTGTTGCCCCAAACTCTAGCAAGCCTTGGAGAGGGGTACCCTACAAGGCTATCACTAGACTAAGTGACAACAATGGGGTGATGGCCCACTATCACCACAGCCAAAACCCCTTGCTATTTATGGATTTTAACCAATGGGAGGAGTCTTGGTATGTATATAAGCCACCTAATAGGTATTCTAAGTTTAAAGGTGTAAGGTGACAAGAGGCTTCCAAGGGAAAGAAATTAAGAATCAATTTAGGCACAAGGCTCTAAGAGGAGGCAATTCACATTCCTTGAAGACGCCAAATTAGGGCAACACAAGACTCAGTGTTTGATTGATAGGTTGAAATCTGAAATGATCAAAGTTCTAGGTGTAAAGAAAGGGTTTCCCAGAATGTATCACAACAAGGTTATAGCACACGAAGCCCTCTAGAAGTCCCCAAGTTGAAGCTACAACCAAACTAGGGTTTACTACGGAAATTATTTTGCGGCAACCACTCAACCCTCAATGTTATAGATTTTCCAAGACCCAAACTTCCTCCTCTTCAATTCACACTAGGCCCTAGCTAGCAGCTTGGCCTTAAGAGGGACGAATTAGGTAAGACAGACAAAATAGTAAAATTTATGGATAAGAATTGACTTGATCACCAACAAAGGATGGCAATGCCTTGGTTTATAGAGTCTATGGATTCTTTAGGTTGATATTTTGATGCCTTAGCATCAAAAACCTAACAATTACCTTTGTGAGGAACCAAAATTCACTTGGGAGAGCTAATGTAAGATCACCAATGGGATTTCCATTCACATATCATACAATGAGTAATGCATGCAATGAAATTGATATTCAACAAAATTAGGGCAGAATATTTTACCTAGATCACCAATTTATTCCGTACATTAGACAAGAAATCAGAAATTTTCAATATAAAGGCACTTACAAGACAATATGCGTGTACAATCCAATCATTGATCTAAGGAAACTTCTCCCAATACAAGACAATAGCTCCAAGACCAGATTTTCTCCATAGATCACATCTCTCCAATAGGAAAAGAGGTCGAAATTCCCAAGTAGAGAGTTCGAATTCACAAGTGATGAGGATGATTTACAAAATGATTGTGAAAATTTCTGAATCTTACAAACATAAATCCTACTGCAGATAACTGATTTGCATTTCGTACTTGTGTTCTTTAATTTACAATTTATTTACAACATACTCCAGTAAGTATTAATGCAAATACATTGCAGCCTACACCAATATACAGATCAAGTACTAAAAAATAAGATGAGAAAAACACACAAGGACACACTTATTTTTGGACTAAACGTCCTCGGAAAAACCCAATGCGGGAAAATCGGTGCAGCAGATCTGAGGGTTTTTATTATTAAGCAACAATTTTGTACAATCTTTGAATGCCTTGTTGGCCATTCAATACAGAGAATTCATGGCAGACAAAAAATAGTGAGTTTTACTGGACACTGCAAGTCCCGGTTGATCCGGATCCGAACTGGCGAAACCCCAACTTCCTCTGCGCTGCCTTTGCGTAGTAGATGCGTAGGCCTGCGTGGGGATGGTTGAGGACTATGTCACCTCTTCTCTGAATCGATCTGCCTCTTGGAAAATCGAGTTTTAGCCCTCTCGACTCAGAAACCCCGATATCCAGCAAAACTTGGACTGTCCCTTGGAAACACTACGTAGTCACTATGTCAGCCCTGCGTGGGCCTACGTCACCCATTCTGGGGACTGCTCCACCTCTCCTGGTGGCTGCGCTGCTTCTTCTGTTGTCTCTGCAGCCTCTCTGCTGTGTACTTTTGGTCCTCCAACCAATAACTTCTTCTACCCCTCATTGCACTGAATCACTTAGATCTTATCTTTGTCTAAGCACTGATCCGTCAGAAGAATTTGATCTCCAGATTCACTCTTTGTTTGTGTTCTCCAACTGACCCTCAAGCCTTCCTTTATACTTTTCTTGTTGAAGGATCAACGACCGTGATCAAATCTCTAATCAACGGATAAGATTAAAACAAACTTGATCCTCATCACTTAGAAACTTCTCACACACATTTACATTAATTCACTTTAATTATTTTAATTTGTTAAGTTGTAACTTAGGCTCCATTAAAAACAATTAATTATTTGAATAACATGCACTCCGGGAAGAATTTCTCCAAACGATTTCTGGGTCTTGGAGATCTCATGTGTTTCGAAGCTAGAGTGCATCTGATGCTACCCAAAAGTCAATACTCCCTCTTAGCGAGGAGTGTGCTCTAGCAATACTTCTCAACAAAAGCATCACCCTGATCCACGACATCGGTCCTCTGCATTGTTGATGCTTGGCCTACTGCCCCTCATCCACTGTGCTGCTGCAATCTGTACTGCTGCCCATGACTCTGGCCACTTGTACTACAACTCCCTCTCAAAATGCTGCATCATGTTGGCCATAGCACTACCACTGCTAACTGTTGCACTGCAACTCAGTTGCTGAGAGTTAAGCAACTGAAAGACATCCCAAATCCCGACATACTGGTCAGTCTGGATGCACCTCGATGTTGAAGCTTCCTTTGCTGCTAATCTGCGTTGACCCTCTGATGCTACTGCGCCGCTGCTGCTCTGCACTGCGTTGCACCATTGTGCACTGCGTTGTTGCTGCTGCCTCTTCTCTGCGCTACTTCAGACTTTGGCGCTCTAGCTCTGCCACTGTTGCTCCATCATCCCTCGCACCAACTAACTCCCGTCATTCTACCACTGTCATTAAGGGCTCCCATAGCCGTATGTGATCCTTGAGTTTGGGCAACTCAAGGATCCTGCCCCTTTCTCTGTAGCTCCAATCTACAACAAAATATCGCCCCACTTCGTCTCTAGAGGTGCATGAGCACTCATGGGGCATCCATTGTCATCCTCCTCATCAGGTTGAGCTGGGGCAGCCTTCGAGTCAAACTTCTCTTCTTTTCCCTTCTTCTTCAGAGGGCATTGCATGGCGCAATGTCCCATTTCTCCACATCTGAAGCATCTGACTTTCGAGAGGTCCTTTTTCTTCTGTCTCTGCTGCCCTTGTTGTCCCTTTGATGTGAGAGCCGCATCTTCCTCTTCCTCCTTCTTGACTTTGATCCCTTTACCGCTGCTTCTCGCCTTGGTCCACCGTCTGGTTTCTTCTTGTCGAAGAGCTGCCCACATCTCCTCCCAGCTAGGAAGAGTAGCCCTGCCCAAAATGCTTTGGAAAAAAGTTTCCTAGTCTTCAGTGACTGCATTTAGGGCAATCTTGGCCATAAATCCAACATCTGGTGTAGCCCCTACGAAAGCTAGTTGATGTCGGATCACTTTCAGTCTGATAAGGAAGGGATCAATTTCTTCTCCCGTTTGCATCTGAAACAATCTCAGTTGATTCTCAAGCAACATCTTTCGCTGGATGAAAGGTCCCTCGTACAATGTGGTCAAGGCCACCCACATTTGCCTTGCTGTGTTCTTCTCAGCAATATGTGGGATCACATGATCCTTGACTCCGTCCATGATCATGTGCTTCACTTTCGCTTGAGCCTCCTCGTACATCTTGAGAGGATCAACATCTACCGGAACAAAAATCATGTTCAAGGCATGATCCTTGATGCGATGTTCATCCTAAACTGCTAGGATCCTGGCCTTCTAGATGACAAAGTTGGATGCTCCATCCAACTTGTCCCGATCCCTTAGTCCACTTGCGGCCATCTCTGCTCAACTAAGTGTCTAACAAGTTCCTTTCTCCCTCTTCCGCTGCTGCCCCAACAAAACTTGGATCTGGATTTCTTTGGCGCTAGAAATCCTCTAAGGAACAAGCTCCCTTTGAATCTCGATTTCCTTCACGGAAATACTTCTGCCAACAAATGTAAAAGCACTCCTCTCTGATCTCTCTTTGTTGCCGCTCAGCATTGGATCTAGACTTCTTGGCAAGAAATCTTCTGAGGAACTGACTCCCTCTACTTTGCTTCTAACCCACTAGACACTGTTCTGCACCAACAAAATCAACGTCCCACCAACAACTCCAGATAAAAATCTGCACTGCACTTACAACCACGACAACAGGAAAAATGAGACTCAATAGCCTCTGAGTTGGCCCAACAATCATTACATTGCCTTCTGTAGCTACAACGTTAGCCTAGCAGGCTGACGCAGGCTCTGCGTGAGCCTTCCTTGGTGACTGCGTCACCCTTCCTCTGCCTCTCTGGTTCAGAACTGCGTCGTCTCTCAGGACAATTGCTTTCCTGCAACAAATTTTCCTCTTCCTTTCGTTGATGGCTTCAGTTCTCCTTGATCTGCAATCGCTTTGATACCATCTGAAAATTTCTGAATCTTACAAACAAAAATCCTACTGCAATTAATTGATTTGCATTTCCTACTTGTGTTCTTTAATTTACAAGTTATTTACAACATACTTTAGTAAATATTAATGCAAATACACTGTAGCCTACACCAATATACAGATCAAGTACTGAAAAATAAGATGAGACAAACACACAAAGGACACACTTATTTTTGGACTAAACGTCCTCAGAAAAGCCCAATGCGGGAAAATTGGTGCAACAGAACTGAGGGTTTTTATTATTAAGCAACGGTTTTCTGAGTACAATCTCTGAATGCCTTGCTGGCCATTCAGTACAGAGAATTCATGGAAGACAAAAAATAGTGAGTTTTACCTCACACTGCAAGTCCTCGGCTGATCCAGATCCGGACTGGTGAAACCGCAACTCCCTCTGTGCTACCTCTGCGCAGTAGATGCGTAGGACTGTGTGGGGATGGCTGAGGATTGCATCACCTCTTCTCTGAATCGATCTGCCTCTCAGAAAATCGAGTTTCAGCCCTCCTGACTCAGAAACCCCAATATCCAACAAAACTTGGACTGTCCCTTGGAAACACTATGCAGTCCCTGCGTGGGCTTGCGTCATCCCTTCCGGGACCTGCATCGCCTCTCCTGGTGGCTGTACTGCTTCCTCTGCTGTCTCTGCTGCCTCTCTGCTGTGTATTCTTAGTCCTTTGACCAATAACTGTTTTTGCCCATCACTGCACTGAATCACTTAGATCTTATCTTCGTCCGAGAACTGCTCCGTCAGAAGAATTCGATCTCCAGATTCACTGTGTGTGTGTTTTCTCCAACTGACCCTCAAGCCTTCCTTTATACTTTTCCTGTTGAAGGATCAATGATCGTGATCAAATCTTTAATCAATGGTTAAGATTAAATCAGACTTGATCCTCATCACTTAGAAGCTTCTCACCCACATTTACATTAATTCACTTTAATTATTTTAATTTGTTAAGTTTTAACTTAGGCTCCATTAAAAATAATGAATTATTTGAATAAAATGCACTCCGGGTGGAATTTATCCAAATGATTTCTGGGTCTTCGAGATCTCATGTGTTCTATCCCCTCCACAAAATTTTGGAGCTAGAGCACATCCGATGGATGCTACCCAAAAAAAAAAATGATCCTCTCCTCTATTTATATGAGGAGGACATGACATAATTAGCCTAAAATCCCCTAAAATACAAGTAACTTCACAATACAACCTTGGGTTACAAGCCAACCCAACTAGCTTAGACAATAAATTGAATGAGCACCCACACATGTGATTCATGAGGCCTAAAAAGGTTGACGTCATCCAATAAATGAGCTCCATGTGGCATGTGTTGAGGCTTTTGAGTGCTAAGTGTGGTGTAGAAGCCTCTAAAAATCGTCATTTGATGGTTGGCCCCCAAATTTTCATTAATATCCTTCCGTGATCCCCAAAATCCACTTGGGGTACCAAAAGGTGGTCTCCCAGGTCTCATACTGCTCAAAATGTCCATCTTTGCTCCAACGTTGAGGGCTTTCTAAGTGCTACTAACCCTCCCATGTCATAGAAGGTGAGACCATCCTCATCTGGGCCCTGAATCAACTTCCATCCCTCATATGGAGTTAGGTTGGTCTGGTGGCATGCTAGGTCCAAGTGTATCATCTTGAAGAGTTATCAAACGTAGTGCAAAGTGGTAGAATGCTCTAGGTGTAGGAGGTGTCTAGGGGTAGATATGATGTGATGCTAGTGCTCGGAGACCCAAGGCTCTCAACGCTTCACCTTAGTGTGCCAATATACTTCTCTGGGGGTTGGGTTCCTCTGGGTAAGGTGCCCAGGTCATGGGCTGCTGAACCACCTCATAATCGCCCTTAGCCATCCCCCACGCAGGCCTCCGGATCCACCTCACAAAACTGGTAAATATCCTCCTCTTGGGTAGTGACAAACACCTCCTCTCTCCATAGGCACAAATCACAAAGGCTAAAGTGCACAATGAGCAGAAAAATCGGCTTTTTCCTAACTCATTCTCCTCAACACTTAAAGGAAAATTCTAGGAACTAGAAGACCTTACATATTCATTGAACTTTACATCTCTGCTCTTTACTGTCTTTTACCGTGTTGGAATATAGACCTTGTGAGCCTTGGAAGTCTTAGTGTATCTAATAACACAAAATTCTATCTTAATAGTCTCAAACCTCCAAAGAACGTTGACCACCTATGAATCTAAAGGAACATAACCCTAGATCATGAGCTACGTATTGTTGATTTTTGGGTAGCATTGGATGTGCTCTAGCTCTGAAACGTTGTGGATGGGCTAGAACACATGAGATCTCCAAGACCTAGAAATCGTTTGGAGAAATTCTACCCGGAGCATAAGTTATTCAAATAATTAATTATTGTAATGGGGACCCTAAGTCTAAACTTAAGGAAATTAAATAATTAAAGTGAATTAATTTAGCATGTGGGTGAGAATGTTCTAAGTGACGTAGATCAAGTATTTTCTAATCTTAGCCGTCGATTAGAGATTAGATCACCACTGTCGATTCATCAACAAGAAAAGTATAAAGGCTTGAGGGTCAGTTGGAGAACACACACAATGAATCTAAGAGATCAAATTCTTCTGACAGAGCAGTGCTCGGACGAAGATCAAATGACTGATTCAGTGCAGTAGTGAGGGGCAGATGCAGTAATTGGTCGGAGGACCAAGAGTACACAGCAGAGCAAGGGCAACAGAAGCAATAAAGGAACCAGCGCAACCACCAGGAGAGGTGACACAAACCCCAGAGAGGGTGGCGTAGGCTGACGTAGAGCTCACGCAGTGGCTCTGAGAGACAGTCTAGATTTAGTTGGAGACTGGGGTTTTTGAGCCGGGTGGGTTGTAACTCAGTTTTTGAGAGGTAGATCAGCGCAGAGAAAGGGTGAAACAGTCCTCAGCTAGACCCATGCATCTACTACGCAGAGGCAACTCAGAGGCTGCTGGGAATTCACCAGTTTTTGATCTGGATCAACCGGGACTTGCAGTGTGAGCTAAAATTCACGATTTGTTTTTGTCTGCCGAGGTTTTTCTCTGTTGGGTGAGTCGGATTTTGGCACCCTAGATCAAGGTTACTTGGGAGCGGGAGCGCCATTTTCAGAAGGTCCTGGTTTGGGAGTGTTTCGGGGAGCGTTTTTTTATAATATATATATTTTTATATTTTGATGCATATGTGTCAACAAAAGCATGTAGAATGATGAATTAGACATAAAAAACATAAAAACATAGATTGAACCATATATTATCAATCATCTGGAAGTTATAATCTTCTAATCTAGAAGATTATGTTTCTAATCTAGAAGTTAGAAACATTCAAAATATTGACTCTTGAGTCTCATGATTCATCAATCTTAAAGTTTCAAGCTTTCAAAATTCAATATATAACATTTATCATCATCGATTCATTGATCACCATAGTTGTACTTGTAAGCTAAGTGTAACATTTACAAAAAAGAATATTTAACATGAAATGAAATGTTATAAAATGAAACAACTTACAAATTTCATGAAGCATCATATTCATAATTCATAATGAGTTATAAACTTATAACTGCCAACTTCAAAGTTTCAAACTTCAAACTTAAATTTTCATATATTGTCTACAAAAAACATCAAATTAAATATGAAATAGTCAAGTTTCAACAGTTATAAAAAGTTAAAAACTACTAGAAACTAGAAAAGACTAGTAAATCTATTTTATCTATTGTTTGCCCTCTTGCCACGAGAAATGTCTAATTTTTGAAATTTGAGCAAATCGTGGTAATGGTAGTCTTCTAAGGCTTGGCCTTAATGCTTTTTGACATTGTCTTCCCTCAAAAAATATAATTAAAAAATGTGAATAATTTCTCTAGAAATGTTAAAGGGTATTTGTAAAGATGTAAGAATGAAGAGAAGATACTTTATGTCAGACAACCACTTAAAGATAATGATCCAATAAAATATTTACACAAATTCCCAAGATGTAACCTAGAAGAAAATGAAAAAGCCCTAACCTATGGTGTCTTAGATGAAATAATGTGAAAATTGTCAACCATAGAAATCTAGATGGTTGTAAAGATTTAAAAATCTTAAAAACGATGGTATTAATAAACAATGAACACATATTGAGAAAATCACATGATACATCTAGTTTTTGGAACACATCTAACAGAATATCATCTTAAAAGATACAGTAAGATATTGTAATGTTGGGGTCACATTAGGCAGCTTAAACTGGGGCTTTGATTTTGATATCATTGTGCAAAAAGCCACATGCTTTTTTATGTGATGGCCGCTTAAGAAAAAAAATGGGATCTTGCCTAATAAAATATAATAGAGTTAAAATCTTAGAGCCGTAAGTGAGTCCCTAGGGGGAGAATGGGATCTGCACTTTAGCTGAATGCTTAGGTATTCGTCATGTCCAATAGGTGGAGAACACGTAGAATGTGTTGCTAAGGAATAAATTAAGGAAATGGGAAATTCAACCTAGAAGGCATATCATTAATTATCCAAAGTTTAAGCAATTGCATTTTCATCAACTTGTTACCCACTTTGCCATTAAGGTCAAAAAATCTCTAAGAAACAGTAGATGGGAAAATACACAAGCCCCCATCTCATGCAAGCAATATGGCCATGACCTAAAAGGGTAGAGGCATTCCTGAAACATCAACAAAAATTTCAGTCATCCATCACTGTCTCCAATAAGATGGCATATCTTGATTGCAAAGGACTGTCAACTTGGTTTCAATGTAAGAAAGGAGTAGGTGTAAGGCATTAACAATAGTACAAAGAATGATTTCATAATATTTAGGCCCTTTTTACAGTGGAGAGAAATTGTTGTTGAATTAATACTGAGTTTCAAAGGGTCATGTATTCTGCTTATAATAACTACAACACAATGAATCTTAAAGATAAGTTTTTGTTTTTATTCCTTAATGAAAATTAGCCTTTACTCATATCTTGGCAGTTGATCCTTGCATAAAAGGAATATGATGTATGCTTTTCAACTAGTTTGAACAAAATCCATTCCACTTTATGGCAGGAAATTTTGTGTCAAGATTGTTAAAGGACGTACCTTTCTTGGGTTTACAATAAAATAACGGCCATTACCAAATGGAATTGTATCATAATATGTTAAAAAATAGTTGATACACAAATTATATTGACAGTATAGTTAGGTTGGCAAATGGATGATTTAAGCAAATGGAGAGCAAGTAATTTCATTTAGGACTAAGTCTTTAAGAAAAAAAACGCTCCCAAAAATGCTCCCTCCCTAAAAAAATGTTCCCTTTCTAAAAAATGCTCCCTAAAATGCCCCATCCCTAAAAAAAAACGCTCCCTCCCTAAAAAAACGCTCCCTAAAAATAACTCTTACTCCCTCTCTGACGCTCCCTAACTTTTCCTAAACACTCTCCGTCTTTTCAAAATAAGGAGCGTTTCTATTCGGAAGCGTGCTCTCGAAAAACGCTCCCCCTTAGCGGAAGCGTTTTGGGGGCGCGATTTTCAACGACCTCCCAACGCTCCCGGCAGGCGTGCCGGGAACGAACGGGGGGTGGAAAGCTTCCCCTTTGCCCCTGAGATGCCTGTCGGAGGTCTCAAAATATTCTTAAATAATGTCGACCTTAGATGCGTACGGGTTTCTGTATTGGGTTTTCGGGGGATATTTGTCAGAAAAATCTCATTAATGCTTCAATACAGATACGTCACTTATTTTTAATTAACAGTGTATAAATGTCATAGGTTGCATTGTATTTGCATTAGTGTTTTTACTGAAGCTTCAAAAAATAACTTGTAATTTAAATAAGGCAAGTAGGTAATGCAAATTAGATTTATTGCAGTAGGATTTCTGTAACTTAGATTCATAAATTTTCACGTGGTATCAAAGCAATTGCAGATCGAGTAGAGTTGAAGCCATCAACGAAAAGACGAAGGAAATTTGCTGCACGAAGGCAGTGGTCTCGAGTGACAGTGCTGAACCAGAAAGAGGCAGAGGAAGGGTGACGCAGTCACTAGAGGGCTCACGCAAATCCTGTGTCAGTCAGTTAGGGTGACGTTGTAGCTGCACAGAGGAAGTGCAGTGCTTATGGGGCCAGCACAGAGGTTTTGAGCCTTCGTCTTTTCGGTTGCCGAGGCTGGAAGAGCAGTTCGATTTTCTTCAGGATTGTTGGTGGGGAATTGATTTTGTTGGTGTAGAATAGTGTCTAGTGGGGCAGTGGAAGTAGAGGGAAACAATTCCTCAGAAGACTTCTTGCCAAGAAGTCTAGATCCAGTGCTGATCAGCATCAAAGAGTGGTCAGAGAGGAATTCGACATCAGTTGGCGGAAGGATTTCAAAGGGAGCTTGTTCCTTAGAGGCTTTCTAGCACCAAAGAAACCCAGATCCTAGTTTTTCTGGGGCAACAACAAAAGAGGGAGAAGAAAACCAGTTCGACATTTTCTTATTGAGCAGAGATGGCCGCACATGGATGAGGACAAGTTGGATGGAGCATCCAAATTTTTCATCTGGAAGGCCAGGATCTTGACAGTTTTGGATGATCATCGCATCAATGATCATGTCTTGCATGTAGTTGTTGTCCCTGTTGATCTTGATGCTCTCAAGAAGTACAGAGAGGCTCAAGCGAAGGCCAAACGCATGATCATGGATGGAGTCTAGGATCATGTGATCCCACATATTATCCAGAAGAACATGACGAGGGAAATGTGGACGTCCTTGACCACTATGTACCAAGGAACCTCCGTCCAGCGGAGGATGTTGCTTGAGAATCAACTGAGAGTGTTTCAGATGCAGAAGGGAGAAGAAATTGACCCCTTCCTTATCAGATTACGAGCGATCCGATATCAACTGGCTTCCGTAGGGGCTACACCATATGATGGACTGCCTTGAATGCAGTCAAAGAAGACTGGGAAACCTTTGTCTAAGGTATTTTGGGTAGGGCGACTCTTCCAAACTGGGAGGAGATGTGGGCAGATCTTCGACAAGAAGAAATCAAAAGGTTGACCAAGGCAGGAAGCAAAAGTACGGGGATCAATATCAAGAAGGAGGAAGAGGAAGATGCGACTCTCTCATCTAAGGGACAACATGGGTAGCAAAGAAGGAAGAAGAAGGACCTCTCGAAGGTTAGATGCTTCAGGTGTGGAGAATTATGACATTTCGCCACACAATGCCCTCAGAAGAAGAAGGGCATAGAAGATTCTGATTTGAAGGCTGCTGCAGCAAAGGATGATGACGAGGATGATGATGTCGTCGCCGTGAGTGCTCATGTGCCTCAAGAGAAGAGGTGGGGTGACATCGATCTGTAGTTCTTTGAACTGCAATGAAAAGGAGTAAGATCCTTGAGGTGCCCAAAAGCTTGGATCACATACAGCTACAGGAGCCCTTAATGATAGTAACAGGATGACTGGAGTCAATTGGTGTGAGGAGGATGGAGCAACATTGGTAGAGCTAGGACGTCAAAGGCTGAAGCAGCGCAGAGCAGAGGCAGCAACAACGTAGCTGCAACAACGCAGTGGTTGATAGACTTCAACAACGCAGAGCATCAGAGGGAGCTTCACCATTGAGATGCATCCAAATTTACTTGTATGTCAAGATTTTGGGTGGATTTTTAGTTGCTTAACTCTCAGCAACTGAGTTGCAGTGAAATAGTTAGCAGTGACAGTGCTATGGGCAACATGATGCAGAATTTGAGAGGGAGCTGCAGTACAGATGAGGCAACGACAAGTGGCAGTGTCATGGGCAATAGTATAGAAGGCAACAACGCAGTAGATGAATGGCAACAACCGAGCATCAACAACGCATAGGACCGATGCCGTGGATCAGGGTGATGCTTCTGGTATTGAAGTATTGCTAGAGCACATTCCTTGCTAAGAGGGAGTGTTGATTTTTGGGTAGCATCGAATGTGCTCTAGCTCTGAAACTTTGTGGAGGGGCTAGAATACATGAGATCTCCAAGACCTAAAAATCATTTGGAGAAATTCCACTCGGAGCTTAAGTTATTCAAATAATTAAAAATTTTAATGGGGACCTTAAGTCTAAACGTAGGGAAATTGAATAATTAAAGTGAATTAATTTAACATGTGGGTGAGAATGTTCCAAGTGATGAAGATCAAGTTTTTTCTAATCTTAACTGTCGATTAGAGATTAGATCACGACTGTTGATTCATCAACAGGAAAAGTATAAAGGAAGGCTCGAGGGTCAGTTGGAGAACACACATTGTGAATCTAAGAGATCGAATTTTTCTGACAGAGCAGTGCTCGGTCGAAGATTAGATCTGAGTGATTCAGTGCAACAGTGAGGGGCAGATGCAGTAATTGGTCAGAGGACCAAGAGTACACAGCAGAGCAAGGGCAGCAGAAGTAGCAAAGGGACTAGCGTAGCTACTAGGAGTGGTGACGCAGACCCCAAAGAGGGTGACACAGGCCCACGCAGGGCTCACGCAGGGGCTGTGCAGTGGGTCCGAGAGACAGTCCATATTTAGTTAGAGACTAGGGTTTCTGAGCCGGGAGGGCTGAAACTCAGTTTTGGAGCAGCATATCAACGCATAGAAGGGGTGACACAACCCTCATCTAGACCCACGCAGACCTATGCATCTATTGCGCAGAGGAAACACTGAGGCTGCTGGGGCTTCACTAGTTTCTGATCTGGATCCACCGGGACTTGAAGTGTGAGGTAAAACTCACGATTTATTTCTGTCTGCCAAGGTTTTTCTCTGTTGGGTGAGCTGGATTTTGGCATCCTAGATGTACTCAGAATACTGCTACTTAATAATATAAATCCTCAGATCTGCTGAACCGGTTTTGCCGCATTGGGTTTTTCCAGGGACATTTGTTCGAAAAAGATGTGTGTCCTTTGTCTGAATGTGTCACTTATTTTTCAGTACTTGATCTGTATAATTGTGTAGGCTGCAGTGTATTTGCATTAGTATTTTTACTGAAGATTCAGAAAAATAACTTGTAATTTAAATAAGGCAAGTAGGTAATGCAAATCAGATTTGCTGCAGTAGGATTTTTGTAACTTAGATTGAGAATTTTTCACACGTACCTAACTCCATCATCCCTCAAGTTAGTGTCACGTGTCAATTCTTTGGACATCACATCATGAGTTTTAGTATGGCTTGCAAAGATAATAACCTCACCACAAAAGACCAGGAAATGTGAATTAAATCTATTAAGATCACAATGATATAAATTTTCACAAGCTACATCCATCCTGAAATATCTATCTTGTGGTATAGGTACATGTCACATGACACAGGGACATCGAGTTTACTTGGATATGAGTATTTGACATGGGACACGTTGATTCTAGAAACATTACATGGGGATGCACTATATATATATATATATTACAAATTACAAATACAAAAATGAAATATAGACATGAAGATCTACCTTTTGAGAAAATAAAACATTTACATATATTGATACAACTAGTTACTACATCAATGATGATTGCACACACGAAAGTAGAATATTCAATAAATATATGTTATAAAATAGAAGTTAAGAAGTTAGAACCATAAACTACAATTTTTTCATTAAGTCATCTTATGTCATCAATGTTGAAGATTGTAACTAGTGTCGGTCTTCATAATTATATTTGTCAAAAGAAAAGAAAAAATAAATTTTATTGTAAAAGAAAAATATTATTGAAGCATGGGTTTCATGCTCTTTTATTATTTTTAGGTCAAAGCCTCCATTGAAGGCTTCTAGGTTTTGTCAAGAGTCAAAAGAGTCTTTGTCACATTTTTTATACCCTTATTGGGCTTTTGTATCATGTAAAAAGAATTATTTTTGAGTCAAAATGTCATTTGTCACCTCCACACCAAGTCGGCCATGTCCTAATGAAGTCGGCCTGGATTAGGGCTATTAGACCTAGCAGAAATAGTATAAATAGAAGTGCAACTTGACCTATTTGGCATCATCTCACTCACAAGTTCGATCTGCAACTCAAGAGTAAGAAAATAAGAGTGAAGAGCAAGGAGAAGGAAGAAAGAAGTTGGGAGAGAGAAAATCAATGTTCTGGGCATCTCTCTCTCACATGTGCGAAGTCTTCTAGGGTTTTTGGACGAGTAGCTGGGGGCCGAAATTCTGAAGTAGCTGGAGGTCCAAAATTCTATAGCTGGGGGGCAAAATTTCTGGATTGAAGCTGCATTTGGGGCGCTGACACTTGGAGACTTTGGCAGAATACATCTACTTGAAGGAAGGGATGACTTAGTGATTGGAGGAGGTCTTTGTCTAGGTTAAAAGGGTCTTGGATTGTCTCATCTTGATTTGAATTTACTAGTGGAAAAGTTTGATTGGGTTTTCATACATATTAATTTGGTAATTGCTTGATGAAAGATAGCATATTAAAGAACAAAGTTAAGGCAACATAAATCACAATTATTAAGAAAAGAGGAATCAAACCCTAATATCTAAATGCAGTGATTTCTCAACATGGTATCAAAGCTAAGGTGAAGGAAGGAATATTTGAAGATCACTTTGCTGGCTATCATTTGTAGGAAGGAAAGCAATCCTGGAAGAAAATATCACTGTCTCAATGGAAAACTATTTGAAGCTGGGACTCAATCTCTTGAAAATTCCAAGAAGCTTTATTGGAAGGATCATCTACAATTTATCTGGGAGAGTCAAGAATGGAGGATTCTTGACTACACTTACAGGTACACTCAATGATGACAATGCTTAGATTATTGATAGTGTAACCTTAGGACACATGACAGGGGAAAGTGGACAACTTCAAACTCTATCAAAAGGATCATCATCACATTGAGTGGAGCTTGGAGACAACAACAACTATGAAGTCAAAGGCCTTGGATCTACATCTTTGGAGCTAGAAAGTGGAGGAAAGCTACATCTCAACAAAATTCTTTATGTCCCAGGTTTGAAAAAAAATTTAGTTTCAATTTCTTGTTCAGAAGATAAAGGAGATAGGATTTCTTTTGTAGATGGTAAAGTTTTGGTATGGATAAAGGATTCAAGTTTTGAAAAAGAAAGGGTTATTGGGATTCGTGAAGGAAGATTATATAGATTTATTACTGCATCTCCTCAAGCCCTTGTTCACATGGAAATTAGTCCCATCAAACTTAGGCATAGAAGATATGGACATATTCACTATAAGATAATACCCTCTCTAAGTCAAATGGTGAAGGGCATCCCCAACATTAAAGGAGATCATGACGGAGTATGCAAGGGATGTGCCATGGGAAAGATACTAGGAAACCTTTTACAAGCAGTGATACAAGGTCTAAAGAAATTCTAGACCTCATTCATTCCGATGTATGTGGACTCGTGTCTGATAAATCTCTTGGAGGCCATCAATACTATGTGACCTTTATTGATCATCACTCTAGAAAGAAATGGCTCTACCTTCTCAAGACAAAAGATGAAGTATTTGAAAATTTTAGGGAACTTAGATCTGAAGTGGAGAACTTAATTGAAAAGAAGCTAAAAACTCTTAGATCCGATAATGGAGGTGAATACACTTCCAAAGAACTTATAGCTTATTGCAAGGAAGCATGCATTAAGAGGGAGACCATAGTTCCCAACAATCCCTAAAGAAATGGAGTAGCAGAAAGGAAGAATAGAACCATTAAGGAATGTATAAGAACTATGAAATTTGATCAAGACCTACCAAAATTTCTATGGGGAGAAGCAACCGTGACAACAATATACATACAAAATAGAAGTCCCCATAGATTTCTTGATAATATGACACCAGAGGAAGCATTCTCAGGAAGGAAGCCATGTGTAGACCATCTTCGATTTTATGTCCTGCATACATTCATGTTCTAAAAGACAAGCGAAAGAAGTTAGACTATACAAGTATGAAACGTATATTTGTTGGTTATAGCCTTTCATCAAAAGTCTATGAAATCTGCATCAAAGAAGAAAGACGAATTGAAGTTAGCAAAGATGTTATATTTGATGAAAATCATGCCTACAAAAGATCCAAGGATATACCTATTGAATCCAATGAAGAATATGCACCACTATTTGAAGAAGCAAAGCAACATGAAAAGTCTCCTACAAGTCAAGAAGAAGAAGGACCAACTGAACCTATTCAACCTACAATCATTCTTGAAACGAAGAAGAGGCTAAATTGGTTAAAATCCACACTTGAAGATTCCGAAGGACATAGAGAAACAAATGGTACGTTTGGAGAAAGCAAAAGACCAAAGAGATATTTAGGGTATGCAACCTACATAACGAAGTTAATTGAAGCAGAGCCAACTACTTTTGAAGAACCCACTCTTCAAGAAGAATGGAAGAAAGTAATGCTGGAAGAATAATAATCTATCATGAAGAATGGGGTTTGGGAAATTGTTCCGGGACCAAGTGACAAATCTGTTGTCACTTCCAAATGGATTTACAAGATCAAACATGCTGTTGATGGAAGCATAGACAAATACAAAGCAAGATTTGTTGCAAGGGGTTTCTCTCAAAAGGAAGGAATAGACTATGAAGAAACATTTGCTCCTATTGCTAGGTACACTACTATTAGATCTTTGGTTTCTTTAGCAGCCACTATGGGATGGAATATCCATCAAATGGATGTCAAAACTACCTTCCTAAATGGAACCATAGATGAAGAAGTATATATTGAGCAATCAAAAGGCTTTGAGATAAATAGTAGGGAAGCTCATGCCTGCAGAATAAAGAAAGCCGTATATGGCTTGAAACAAGCTCCTATGGCTTGGTACGCAAGAATGGATGCCTATATTCTAAGGATTAGATTTGTCAAAAGTTTTGCCGATGCAAACCTCTACATCAAGATAGTGAAGAATGAACCGATTATTATACTGTTATATGTGGATGATTTATTTGTTATAGGTGTGGAGTGAAGAATTCTAGAATTTTTAAGAAAATGCTGGCAGCAAAATTTGAAATAAAAGATCTGGGACTCTTGCATTTCTACTTGGGCTTGGAAGTATGGCAAAAACCCAGAGATATATCTTGGTCAAGGAAAGTACATAATCAAGATGTTACAAAAGTTTGATATGATGGATTCCAAGCCTATGACTACTCCCATGATCACAAATCTAAAGAAGTTGCGAATCTCCGACTCTAGTCTCATTGATCCTACAAGTTATCATAACTTGGTGGGCTCATTGATGTACTTAGTGAATACTAGACGTGATATATGCTTTGCTATAAACATTCTTAGTCAATTTTAGTTGGAGCCTCGTCATGACCATTGGATAACTGCCAAGCACATTTTAAGATACTTACATGGAACTATTCATCACTACCTAAAGTATGATGGGAAGGAAGTTATATTGACTGGTTTTACTGATTCCGACTAGGGTGGCAGTGAGATAGATGGAAGAAGTACTATTGGTGCCTGTTTCAGTTTGGGATCCGCAATGATTTCATGGATGAGTAGAAAACAAGATCCGGTTTCTTAAGTAGCGTTGAAGCCAAATATGTTGTTGCATGCGAAGTAGGAAAAGAAACCGTTTGGTTAAGAAAACTCTTATCATATTTGTTTGGAGGGCCACTGTATCCTACAGTGATAAATTGTGATAATCAAAGTAGCATCAAGATGTCTGAAGACCCTCGTATTCCATGCTAGGACAAAGCATATTAACAAGTACCACTGCATTAGAAGTTTGGTGCAAGATGGAATCGTGAAGCTACAATATATTTCGAAAAATGAGCAGGTAGCTGACGTGCTGATGAAGTCTCTTCCAAATAAGAAGATCAAATATTTTATAGGCATGCTTGGATTAGTTGATATCACAAAATTAGTAGATAGGGAGAGATGAAGCATCTTGGGGTGACAAGATGCTTGGGAGGACATCTGGCCGGGCTATGAGGATGTCTAGATCCCGAAGTAGGGAGGGTGGCATTGGTATTGGAGCTCTGACCTTGGATATGTACCTAGATCCCTGGGTTGGTGTTAGAGCTAAAACATGATGGCACCTATAGAGGCTAAAGCTTGGAACGCACCTGAGTCCCACGTGGTTAGATACCCTATCTAATCTGTAGTACTGCGTGTACTATAGCTGTTCATAGATTATGTCATTTTGAGTTCATCCATGTACCTATGTATATATGTAATTATGAATACCTCCCTAGTTAAGAGGGAGTGCTGAAGAATGTAACTAGTGTTAGTCTTCATAATTATATTTGTCAAAAGAAAGGGAAAAATAAATTTTATTTGTAAAAGAAAAATATTTTTGAAGCATGGGTTCATGCTCTTTTATTTATTTTTTAGGTCATAGCTTCCATTGAAGGCTTCTAGGTTTTGTCAAGAGTCAAAAGAGCCTTTGTCACATTTATTAGACCCTTATTGGGCTTTTGTATCATATAAAAAGAATTATTTTTGAGTCAAAAATGTCGTTTGTCACCTCCACACCAAGTCGACCGTATCTTGATGAAGTTGGCCTGGATTAGGGCTATTAGACCCATTAGAAACAATATAAATAGAAGTGCAACTTGATCTATTTGGAATCATCTCACTCACAAGTTTGATCTGCAACTCAAGACCAAGAAAAGAAGAGTGAAGAGCAAGGAGAAGGAAGAAAGAAGTTGGGAAAAACAAATCAAAGTTTTGGGCATCTCTCTCACATGTGTGAAGTCTTCTAGGGTTTTTGGATGAGTAGCTGGGGGCCAAAATTTTGAAGTAGCTGCAGGTCTAAAATTATGTAGCTGGGGGGCTGAAATTATGGATTGAAGCTGCATCTGGGTAGCTGCCACTTGGAGACTTTGGCATAATACATCTACTTGAAGGAAGGGCTGACTTGGTGATTGGAGGAGGTCTTTGTCTAGGTCAATAGGGTCTTGGATTCTCTCATCTTGATTTGGATCTACTAGTGGAAGAGTTTTATTGGGTTTTCCCCTGGATAGGGGTTTTGCCCTGGCTGAATGCCTATATCTTGTGTTCCTTGTTCTTGTGATCTTCATACACATTAATTTGGTAATTACTTGATGAAAGATAACATAATAAAGAAGAGAGAGAACCCAACATAAATCATAAGTAATTATCAAGAAAAGAGGAATCAAACCCTAATATCTACATGCAGTGATTTTTCAACAATCAAAATAGAAATGCATTACATAGACATCGAGTCATTGAAATTGTAAGTGTGAAAATTCTACTGCAGTGTATTGGTTTATTTCCTCCTACTTGATTTAAATTATACAAGTTATTTCCAGAAATTAGATTCAGAAAATACCGAAAATAAACACAACTACAACCTACACATGTAGATCATTCACTGAATAATTCACTCATGCAACAAAGTGACACATGGATTTTTGGACATAATTCCCCAGAAAAACCCAAAGCGGGAAAATTGGTTCAGCAAATATGAGGGTTTTATTATTAAGTAGTTATGAGTACAACAAATCTGGGTTCCAACCTTGGAAAACCCGACAGAGATTAAAAGATGTAAAATCTGCAGCTAACCTGAAGATCTAGTGCCAAATATCTGACTGATCCATACCCTCAAATGGGATTTATAGGACTCAGCCCAGATCTGACTCTAGAAACCCTGAGTGCTACCCCTTGAAGCCTCAGCGTCAACCCTACTAGCCTCAAATGCCACTGTGCTACACCAGAAGGGACTCGTCACCCTTGGAAGGGTCTCACAGCCTCATGTTGGCCCTAAAAGACCCTTTGCGTGATTTCTGAAGCCTCCTACTGCCTTTGCGCTATCCTGCGTAGTTGCGGCTCTGCTTCTCTGCTCTGTCCTTGAGCTGCTCCTCTTGCCTCTTGCTGTCTCTTGGCTCTTGAAATCAGATCATTCCTTCAGCAAATACTACCCCTCACTGCAGGAAATTCCACTGGCAATTCTTAGCAAACCCGCCCTAGAATTCCAGATCTATTCCTCAGTTCTACAGAAATTGTGTCTTCAACTGACCCTCAAGCCTTTCTCTTATACTTTTTCGTTGAACCCTTCAATGGCCGAGATTAAATCTTCTATCAACTACTGAGATTAAAACATTGCTTGATCCATGTGACTTGAGACAATTTCAGCACATCTGTTAATTAATTCACTTTAATTATTTTATTTTCCTAGGTTAGACTTGGGAAATCCATTAAAAACTATGTTGCACTGCCTGTGGGGACAGGGGGATGGCGGGGACGGGGGGACGAGTTTCCGGGACGGCTAGAGCGCACCCCCAAATTTTCAGGGGACGGCAAGTGCGGCAACTATTATTATATTTATTATTTAATATTTAAAATTCATTAAAAAAAATAAAATTAAACATGAATGAACACTGAAAATAAATAAAATTAAAAATACTAAAATCATAAATCATAAATCAGTGAATCATAAATCTAAAGACAAATTTTGAGAATTGTGCATAAAAAAACAAATTTCGTCATCATTGCATAACTTAAACTTTAAAGGCATAAACGCTGAATCATTTCATTATTCATACAACTTACAACCTACAAATTACAATCTAGTAATATAATTTAATGAATTAAAAGTTCAAATTAAAAATTAAAAACTATTAATTTGTAATGCGTTAGGTTTAGTTTTACATTTTATTTTATTTAAAATTTTACATTTATTATTTTATAAAAATGATTTTTTAATTTTTTTTAATAAAAAAAAATAAAATAAAAAATAACGAAATATTTGATTTTATTTTTATTCATAATGCTTTAAAATTTTATATTTATTATTTCATAAAAATTATGTTTCAATTTAAAAAAAAAAAAAAAAAAAAAAAAACGGAATTTTTGATTTTTTTTACTTTCGGGATGAATCGGCATCCAAAGCCCTCTCTCCTTGATTGTACCAATCTGCCCAAAGATCTTGCGAACAACACCTTTGAGTTTCTCACACTTCTCTGGAGGGAATTGATACAAAACTGACAAGGATGAACAAATCATATCAATTCAAATTGACCTTAACTTCATGGATCACCAGAGAATACATCTAGAACAAAATGACAGATGGAGGCTCACCAAACAGGCTAAACCGCGGGCCCGTATATAGAAAGGGTTTAGGGTTTTCATAAAAATAGGAAAAAAATGCGGCATTGGCGTTCTTATGTTTTCTGAATGATTAGAATAGAGTATGGTGGATACCTTTTGATGCCAAAATCTTCACCCGGAGGAAGCTGTATTGAATCCAAGTCAACATTGGAAATATCGATGTTGAGTTGCTGGTAATTTTCAATCTGTCAGGTTAGTCTCTCTGAAAGCGCTCTGTTTCTCAAAAGAATCGCATATGCGTCCAGCTACGCATGCATTTCCTGCCCTCGGATAGGCTTCGATATTGAGCCCAACAACAGCAGAAGCGTTTAGAAGGAAAGATGGAGACCATGGAGATGCCTGTGCCAGTGCCTCCGCATCGCCTGGGTAACGATAAATTCATAATGTTTTATTTTTGGGGACGTCCAGAAGTCCCCGATTTATCGAGGGACGTCTTGGAAGTCCCCGAAAAGTCCCTGAATTTTCGAGGGACGGCTAGGGGACGGCTTTGAAGTCCCCAAGTCCACGGGGACGTCACTGGCAAATCTGGAACGTTTCCGAGGAGTTCCAAAGTCCTCGGAACGCCGGAACGGAGGGAACGACATGAAATATAGGCGGGGACGGGTCCCCGTGCAACATAGATTAAAAATAATTAATTATTTGAATGATTTGGACACAACTTGAAATTTCTCAAATCCAATTCTGGGTCTTGTAGATCAAGTGTACTCTAGTCCCTTCACAAAATTTGGGACCTAGAGCACAAGTGATGCTACGCCAAATACACAAAAATCTCAACAATTAATTTGGTAATTGCTTGATGAAAGATAACATAATAAAGAAGAGAGAGAACCCAACATAAATCATAAGTAATTATCAAGAAAAGAGGAATCAAACCCTAATATCTGCATGCAATGATTTCTCAACAATCAAAATAGAAATGCATTACATAGACATTGAGTCATTGATATTGTAGGTGTGAAAATTCTACTGCAGTGTATTGGTTTATTTCCTCCTACTTGATTTAAATTATACAAATTATTTCCAGAAATTAGATTCAGAAAATACCGAAAATAAACACAACTACAACCTACACATGTAGATCATTTACTGAATAATTCACTCATGAAACAAAGTGACACATGGATTTTTGGACATAAGTCCCCGGAAAAACCCAAAGTGGGAAAACCAGTTCAACAGATATGAGGGCTTTATTATTAAGTAGTTTTGAGTACAACAAATCTGGGTTCCAACCTTGGAAAACCTGACAGAGAATAAAAGATATAAAATCTGTAGCTAACCTAAAGATCTAGTGCCAAATATCTGATTGATCCATACCCTCAAACGGGATTTAAGGACTCAGCCCAGATCTGACTCTAGAAACCCTCAGTGCTGCCCCTTGAAGCCTCAGCGTCAACCCTGCTAGCCTCAAATGCCACTGTGCTACACCAGAAGGGACTGCGTCACCCCTGGAAGGTTCTCACAGCCTCATGCTGGCCCTAAAATACCCTTTACGTGATTTCTGAAGCCTCCTACTGCCTCTGCGCTATCCTGCGTAGCGGCTGCGCAACACCTGCGTAGCTGCTGCTCTGCTTCTATGCTCTGTCCTTGAGTTGCTCCTCTTGCCTCTTGCTGTCTCTTGGCTCTTAGAATTAGATCATTCCCTCAACCAATACTACCCCTCACTGCAGGAAATTCCACTGGAAATTCTTAGCAAAACTGCCCTAGAATTCGAGATCTATTCCTCAGTTCTACAGAAATTGTGTCTTCAACTGACCCTCAAGCCTTTCTCTTATACTTTTTCGTTGAACCCTTCAACGACTGAGATTAAATCATCCATCAACGGTTGAGATTAAAAGACAGCTTGATCCATGTGACTTAAGACTATTTCAGCACATATGTTAATTAATTCACTTTAATTATTTTATTTTCCTAAGTTAGACTTAGGAAATCCATTAAAAATAATTAATTATTTGAACAAACTTGAAATTTCTCAAATCCATTTTTGGGTCTTGTAGATCAAGTGTACTCTAGTCCCTCCACAAAATTTGGGACCTAGAGCACAACTAATGCCACCCCAAATACACAAAATCTCAACACTCTCTCTTAGCATCAGAAGTGTGCTCTAGCAATACATCACACCATGCGTTACAAGATCTTGAGCACTTGGTCTGTGCAAATGATGCTTGGCGTGCTGCCCTTCATCTACTACGTCGCTGCTCTCTGTACTACTGCCCATGCCACTGCCACATCTGTACTGTAGCTCCCTCTCAAATTGCTACATCATGCTGCCCATAGCACTACCACTGCTAACTGCTGCACTACAACTCAGTTGCTGAGAAGTAAGCAACTGAATAACTTTGCCCAACTGTTTGACAGACAAGTCAAGTTGTCCTCCACCACTGAAGTTCCCTGGATGTTGAATCACGCTGCCCCCCTGGAGACACTGTCATGCTGCAACATTGCACTGCGTGAGCCCAGCTTCTCTACGCTGCTGAAGTCCCATCAACTTCTCTGCGCTGTTGCCTCTGCATCTCGCTGCTCCCTCTTCAGCTCTACAGCTCCCTCTTGCTCTTCAATGTGGTCATTTGCAACCATCTCCCGACTCATCTCGCTACCGTCTTAAGGCTCCCGTAGCTCGTATGTGATCCAAGAGTACGACTGACTCAAGGATCCCGCCACTGTCTATGGATACTCTATATATCCATGTCACCCCACCTCTTCTCTCGAGGTGCATGAGCACTCACGGCTGCATCATCATCAAAGACATCTTCATTTGCTGCTGCAGCCTTGGAATCAGAAGCTCCTTTGTCCTTCTTCTTAGGACAACGGCTGGCGAAATGACCAAGATCACCACAATTAAAGCACCAGACCTTGGAGAGGTCCTTCTTCTTCTTCCCTTGCTTCTTTTCCTTTGATGCAAGGGCTGAATCCTCCTCCTCTTCTTTCTTTACTTTGGCTGATTTGCTTCCTCCACTAAAAGACTTCTTGGTGATCCTCTTGATCTCCTCTTGGCGGAGAATAGCGCACATATCTGCCCATGATGGTAACGCTGCCCTTCCCAGAATGCTCTAGACAAACATTTCCCATTCTTCGGAGACAACATTCAGGGTTGTCCTCACTAGGAGCCCTTCATCTAGAGCAACACCCATGCCAATTAGCTGGTCACGGATAGCTTGGAGTCTGAAGAGAAATGGATCTATCTCTTCGCCCTTCATCATTTGGAACATCCACATTTGATTCTCAAGAAGCATTCTTCTTTGCACAAAGCCTCTTTGATACATCACCTCCAAAGCCTTCCACATAGTGTTTGCTGTATTCTTACCAGCAATATGCAGAATCACGTGGTCCTTGACTCCGTCTATGATCAACCGCTTTGTTCGTGCTTGGTTTTCTTCATACTTCTTGAGTGGATTTGCATCAGTTGGTATAGCAAGTGTTTGTTTTGCATGATCTTTGAGACAATACTCATCCAAAACTGAGAGGATTTTGGCCTTCCAGATGACATAGTTGGACATGCCATCCAATCTGTCTTGATCCCTCAGTCCATATCGAGCCATCTTTGCTCAGATCTGAATAAACTAACTTCCCTCCTGGAAGTCTTCCACCAAACCTCGCACGGACAGTATTCTCTGATACTCTTGATCGAATCTCAGATCTGTTGAATAACTGTCTTCCTCCCATCTTTGTTGCCTTAGATAGGCACAATTCTGCACCTGCAAAATCTCTACCCCACCAGCACTGCTGAAGATTTGAAGCACTGCTTCCAGAACTTGGCGGAATTCCTCTGCAACAAGAGAAGTGACTAGACAACGTCCTCCTGGCTGGCCCAACGCAGTCCCAACGTGGCTCAGAAGTGGATTGCGTAACCCTAGACTGGGTGACGCAGTCCTTACGCTACCCTGGGGAGGGTCTGCGTAAGCCCAAATGCCTTCTGCGGCTTCAACGCTGTCTTCTGGATCTGCTTTCTCTTGCTGTCAAGATGCTCTTTCCGGATCTGCTGCTTCTACTGCCACCTTGCAGAAAAATAATTCTTCAGCTGATTGCTGGAGATTCAGTTTGATGTGTTATCGCTCCGATACCATGTGAAAATTCTACTGCGGTGTATTGGTTTATTTCCTCCTACTTGATTTAATTTATACAAGTTATTTCCAGAAATTAGAATATAAAAATACTGAAAATAAACACAACTCCAGCCTACACATGCAGATCATTTACTGAATAATTCACTCATGCAACAAAGTGAGACATGGATTTTTGGACATAAGTCCCCGGAAAAACCCAAAGCGGGAATACCGGTTCAACAGATATGAGGGTTTTATTATTAAGTAGTTCTGAGTACAGCAAATCTGGATTCCAACCTTGGAAAACCCGACAGAGAATAAAAGATATAAAATCTGCAGCTAACTTGAAGATCTAGTGCCAAATATCCGACTGATCCACACCCTCAAACGGGATTTACAGGACTTAGCCCTGATCTGACTCTAGAAACCCTCAGCGCTGCCCCTTGAAGCCTCAGCGTCAGCCTGCTAGCATCAAATGCCACTGTGTTGCACCAGAAGGGACTGCGTCACCCCTGGAAGGGTCTCACAGCCTCAGGCTGGCCCTAAAAGACCCTCTGCGTGATTTCTGAAGCCTCCTAGTGCCTCTGTGCTGTTCTGCGTAGCGGCTGCGCAACACTTGTGTAGCTGCTGCTCTGCTTCTCTGCTCTGTCCTTGAGTTGCTCCTTTTTCCTCTTGCTGTTTCTTGGCTCTTGGAATCAGATCATTCCCTCAGCCAATACTACCCCTCACTACAGGAAATTCCACTGGCAATTCTTAGCAAACCCGCCCTAGAATTCCAGATCTATTCCTCAATTCTATAGAAATTGTGTGTCTTCAACTGACCCTCAAGCCTTTCTCTTATACTTTTTCGTTGAACCCTTCAACGACCGAGATTAAATCATCCATCAACGACTGAGATTAAAAGACTGCTTCATCCATGTGACTTAAGACAATTTCAGCACATGTGTTAATTAATTCAGTTTAATTATTTTATTTTCCTAAGTTAGACTTAGGAAATCCATTAAAAATAATTATTTATTTGAATGATTTGAACACAACTTGAAATTTCTCAAATCCATTTCTGGGTCTTGTAGATCAAGTGTACTCTAGTCCCTTCGCAAAATTTGGGACCTAGAGCACAACTGATGCTACCCCAAATACACAAAAATCTCAACAATTAATATGGTAATTGCTTGATGAAAGATAACATAATAAAGAAGAGAGAGAACACAACATAAATCATAAGTAATTATCAAGAAAAGAGGAATCAAACCCTAATATCTACATGAAATGATTTCTCAACAATCAAAATAGAAATGCATTACATAGACATTGAGTCACTTATATTGTAGGTGGGGACGCCAATATAATATACAAAATAAGGTAGATACCAAAAACGTAGATGGAAGAATCTAATAGCTCATCATTCTTAATGGTCCTCCATGTCATAATCATCAAAATCACCACCAATACCACTGTTCTCTCTCTGTACTCCTCCTCCTCCTCTTCTTTTATATCCAATCCAAGATTTGCATTTGTTGGTGTGGAGGATGGCCCCTTAAGAGGATCACATCATAAAAAATGATCAATTCTAGCATCGATTCATTAAGATCCAAGTTGGCTAATGCTAACTCAACACTACTATCAAATTCTATATCATTAGGAAACACATCTTTTCAAGCCTTGGTTTTTGACACAATAGGACATGTCTAAGGCTTGTGTCTCGAGTGATTGGACAACTATAGGAGCAACCAATAGTGACCAGATATATTAGTGTGTTTCAGTTCATTAGTTGAGTAAAGTTAAGTGGAAGTTGTTGCCAAATCTAGTGTGTGTGTTTGCACGACCCACATGCCCAAAATCTAACATGGTATCAAAAGCATGGTCTCTAAGAAGGGTAGTTGGATTTGAGATTTTCATAGATGACAACTTAGAGGGAGCTGTAGGAACTGTTGTAGGTAGCAGCAATTTTTTGAAGACTCATACCAAGAGAGTTGGCTAAGTATGATAGACTACTTGTATGGGCCTTGAAGGCCAAGATTAGTAGGCCTGGTGAGGCATGGAGCAGATCATTCACAAGAAGTGTTGTGGACAGTTGTAGCCTAGTGCGTAGACAAAGAGATGGATGAGAGATTCCTTCATCAAAGGTGTTAAGATCTTGAGAGGAGATCAACACAAGGGAATGAAAGATTCATTTTGATCTAGGTGTGAAGGTCTTGTGAAGATATCTGAGCTTGGAGGGGCCAAGTAAGGGCCATATCCGTTCCTGTGATAGGAGAGGGGATGAGAAGGCAGGGTCAAGATGGTTAGAGGGTTGAGATAGCCATTGGAGACGCAAAGAGAAACTTGGAGTGAAAGTCAAGCAGATACCTTGAGGGCCAAGAAGGCCTGCGATATGGAGTTAGAGGGAGTCAGGAGTGAGCCAGTCTTCAAAGGGTGTCAACAACTCAGAGGAAGAAAAATTCAGGTTCAATAAGTCATGGTACAAGATGGCTATGTGTGATGCTCAGGAGCAAGAGGCTTCTAGGATCTGGGTGTCTTCAAAGAAGGGTCCATGTCATACAACGAGAATTGATTCTGTGTCATATGCAACAACTGTGGTAGTGGATCAGGGATGGAAATGTGTTCCAAGATTGAAGGCAAACCACTTCTAGGTGGTTTTGTGAGAATACATCCCTTGCTAAGAGGGAGTGCTGATGTTATGGTTAGCATCGAGAGTATTCTCGCATGTGGGAAATTGGGCTAAGTGATGGGGCTTTGCATCCATAGATCCATGGTATTCTGATGACCCATGTAATTTTGATAACCCATGCTATAGACCCATGCTATTACACCATTTGGAAAAGTATAAGTATCATGGTGAGTGACTCATTCTTGTTGTTGGCAAGAGAGCATCTTATGGAGGAGAGGGTCGAGTAGGCCTTAGACTTGTGGAGGGCCAAGAGGGCCAATGGAAGGAGGCAAAAGGAGCAAGAGAGGTGTCTTTTGGAGTAGGTTGAGTAGGCCTCAGATCTGGAGCAACAAGGAGAGATGTGTATGAAAGTTGAGCAAGGTTGTTTTAAGGAGGTCGAGTAGGCCTTAGGCAGGACAAATAAGGCTACTGAGTATTTTATAACCGTGACAAGAAAAGGGAGAGGCCGATGGGACCTAGAGCACAACTGTTGCCACCCCAAATACACAAAAATCTCAACACTCCCTCTTAGCATCAGAAGTGTGCTCTAGCAATACATCACACCATGCATTACAAGATCTTGAGCACTTGGTCTATGCAAATGATGCTTGGCCTGCTGCCCTTCATCTACTACATTGCTGCTCTCTGTACTATTGCCCATGCTACTGCCACTGACATTGCCACATCTGTACTGTAGCTCCCTCTCAAATTGCTACATCATGCTGCCCATAGCACTACCACTGCTAACTGCTGCACTGCAACTCAGTTGCTGAGAAGTAAGCAACTGAATAACTTTCCCCAACTGTTTGACAGACAAGTCAAGTTGTTCTCCACCACTGAAGCTCCCTGGATGCTGAATCATGCTGCCCCCTTGGAGACACTGTCATGTTGCAACACTGCACTGCGTGAGCCCAGCTTCTTTGCGCTGCTGAAGTCCCATCAGCTTCTTTGCACTGCTGCCTCTGCATCTCGCTGCTCCCTCTTCAGCTCTACAACTCCCTCTTGCTCTTCAATGTGGTCATCTGCAACCATCTCCTGACTCATCCCGCTACCGTCTTAAGGCTCCCGTAGCTCGTGTGTGATCCAAGAGTACGACTGACTCAAGGATCCCGCCACTGTCTATGGATACTCTATATATCCATGTCACCCCACCTCTTCTCTCGAGGTGCATGAGCACTCATGGCTGCATCATCATCACAGCCATCTTCATTTGCTGTTGCAGCCCTGGAATCAGAAGGTCCTTTGTCCTTCTTCTTAGGACAACGGCTGGCAAAATGACCAAGATCACCACAGTTAAAGCACCAGACCTTGGAGAGGTCCTTCTTCTTCTTACCTTGCTTCTTTTCCTTTGATGCAAGGGTTGCATCCTCCTCCTCTTCTTTCTTTACTTTGGCTGATTTGCTTCCTCCACTAAACGACTTCTTGGTGATCCTCTTGATCTCCTCTTGGCGGAGAATAGCCCACATATCTGCCCATGATGGTAACGCTGCCCTTCCCAGAATGCTCTAGACAAATGTTTCCCATTCTTCGGAGACAACATTCAGGGCTGTCCTCACTAGGAGCCCTTCATTTAGAGCAACACCCATGCCAATTAGCTGGTCACGGATAGCTTGGAGTCTGAAGAGAAATGGATCTATCTCTTCGCCCTTCATCATTTGAAACATCCGCATTTGATTCTCAAGAAGCATTCTTCTTTGCACAGAGCCTCCTTGGTACATCACCTCCAAAGCCTTCCACATAGTGTTTGCTATATTCTTACCAGCAATATGCAGAATCACGTGGTCCTTGACTCCGTCTATGATCAACGCTTAGTTGGGTGGCCCAGTTTTCTTCCTTAGCTTCTTGAGTGGATTTGCATCGAGTTGGTATAGCAAGTGTTTGTTTTGCATGATCGTTGAACAATACTCATCCAAATTCAAAACGAGAGGACACACGGTATGGTCACTTCCGGATGACATAGTTGGACATGCCATCCAATGCACGTCTTGATCCCTCAGTCCATATCGAGCCATCTTTGCTCAGATCTGAATAAACTAACTTCCCTCCTGGAAGTCTTCCACCAAACCTCGCACGGACAGTATTCTCTGATACTCTTGATCGAATCTCAGATCTGTTGAATAACTGTCTTCCTCCCATCTTTGTTGCCTTAGATAGGCACAATTCTGCACCTGCAAAATCTCTACCCCACCAGCACTGCTGAAGATTTGAAGCACTGCTTCCAGAACTTGGCGGAATTCCTCTGCAACAAGAGAAGTGACTAGACAACGTCCTCCTGGCTGGCCCAACGCAGTCCCAACGTGGCTCAGAAGTGGATTGCGTAACCCTAGACTGGGTGACGCAGTCCTTACGCTGCCCTGGGGAGGGTCTGCGTAAGCCCAAATGCCTTCTGCGGCTTCAACGCTGTCTTCTGGATCTGCTTTCTCTTGCTGTCAAGATGCTCTTTCCGGATCTGTTGCTTCTACTGCCACCTTGCAGAAAAATAATTCTTCAGCTAATTGCTGGAGATTCAGTTTGATGTGTTATCGCTCCGATACCATGTGAAAATTCTACTGCGGTGTATTGGTTTATTTCCTCCTACTTGATTTAATTTATACAAGTTATTTCCAGAAATTAGAATCAGAAAATACCGAAAATAAACACAACTACAACCTACACATGCAGATAATTTACTGAATAATTCACCCATGCAACAAAGTGAGACATGGATTTTTGGACATAAGTCCCCTGAAAAACCCAAAGCGGGAAAACCAGTTCAATAGATATGAGGGTTTTATTATTAAGTAGTTCTAAGTACAACAAATCTGGATTCCAACCTTGGAAAACCTGACAGAGAATAAAAGATATAAAATCTGCAGCTAACTTGAAGATCTAGTGCCAAATATCTGACTGATCCACACCCTCAAACGGGATTTACAGGACTTAGCCCTGATCTGACTCTAGAAACCCTCAGCGCTGCCCCTTGAAGCCTCAACGTCAGCCTGCTAGCCTCAAATGCCACTGCGTTGCACCAGAAGGGACTGCGTCACCCCTGGAAGGGTCTCACAGCCTCAGCCTAAAAGACCCTCTGCGTGATTTCTGAAGCCTCCTAGTGCCTCTGCGTTGTCCTGCGTAGCGGCTGCGCAACACCTGCGTAGCTGCTGCTCTGCTTCTCTGCTCTGTCCTTGAGCTGCTCCTTTTTCCTCTTGCTGTTTCTTGGCTCTTGGAATCAGATCATTCCCTCAGCCAATACTACCCCTCACTGCAGGAAATTCCACTGGAAATTCTTAGCAAACCTGCCCTAGAATTCCAGATCTATTCCTCAATTCTATAGAAATTGTGTGTCTTCAACTGACCCTCAAGCCTTTCTCTTGTACTTTTTCGTTGAACCCTTCAACGACCGAGATTAAATCATCCATCAACGACTGAGATTAAAAGACTGCTTCATCCATGTGACTTAAGACAATTTCAGCACATGTGTTAATTAATTCACTTTAATTATTTTATTGTCCTAAGTTAGACTTAGGAAATCCATTAAAAATAATTATTTATTTGAATGATTTGAACACAACTTGAAATTTCTCAAATCCATTTCTAGGACCTAGAGCACAACTGATGCTACCCCAAATACACAAAAATCTCAACAATTAATTTGGTAATTGCTTGATGAAAGATAACATATTAAAGAAGAGAGAGAACACAACATAAATCATAAGTAATTATCAAGAAAAGAGGAATCAAACCCTAATATCTACATGAAGTGATTTCTCAACAATCAAAATAGAAATGCATTACATAGACATTGAGTCACTTATATTGTAGGTGGGGACGCCAATATAATATACAGAATAAGGTAGATACCAAAAACGTAGATGGAAGAATCTAATAGCTCATCGTTGTTAATGGTTCTCCATGTCATAATCATCAAAATCACCACCAATACCACTGTTCACTCTCTGTACTCCTCCTCCTCCTCTTCTTTTATATCCAATCCAAGATTTGCATTTGTTGGTGTGGATGATGGCCCCTTAAGAGGATCACATCATAAAAAATGATCAATTCTAGCACTGATTCATTAAGATCCAAGTTGGCTAATGCTAACTCAACACTACTATCAAATCCTATATCATTAGGAAACACATCTTTTCAAGCCTTGGTTTTTGACACAATAGGACATGTCTAAGGCCTGTGTCTTGTTTTAGGATACGTGCCAAATACATAATGGGCACATGCCCTAGCGTGTCATGTCTTCAACATGTAGGATATGGACATGGGGCCCTTAAGGGACATGTGCTTGTCACTTAGGTAACAACCCACAAAGGGCTAGCAACGAAGTGTGAACATGAGAATCCCTCTCATGCATGTCAAAATTTTTGGCCCCTAAAATATCAAGAAGGCTAACTCCCTCTACATGAGATAATGCACCAACTTGTCCTTGTTCTCTTCAAAACCCTCAGTAGATGCAAGCTTGGTATAAAAACCTGATTCCACAATTGGTTTTGAACCTATTTCCATGGCATTCCACCATGCATTCTCTACACTTATGTGCCTCCTTAAGTCTAGTAGGATCATTTATCCTCTCACTAGAATATATAAGTTCCATGGGATCAAGAACTAACTTGTAAAATCCACCCTCTTTGACACAACCAAATTTCTTGGATTAGGTAGACTATAATAAATAATGGTTCACTACTTTCCTTCAAATGCAATTCTACATTGTACATCTTTCATACAAGAAACTGAAAAAAAATTCTTATTCAAACCAAGAACAATCAAAACATGGCTCAACTAATGGCATCTAGAAGGAAATGGAACCAATTCCTCTCACATGATAAGTGGTATCATCACCCAATTGCACTGATACCTCCTTCTCCCTCTTGAAGTCGGTTGAAGTGTGACTTTCCATAATTCATATGTCTTGAAGCCTTACTTTCCAGAGACCATCCAACACTAGAAACAATGTTAAGTGACAAACAAGAGACCATGGAGAAGGCAATATCAAATTGATAGGAATCCTCCTCCACACTTGCTATGACCTCATCTGCACCCTATTTCTTTCTTTTGCCCTTCTTCTTTAATCAACATTATCTAACTTAATGTCCCATATTGCTATAATCTCAAATGCACCCAGTTTCGTTCCCTTTCCCTTCTTCTTTAATGAATATTAGCTAGCTTAATGTCCCATATTGTGACATTAGAGAAACATCACTTTACTTATATCCTTATTCTCTGTACATTCTTTGTAGCCTTTCTTGCTACCCTTTGTCATCCTTTCGATGAGACCAATCTCGTCTACCTCCTCTTGTTTCTCTAAACAAGACTACATGCTAATTACTTGTGCACAAGATCATTCAATAAATTTGCCAGAGGTGGAAAATTCTCATTAGCATAGATACTCGAGCAGAAGGCCTCTATGAAGGTAAAAGTCCATTCAAAGTAGTGGACACTAACACCTCCAGCTTCATCCCAATGCCAATGCCAACTGATCTTTCAACTATGCGATCCTAGTCCACCCTATTCATATAACTCACCATAGTGTATGTCGTGCTCATGTGAGTGGTTGAAAGTTTATTCCATATAAGCATCTATCGAGAAATACTAGAGGTTTAAAACAAACTGGTCAAAGCCCTAAACATGTTGTTGTCTATTGTCTTCTTAACAATGTGAGAGATGAAATGATCCTTCATTGAATCTAGAATGTTTCTCTTGGCCATTGTCTTATGATGATTGGTCAGTTGTACTAGATCGACCAGTTCCAGAGCCATGTTCACAATATTCTTCTAAAGATTGACTTCCTCCAGAAGCATCCGTAAAGCTCCCCAAGAATAAAATTGGAAACTCCTTCCAACCTATCATTCTTTTTGAGACTAAGAGTCATATTACTTGTCTGGACAATCCTCAAATGAAAAATATGCAATAAATGAAGTAGAAAACCATTCCAAGGGTTCTAGCACTTCTAAGTGATATAGTTTCACATCCAACAATCACAAATAATTGAAGCAACAAACTTCAACAGGTTTTAGGAGCAAGAGTTAGGTATGAGTAATGATGCTGCTTATCATGTGAGAAGAGTTTGCACCATTTCCTTCTAGATGGCATCAGGTAAACGATAGCTGAAATACCAACTTCCTCCTTCACCTAGAGAGTAATTTCAACAAGAAAGCCTTATGTTGGAATTTCTAGTTCTAGGGCAATTAATTTAAGTCAGAAATTTCACCTCTTTACTAGAGGTTTTTGACATCTAGTCACTTGGAATTCACAGCCATAGCTCTGATTTCAAATATGATAAAACGACAGCAACCAGTGGACTATATTTCACTTCTAAATGACCCCAATCCATTAGGCAATTCAAGAGAAAATATACCAAAACTCATTACACAAGTTTCAGCTCTCTAGGGAAATCTTTATTATCCATACACCAGATCTGAAAATCACTTTATGATAACAATAATGACAACAGTAAGTTCCATCGTATTGTATTCAATGTACTGTTAAACCTTTAACAGTTTTCGGCTCAGCCTATTTCAAATCAGAAAAATCATATAGGTCTCAGAAATTACCAAAACATGAACACAATGATAGCTGAAAATCAATACTGCAATAAGACAGTTTGCGATAGTTAAAAACTTTACACACACACACACACACACTTCTCTCTCTCTCTCTCACACTCACACAGACACACACACACACACACACACACACACACACACATATATATGAGAGAGAGAGGAAGTTCAAGCACATAGTCTCAACTTAAGATATGTTGCTACAACCCTCTAGACTCTCCAAATTCCTAGCTACAGAAAACAAGAAAATATTTGATTCCACCAAATATTCTCTAACAAGCTAGAGTCACATCATCAAGTACTCCCAGTGTTATCAGAATCGGATTGGAACCAGCTGGTCCGGCTGGTTTGGCCCCAAAACCGGTCCGGTTAGGGCTTCAGAACTAGAATAGGTTGATTCGGGACCGGTTCTGTCGCTCTATACCTACACAAGCCAGCGTAAAAAATTAAATCATTTTTTATTTTTTCAGTTGGTTGGCCCACTTCTAATTCTCTCCTAGGCCAGCCTAATAGTCAAGCCTAGACCCTCAGCCAAATATTCAAGCCTATGGCCCTAGTATTGCTATGCAATTCATGGTAATGCTAAATTCTTACCAACTGGAAATTTTAAGGGTATGCAATTCATTTTCATCCTTTTACTTAAAATTTTTACATAACCAGGAAATGACTCAGGATGTTTGAGAGTCGTTCCAACCTCATTGGTTTTCATATGGAGAAAGTAGAATTTTAGATTTCATTCAAAATCCAACAGACTTAAACAATTTTTCAGGATTTCGGGATTGGGGAGATTGCAACATTTCCATTGGATTTTCTCATGTACAAGGGTATGGAACTAGTATTTAATAAAGAACACCAAGCCCTCTATGTACTTTGATGTTAGTGCCATTGGTTGTCGAACTCCTATATCATGACTCTACTAAAAATGTACCCATCACTAAAACAAAATCTTTACATGAGATGCTACATTTTTTCTATCTTATTTTAATGCTTAGAGGGTTATATTGATGACGAAGATCCCAAAATAGGCAATGATTTTGATGATATGTAGGCATTTGTTGTAGCATGATTTTTTTGGATGAGAGGCCATCTAGAGCCTATTTGTTGATGTATTTTTAGTTTAGAGATGGATTGCATTCAATGCTATTTTGGTTATGTGCACCCTTACATGCTATATAAATGAGAAGTTTTGCTTATTCGTGTATAAATGGTTTGGATTCATATGGATGCACATGTATATGTATGTTTTTCTTTAAAATTTGAATAGGTGTTTTTGGTCAACTAGTTTTTTGGTTCGGTTTTTTCACTAGTTCCAGTTGGCTTCTGATAACATTTAGTACTCCTTGCCCTCATGCAAAGCATATCTTATCCACCTCAACAAGTACAAGTTATGGCTTTATTCACAAACCCTAGCTCCACTGCTTCCTTCAAAATGAAACCTTGATCCTAGACTGTAAGAATGCTCATGAATACCTAGTGCGTCAAGACAAGAGAGATCGAGTACAAAGAATGAGAGAGAGGGGGAGGGGGGTGGGAAGACTAGTGCTCACCCCCATACATATCTAAACCCAAGAAATATAAGATGTAATCTCTCCAACCATGTAGGATGAGAATGACTCAGATTGTAAAGCATTCCATTGCTAGCACGACAATGCCTTCTTTCACGAATTTGCCTCATACATGGGTCTTAAAGCCTCCTATTGTCACCTCCTCCGCTACAAGAAATATCTCTTCATCTCATAGAGGAGACATGAACTAGGTGCTTCCATGAAACTTTCTCTGAAACACTCTTGGCACATTGTTTTTCTATGCCACTCCTCCCTTCAATTTCATCTTAATTCTACATTCTTGTTTGCTCATACTCCAAATCTTTATGATGTTCTTGGGCAACCCCTTATTTATGTTACTTCTCTAGAGTCCACCCTCTTCATGTTTATTATTGTCATAGTTGGATATCTGGAAGATTGTTTGGGAAATGAATCTACGTAAAGTAGTAGATGAAGAATGTTCTCATGCAGAATTGTTCAAGCGTGGTCTCCATACCTTGGATAGCTACGCTGATCTCTTCACCATGTGGGTTGGTCTAATTTCGCACTGACATGGTTACATCATACCCATTCACCTAATACACAAATTGGGTCCCAGTAGAGATCCCAACTAGTACATAATGTTAATGGTAGGTCACAGGTTCTCAAAGCTCTATGTGGCAGTTGTCCATATGAAGCTTTCTAGAGAGCATGAGGAGAGAGGCTTGAAATCTAGAGGAGAGGTAGGATTTAGGTCCGCTCATCAAACCATTGATCGCATTTTCACCCTCAGAGCTGTCATTGAGGAGGCACTTTGTTGCTTTTTGAAAGTCTACTATTGCTTTGTAGACTTTTTGAAGGCTTTTGATTTTGTTCCTGGGGAACTCCCTTTTTAAAGGATTAGAGACATTGACATATTCGAGATCCTATTGATAGCCATTATGTGCATATATGAGTTGGTCATTGATCGTCTTTGCATTTTTTATGGGGAATAATATTTTATCTAGAGTACCATTGGGGTTAAACAAGGTTTCCTCCTCTCCCCCACATTATATGGAATCTATATTGATGAGTTGGAGAATTTTATCCATGACCACATCTAGGATAGTGATGGATGCCCCCTTTAGCATGTTTTGATTTCTATTCTACTTTTTGTGGATAATGTGGCCTTAGCCTCATCTACAAAGGGATTGTAGAGATTGTTGGATGCCCTTGCTCTCTTTTGTGATCTTTGATGATTTATGATTAACTTGTGTAAAACCAAGGTTATGGTTTTCAATGGGATGAAGGAGACCCCATCAAACCTACTTTTATTTGTTAGAGGGGAGCAAATTACGATCACCAACACCGACACATTTTTGGGAGTGCAAGTCTCACGACCTTGTTTCAGTTGACATCAAGCCTTCCAACCTCGGGTTAACAAGGGCTACAGCTCCCCAACTCTTCTGTCACCATTTCCAGTACATCTCATCCAAGTTGTCTCTCACGGACTCTCTTATTTGACTTGATGTGCTTTATGGCTCAAAAGTTTGGGGGACTTATCTGCTAGAGTCTCATTGGGCCTCAGTTGGGCTGGTCTAGACCCTTCTCCTTGTTGATGTTTTGGGTAACATCAAGAATATTCTCATGTGTGGGGCAAGTGGGCTAAGTGATGGGGCTTTGCACCCGTAGACCCATGGTATTATGATAACCCACGGTATAGATCCATGGTATTGCACCCTTTGGAAAAGTATAAGGACAAGGGTGAGTGATTCATTCTTGTTTTTGGCAAGAGAGCATCTTGTTGAGGAGAAGGTCGAGTAGGCTTCAGACTTGTGGAGGGCCAATAGGGCTCGTGGAAGGTGGAAAAAAGAACAATAGAGGCGTCTTGTGGAGTAGGTCAAGTAGGCCAAAGATCTGAAGTAGTAATGGGAGTTGTGTATGAAGGCAGAGTAGGGTTGTTTTGAGGAGGCCAAGTAGGCCTTAGGTAGGCCAAATAAGGCTGCTAAGTATGTTATAGCTGTGACAACAAAAGGGAGAATCTGAGTAGGCTAAAAGAAGGCTAAGAGGGTTGGAAAGGAAGGGCCATTTCCCTTGTGGAGGACTACAATAGAGGAGGCCATAACATAGGTATAAGCCACAAGCTTGTGGGAGATAGGTCAAGGTCTGTAGAAGACTTTTTTTGCCCTTGTTTGGACAACAAAGGGGTAGATTTTACCCCTGTTTGGATAACAATGAAGGGCTGAGTTTTCCCTTTCTTTGCAACAATGTTTGGACAACTTGGAGGGCTGAGTTTGCTTTTGACCTCCAGTGATTGGACAACTATAGGAGCAACCAACAGTGACCAGATATATTAGTGTTTTTCAGTTCATTAGTTGAGTAAAGTTAAGTGGAAGTTGTTGCTAGATCTAGTGTGTGTGTTTGCACGACCCACATGCCCAAAATCTAACATGGTATCAAAGCATGGTCTCTAAGAAGGGTAGTTGGATCTGAGATTTTCATAGATGACAACTTAGAGGGAGCTGTAGGAACTGTTGCAGGTAGCAGCAATTTTTTGAAGACTCATGCCAAGAGAGTTGGCTAAGTATGACAAACTACTTGTATGGGCCTTGAAGGCCAAGATTAGCAGGCCTGGTGAGGCATGGAGCAGATCATTCACAAGAAGAGTTGTGGACAGTTGCAGCCTAGTGCATAGACAAAGAGATGGATGAGAGATTCCTTCATCAAAGGTGTTAAGATCTTGAGAGGAGATCAACACAAGGGAATGAAAGATTCATTTTGATCGAGGTGTGAAGGTCTTGTGAAGATATCTGAGCTTGGAGCGGCCAATTAAGGGCCATATCTGTTCCTGTGATAGGAGAGGGGATGAGAAGGCAGGGTCAAGATGGTTAGAGGGTTGAGATAGCCATTGGAGACGCAAAGAGAAACTTGGAGTGAAGGTCAAGCAGAGACCTTGAGGGCCAAGAAGGCCTGCGATATGGAGTTAGAGGGAGTCAGGAGTGAGCCAATCTTCAAAGGGTGTCAACAACTCAGAGGAAAAAAAATTCAGGTTCAATAAGTCATGGTACAAGATGGCTATGTGGGATGCTCAGGAGCAAGAGGCTTCTAGGATCTGGGTGTCTTCAAAGAAGGGTCCATGTCATACAACGAGAATTGATTCTGTGTCATATGCAACAACTGTGGTAGTGGATCAGGGATGGAAATGTGTTCCAAGATCGAAGGCAAACCACTTCTAGGTGGTGTTGTGAGAATACATCCCTTGCTAATAGGGAGTGCTGATGTTATGGTTAGCATCGAGAGTATTCTCGCATGTGGGAAATTGGGCTAAGTGATGGGGCTTTGCATCCATAGATCCATGGTATTCTGATGACCCATGTAATTTTGATAACCCATGCTATTACACCATTTGGAAAAGTATAAGTATAATGGTGAGTGACTCATTCTTGTTGTTGGCAAGAGAGCATCTTGTGGAGGAGAGGGTCGAGTAGGCCTCAAACTTGTGGAGGGCCAAGAGGGCCAATGGAAGGAGCAAAAGGAGTAAGAGAGGTGTCTTTTGGAGTAGGTTGAGTAGGCCTCAGATCTGGAGCAACAAGGAGAGATGTGTATGAAAGTTGAGCAAGGTTGTTTTAAGGAGGTCGAGTAGGCCTTAGGCAGGAAAAATAAGGCTACTGAGTATTTTATAGCCGTGACGACAAAAGGGAGAGGCCGATTATGTTAAAAGAACGTTGAGAGGGCTGAAATGGAGGGGCCATAACCCTTGTGGAGGACTGTAGAAAAGAAAGTTAAGGTCACATGCTTGTGGAGGCCGTAGGCCTATTGGAGACAAGTCGAGGCTTGTAGAAGACTTTGTTTGCCCTAGTTTGGACAAAAAATAAGGGTTGAGTTTGCCCCTATTTGGATAATAGTGATGGGTTGTGTTTGCTTGTGTTTTGTAGCGGTGTTTGGAAAACTTGGAGGGCTGAATTTTCCCTTGAACTCTAGTGATTGGACAACTATAGGAGCAACCAACAATGATTAGACTGTGGCACTAAAATTGTGGAGGGTTTCAACAATTGGGTAAGAGTTTTTTGTGTAAGTTTTCCCTTGTGATTTGGCATTTTCATGAGCATTGTCAATTGGTAGTTTTCCCTTGTATGAGAGCCCTAGATTCTTGTTGAAGAACTAATAAGAATTTTGTTTTTGGGGCTGAATTTTTGTGTTACTGTGGATGATATAATTGTAAGTTTTAAAGTTTTCATTGTGTAAAAGTTAGACACATTATTGTGTTTTAATTTATTGGTTGAGTAAAGTTAAGTGGAAGTTACAAAAACTAGTGTGTGTGCATGCATTTAGTCTAGTGCCGAAAATCTAACACTCCATCGCATCATTAGATGCAAATAGGTAGACCCTTAACATATCATCTTGGTGGAGCTTGACACACAACCTTTTATACTTGAGACAATATTCAATTGGTCTTTTTTTGGCATCAAGTTTGGAGTGTTGTCGATTTGGCGAAGGCATGAGTCAATTACTTGTTCTTGGCCTATTGTACCTCAGATACCATTGCCTCTTCTAGTCCATTAGGATGGGCTTGTTGTTGGTTTGCACGAGTCTGTATTCTCATGGTGTCCATAGACATTCAAATGGATTGAATTTCTCTATCTAAATACTCCTTGAATGCTCTTGGTTGCGTTCTCCCTACTAGACAGGACTTGAACTAGTTCATTGGGGATGACATATACAGGCAGTTTACTGAGACCACTTGGGTTAACCCTTTGAGCGGGGTATGCCCAAAGATGGGCTTCTATGTTGAGCACTTCTTGGAGTTGAGAGACATACTCATTTTCGACTACAATATGCCCTTTGGCATTGGATCCTCACATTTCACATCCCTCTAGGCTAGTTCAAAGTAGGATCTCATAGCCTTTGTGTAATATTCCTAATTAGCACCGCTAATTGGAATATTTGATTTTTGTATAGTTTCGCCGACTATAGTTTATTAATAAATAAAAGTGAGAAAAGAGGTCTAACTCACTTAAATAAAATAAAGTGTTTCCCTAGTAGATGCAACGTTATAACTTAAGGGGGAGCCTTGGGGGTCCACATCACGTATGAGAGGAGGCTCACGTAGCCTCTAGGAGCTTCTGCGCAGTCTTATGAGGAGCACGTGGGAGAGAGAGGGACCACGTTAGGGTTTTTGAGGAGGGCCAGCATTATAAAAGGTGGGAGAGCCATCTCATTTGGCATTCTTTTTGTTGATGATATTGGAGCTAGATATTTTGTCTTCTTGAGCACGCTGGCTGTTTAGCCTGTCTGCAGCACTGTTTAGTGCGTTGAGTGTCTCCGATCGGAGATCTCGCCCTTAGCCCCGGGGGACTTCGAGTGCCTGCTCGGGCAAGGTTTTTCCTTCAGTCTTTAGCGAGAGATTTGGTTGGTTGTTTGCTGAGGAGCTGGGCTCGATTTGTGACTGCGCAGTCTCTGGGAGAGAGGACGCAGTTCTAGTTGGAGGTGTTCCGTTGCGGGGATTTTCTGTAGGAGTTTCAGTTGGTATTCAGAGGAGAGGATCAATATTGCCGGTAGGAGGTTTCTTGAGGAGTTTGTGGCACCGTTTCAGCTTTTATCTTTTGGCATCTACGCTGAGCCTTCTTGGACAGCGTAATTCCTTGAGGAGGGTTTCTGTGGTGATTTTCGGAGGCTGACCATTTTCGATATGGTTTCTGGGTTTGGTCCGGGGTGGTGAGTTCAGGTGGTCTGCAGATTTTCAGCTCATTCCGGCAAGGGGATTAGCAGCTAGTTTCAGTCCATTCCAGCAGCAGCAGTTTTACGGCAGTTTTCCAGCAGCTGGGACGCAGTTCCTTATAGCATCCATTTCCTGTCTTTCTGAGAGAGTTCTTCACTTGCCTTGAGCAAGAATAGGTGCTATCATTCTGATCATCTATTGTATTTCATTATATTCTCAGATTAATAAAATGGCTTAGCATTCCTGGCATTTTTATGAGTATTTGCTTTATGTTCTATTTCTGGCATTTTCTATATTGTCGTATGCTTGTATTGCTGTCTATTTCCCTTTCGGGATATTACAGTGGTATCAAAGCATAGATCTGGCTCAGCCTATGGAGCTAGCAGTCTATGAGGCCGAGGGATAGACCCCACATCTGTTACAGGGGTAAGAGATACAGAGACATTGAGCGTAGGTTGGAGAACACCTACGGAGAAGGGGACTGTGTCAGAGTGGTGGACACCGATCAGGAGCAGCCCGAGATATACATAGATCAGGATCAGCCTGTGACAGATACAGATCAGGAGCAGCCTGTGACAGATACAGAGCAGGAGCACTCTGTGGTGGACACAGAGCAGCAGGGTCCTATGGCAGACGACGAGGATGCGAGGAGATATAGGGAAACGCTCCTCAAAACAGTACAGGATCTATCGAGACAGATGGAGACGATGGAACAGAGGATCGCTACGATAGAGGTTAGGCAGCGTGAAACCCCAAGGGGCTTTCAGACTGGTGAGGGATCGGGCACATCCCACCATATGCCGGAGCGTGAGGCTACCCCCCTTATGGCATCGCATGCACCCACGCGATCCACTATGCCTACCTTCCTAGAAGAGGACACAGGGGCAGGAGCACAGCAGGAGCCCGAACCGGGCCACATGGTTGACTATCTTGCAGAGTACCGGGCATACGGGCCGGAGTTCAGAGATCTTATCTCATTCAGAGACTTTGTTCAGCTCCAGCGTGACGGTAGACCCCGTGATCATCACAGAGGGCACAGGCATCATCATGATGACCACCGCGCAGCTAGCAGATTTCATTTGCCCACGTTTGATGGCTCATCAAACAGTTCCGCAAAGTCTTGGGTAGAAAAGCTCGACATCTATTTCCAGCTTAATCAGATGTCGCAGTCAGAGACCATTAAGGTGGCAACATTACATTTGGATGGTGAGCCCCAGGACTGGTGGTTTCATGAGATGACGACACTCGGGCATTCTACAGTGACGACTTATGCCGAGTTTACCAGGAGGGTGATAGAGCGTTTTGACCGGAGGGATCCGGAACAACACTTTGTTGAGCTGACGAGGCTCAAGCAGACTGGGAGCCCAGAGACTTACATTTCAGATTTCTTGAGGGTTTCAGTGATGGTGCCAGATCTATCCGCAGCCCGGATGATCTACATGTTTGTGGAGGGATTAGCAGAGCCACTTCGTGGCCTAGTCAGGTCGACTAGACCGGCTACACTTCAGGATGCCATCAGCAGGACCCGAGATTTACAGGATGTCTTGCCCAGGACTCGGACACCTTACCCCCAGAGACATGCTTTCCAGCCTAAGGGGAAGGACACGAGGATTCCGCCTCCCAAGGGGAATCCTGGACGGGTGCAGGTTGATGATGAGGCCAGGAGGGAGCTGAAGAAGAAGCGGTTGTGCTTCACTTGCCAGGAGCCATGGGAACCGGGACATAGATGTGCTGCAGGGAAAGCACATTTCATTGAGGTCTTCTCCGAGAGCAGCGGGGAAGAGGATGAGGAGGATGATGTGGAGGCAGGAGATAGTTGTGCAGTGCAGGGTACCTTACCACCTCCACCACCACCAGCAGGTGGTGCGTCATTTGCACCTACTGGAGGAGCTCTAGCAGCATTGCGGGGAGTTCCCAAGTACTTGACGCTGCGCGTACGAGGGACAGTGCGTGGCCAGCGAGTCTCAGTCTTGGTCGATAGTGGGGCAACCCACAACTTCATCGATGCACATATGGTTGAGCGGAGAGGTATACAGACTGAGAGTTTTGATGGATTTTCAGTTTTGGTCCCAGGAGATCAGACCATGGTGTGTGCTCGATATGTTCCCGAGTTATCAGTGACGATGGGCACTTATACGTTGACAGATCATTTTTTTGTGGTCGATATTCCGGACACCAACATGATACTGGGTGTTCAGTGGCTTATTACTCTAGGGAAGGTCACGACAGATTGGAAGGCCCTGGAGATGGAGTGGGATGATCCCAAGACAGGGAGGCATGAGAAGATACGAGGACAGCACACATATCCGCCTCAGACTGTTTCGGCTCATCGGATGGAGGCAACCTTCCGTAAGGGAGATATAGAGTGGGCAGTAGAGCTGCGGGCATCAGAGGCAGCGACTACAGGACAGGCAGTGCACCCAGAGATACAGACCATCCTTGACAGGTACGCCATAGTATTCGGGGATATTCCGCCAGTGCAGCCACCGGATCGGGGGTTTGAGCATACCGTTGAGCTTGAGCAGGGTATACAGGCCGTGATCACCACACCTTATAGGCATCCCAAGGCCTATCGGGATGAGATTGAGCGAGCTATTCAGGAGTTGTTGGCCCTTGGGCACATTCGGCTGAGCACGAGTCCTTTTGCTTCTTCTGTGGTGTTGGTGAAGAAGAAGGACGACACATTGCGGATGTGCATTGATTACAGGGCTCTGAACAAGAAGACCCTGAAGAACAGGTACCCCATTCCCAGGATCGATGAGTTGATGGATGAGTTGAGAGGAGCACAATTCTTCTCAAAGATTGATTTGAGATCTGGGTACCATCAGATACGCGTGAGGGAACAGGACATTCCCAAGACCGCCTTTAGGTGTCATTATGGGCACTTCGAGTTTCTGGTTATGCCTTTCGGGCTGACCAATGCACCAGCTACCTTTCAGTCGTGCATGAACCATATCTTCCGCAGTCATCTGAGGAAGTTCGTACTGGTCTTCTTCGACGACATACTCATATACAGCAGGACTTGGGAGGAGCATCTCCAGCATATTGAGACAGTGTTGCGCATCTTGGAGGAGCAGCAGTTCTATGCCAAGCTCTCCAAATGTGAGTTTGGATTGACGGAGATGTTGTACTTGGGGCATATTATAGGAGTGGACGGGGTGAGAGTCCACGAGGAGAAGATTAGGGCCATCAGAGATTGGCCAGAGCTGAGGAACGTGACTGAGCTTCGGGGATTCATTGGCATTTGCACTTACTACAGGAAGTTCGTCAAGGGTTTCTCACAGCTTGCTGCACCCCTCACAGATTTGACGAAGAAGGGGGCATTCAGTTGGACAGATTCAGCACAACGAGCCTTTGACAAGCTCAAGGAGGTGATGAGCAGCTGCCCCGTGCTTGCATTGTCGGATTTCACGCAGCCATTTGTCTTGGAGTGCGATGCTTCAGGAGAGGGAATTGGCGCAGTATTGATGCAGGGTGGTCATCCTATAGCTTTTGAGAGCCGGAAGCTCCTTCTGCATGAGAGGTTGTATTCCATATATGACAAGGAGATGTTGGCCATTATGCATGCATTGGCCAAATACCGGCAGTATTTAGTGGGCAGTAGATTTAGGGTGAGATCTGATCACAACAGCCTCAGGTTCTTTCTGGAGCAGAAGCAGTTGCAGGAGAGGCAGCAGAAGTGGATCAGTAAGATCCAAGCCTATGACTTTGACATAGAGTACGTCAAAGGCAAGAATAACGTGGTAGCAGATGCCCTTTCACATAGACCGGCCACGTTATCTCTTATGATTTTGGACACAGATTGGAGGGCTCGACTGTTGGTAGAGTACTCCAAGGACAGGTTTGCATGTGAGGTGCTGGATGGGAAGGTAGCAGATGACAGGTACAGGGTGGTTGATGAGATTATCTACTATAGGGACAAGATCTTCTTGACTGAGGGATCTCAGCTTAAGAAGAAGATACTCCATGCATCTCATGATTCTCCATTGACTGGCCATCAGGGGTTTACCAAAACCTACAGGGCCATTAGAGAGAGGTTCTCATGCAAGGGCCTCAAGGAGGACGTACTCCAACATGTCAGGGAGTACGATGTTTGTCAGAGGAACAAGGGAGAGATGAGCCATCCCGCAGGGTTGTTGCAGCCTCTTCCCATTCCAGAGGGGAAATGGGAGAGCATATCGATGGACTTCATCATAGGGTTGCCCATGGTGCAGGGCAAGGACTGCATCTTTGTCGTCGTTGATCGACTGACGAAGTATGCTCATTTTTTTGCCATATCCGCGCACCACACAGCAGCACAAGTGGCCGCGCTGTTCTTCAGGGAGATTTTCAGGTTGCATGGTCTACCTAAGACCATTATCAGTGACAGGGACAGTCACTTCATGGGCGGATTTTGGCAGGAGCTTTTCCGATTAGTGGGGACAGAGTTGACACCGAGCACTAGTTATCACCCACAGACGGATGGACAGACAGAGATAGTTAACAAGTGGCTGGAAGGCTACTTGCGTAACTATGTCAGTGGACAACAGCGAGCGTGGCTGAAGTGGCTGCATCTGGGAGAGTATTGCTACAACACGACACATCACATGACTATTGGTATGTCACCATTCTATGCTTTGTACGGGTATCATCCTTTATCTTTTGCTGACGTGATGTTTGGTGCTAGCAAGGCTCCGAGAGCCAAGATTTGGATCCAAGAGAGTTAGGACATCCTCCGAGCTCTCAAGGATAACATGGCCACAGCGCAGAATCAGCAGAAGCTGTATGCTAATAGGGGTCGGGTGGAGAGGCAGTTTGAGGTAGGAGACTTGGTCTACCTACGATTACAGCCATACCGACAGTCATCACTTAAGCAGAAGGGGGCTGAGAAGCTCAATCCCCGCTTTTATGGGCCGTACAGGGTGATACGCAGGATTGGACAGGTCGCATATGAGTTGGAGCTGCCCCAAGGCAGCAAGATTCATAATGTTTTTCATGTATCATGCCTGAAGAAGGCATTGGGACAGCAGGTGACAGTTACGGATGAGCTACCACCCACGGATGATGAGGGGCATTTGGTGTTGCAGCCAGAGGCTATTATTGATACCAGGGAGAGGCAGCTACGGAGCAGGACGGTCCGGGAATTCTTGGTGAGGTGGAAGAATTTGCCGGATGAGGATGCCACTTGGGAGAATGAGAAGATATTACAACATCCATCACTTCAGTTGCTTGAGGACAAGCAACGTTTTGCCGGGGGAGATTGTAATATTCCTAATTAGCACCGCTAATTGGAATATTTGATTTTTGTATAGTTTCGCCGACTATAGTTTATTAATAAATAAAAGTGAGAAAAGGGGTCTAACTCACTTAAATAAAATAAAGTGTTTCCCTAGTAGATGCAACGTTATAACTTAAGGGGGAGCCTTGGGGGGTCCACACCACGTATGAGAGGAGGCTCACGTAGCCTCTAGGAGCTTCTGCGCAGTCTTATGAGGAGCACGTGGGAGAGAGAGGGACCACGTTAGGGTTTTTGAGGAGGGCCAGCGTTATAAAAGGTGGGAGAGCCATCTCATTTGGCATTCTTGTTGCTGATGATATTGGAGCTAGACATTTTGTCTTCTTGAGCACGCTGGCTGTTTAGCCTGTCTGCAGCATTGTTTAGTGCGTTGAGTGTCTCCGGTCGGAGATCTTGCCTTTAGCCCCAGGGGACTTTGAGTGCCTGCTCGGGCAAGGTTTTTCCTTCAGTCTTTAGCGAGAGATTTGGTTGGTTGTTTGCTGAGGAGCTGGGCTCGATTTGTGACTGCGCAGTCTCTGGCAGAGAGGACGCAGTTCTAGTTGGAGGTGCTCCGTTGCGGGGATTTTCTGCAGGAGTTTCAGTTGGTATTCAGAGGAGAGGATCTGTATTGCCGGCAAGAGGTTTCTTGAGGAGTTTGTGGCACCGTTTCAACTTTTATCTTTTGGCATCTTCGCTGAGCCTTCTTGGACAGCGTAATTCCTTGAGGAGGGTTTCTGTGGTGATTTTCGGAGGCTGACCATTTTCGATATGGTTTTTGGGTTTTGTCCGGGGTGGTGAGTACAGGTGATCTGCAGATTTTCAGCTCATTCCGGCAAGGGGATCAGCCCCTAGTTTCAGTCCATTCCAGCAGCAGCAGTTTTACGTCAGTTTTCCAGCAGCTGGGACGCAGTTTCTTATAGCAGCCATTTCCTGTCTTTCTGAGAGAGTTCTTCACTTGCCTTGAGCAAGAATAGGTGCTATCATTCTGATCATCTATTGTATTTCATTATATTCTCAGATTAATAAAACGGCTTAGCATTCCCGACATTTTTATGAGTATTTGCTTTATGTTCTATTTCTGGCATTTTCTATATTGTCGTATGCTTGTATTGCTGTCTATTTCCCTTTTGGGATATTACACTTTGAGTAGAAACTGATCGCAATATTGACAAATCGTATAGGATATGCCAGCTCTACCACATTTAGGTGGTTGAGACTAGGAGCACTTTATGTTTCACTTTCCCATTTATTACAAGATTAGAGGGAGTTCTATTGTTTATTTAGAGTCCTGGACTCTCTCTAGTTTCTTCATACCTTTGGATTAGATATGTTTGGGCCCTTGCATGCAGGAGACCTTCCATCTTTGTTATCATTCTATCTAGTTGCCTCCTAGGCCAGTCTGCACTCAATGTATCACTTCATTCTACCCAAGGCACCGATAGACAAATGGATAGTGAGCAGAGCTTGACCACATATCAGTACAACCTTTGAGATCCACCCATACTTCATAGAGGCCTTAACAACTTAGCCAATCCAAACCTCGCACCAACAATTAGTGGAAATTGTTTTGACTTTAGTAGTGTGCCTCCTATTGATTTTTGGGTAGCATCGGATGTGCTCTAGCTCCGAAATTTTGTGGAGGGGCTAGAACACATGAGATCTCCAAGACCCAAAAATCGTTTGGAGAAATTCCACTCGGAATGCAATTTATTCAAATAATTAATTACTTTTAATGAAGTCTAAGTTAAAAATTAGGGAATTAAAATAATTAAAGTGAATTAACTTAAATGTGAGTGAGAAGCTTCTGAGTGACGAGGATCAAGTTTGTTTCAATCCTAGTCGTTGATTAAAGATTAGATCACGAATGTTGATTTATCAACAGGAAAAGTATAAATGAAGACTCATGGGTCAGTTGAAGTTAAGCTGGGCAAATACTCAGTAACCCGAGGGAAGTCGATTCTTTGGAATTTAGAATTCGATTTCAGAGGGAGAGCTGCAGGGTGAAGAAGGAAGAGGGTTTCGACATCAGTTAGAGCTCGAGGAAGAAAGATGTAGAGCAACAAAGGGGCAGCGCAGAGGGACAACACAGAATGACAACACAGAGAGGCAGTACAGCTGAGGACGTAGTCCCTGCGCAGAGGATCTTGCAGAGGTGAGGCAGTGGAGGCCAAAGAGCCTCTTTGGTGTCAGAATTTCTTCGGAGGTTGGGAGAAAATTATCTCAGGTGTTTTCATGAAAGTTTTTCCATTATTCTGCCAGTCATTCCTTGTAAAGAGATTGTTGTTGAAGCTTAATAAATAAACCCTCATTTGCTGCACCGACTTTCCTGCATTGGGTTTTTTCGGGGACAATTGTCCAAAAATAACTGTGTTGATGTGATTGATTCTGGTGCTTATATTTCACTGTTCTTTTCTCTATGAAATTATGTGATAATTGCAGTAGTATTTATTTTGATGTTTACGAAGGGTTTTGTAAATAACTTATTGTGGAAAATAAGTAGGAAAAATAAATCAGTCGCTGCAGTCGAATTTCAGATTTGAAATTTTACATGGTATCAGAGTTGAGATCGGGTAACAGGTTGGAGATTCTGCAATGGAACGTGATATTTATGTTGTTGGAACAACAACTTGAAAGGGTTCACGCAATTCTCCTGAGAAAGAGGGAAGCATGAAAGATATGATCGATCACGACATCTTTGTGTTGACTTCCAGATTGGAAGAAGAAGTCACTTGCTTGTCAAGCTCTGCTTCCTTAGAGGTTTGGTATATTGATAGCAGGGTTTCTGCACATATGATGGGAATACAAGAATGTTTCTCGAGCTATCAAGAAGAACAGATGAAGTTCAAGATTACCATGGGAAATAAGGCAAAATGTAGCCCTGTTGGAAGAGGTACCATAGTTTTTCAAACTGAAGCAGGAAATTGGCTTCGGGCCACCAATGTGTTGCATGTGCTTGGTTTGGGGATGAAATTTCTCTCTGTATCTCAGCTACAAAACAAGGGCTATGATATACTTCATTGGAACGAAAGTACATGTCAAACACCCGAGTTGGAAGAATAAGGCCCAAATTGGAGTCAGGAGCAACAAACTGTATAAGCTGTAGTTAGAATCTCCAATGGCACTGATAGACAACAGTGGTGAAAAATATTTGAAAGAGCTATGGCACAAAAGGATGGGGCACTTACACCATGGGGCTCTAAGAATTCTCAGAGAAACTGTCATGGGAGTTCCAGAATTAAGCACCAAACGGGATGTTGTTTGCAGAGGGTGCGTACTAGGCAAGTACACCAAAGCAACTTACTCTAGAAGTAACAATGGGGCAAAGAGTGTTTTGGGGCTAATACACTCAAATATCTGCTGACCAATGTCCACGAGAGCTCTTAGTGGTGCCGAATACTTCGTCAGCTTCATTGCTGACCATTCCAGGAAAACTTGGATCTACTTTCTAAAGACCAAAGATGAGGTCTTTGATCGATTCAAAGAGTTTAAGGCTTTGGTTGAGAATCTGACAGGGAAGAGGATAAAAGTTTTGCGTTCAGACAAAGGTGGAGAATATATCGATAAAGACTTCACTGAGTTCTACGCAAGGGAAGGCATCAAAAGAGAATGGATCATTCCATATAATTCAGAGCAGAATGGGGTTGCAGAAAGGAAGAAAAAAACTATTTTTGAAGCAGCGAGGGCAATGTTGTATGATCAGGACATGCCTAAATTTCTATGGGCAGAAGCATGCAACGCAACTGTGTATGTTCAGAACAAGATTTCTCACAGGGCACTAGGTAAGATTACACTGGAAAGTGTCTTCACTGGCAGGAAGACAGAAGTGAGTCATTTCAGGATCTTTGGAAGTTTGGCATACTGCCATATTCCTGAAGAAAAGAGGAAGAAGTTGGATCAGACTGTAGAAAAAGGATATCTAGTGGGATATAGTGAGAATGCTAAGGCATATAGAATCTACATTCCTGGTAGTAGAAAGATCGTAGTACGACAGGATGTAAAGTTCGTGGAGGACAAATCTTTTAGGAAATCTCGGGAGATGCCTTCCGAAACGCAGTCAAAGGATGATCCATTGGTCCAGCCACTTTGCCCAGCCGAAACTAGCAGCAGTACTTCTCCAAGGCATACGAATCCAAAGGTATTACTTCAAGAAGATTCACAGGAGGAGGAGTAGGTAGATCCACCCACTACCAGCGGAAGAACGAGCCGAGAATTGCGACAAATTCTTAGAGACACAGAGGAATTCATTAGAGCTCCTAGAAACGAGAAGAGGCCACGTAGACAACCTAACAAGTACCAAGCTTTGGTGGCTCAGGTTGGAGAACCCTCTAGTTTCCAGGAGGCAGCTCAGCATCAGGTATGGGTAGATGCAATGGTGGAAGAATATAGTTCCATAATGACCAATGATGTTTGGGAAGTGGTACCTAGGCCTCATGATAGATCGGTTGTAGGTTCGAGATGGATCTACAAGATGAAATATGCTGTAGATGGCAGTGTGGAAAATTACAAAACCAAGTTTGTGGCTAAGGGGTATGCTCAGAAGGAAGGGATAGACTATGAGGAAACCTTCGCCCTAGTAGCCAAGTATACTTCTATCAGATCCATGATATCCCTTGTAGCACAGATGGGGTGGGAGATTCACCAGATGGACGTCAAGACTGCTTTCTTGAATGGGGTGATAGAGGAAAAAGTATACATTGAACAACTAGAGGGCTTTGAGACACATGAGTAGAAGAATCATGTATGCAGGCTTAAGAAAGCCTTGTATGGACTTAAACAGGCACCTAGAGCTTGGTACGGTCGGATTGATGGTTACCTGCAGAAGATGGGATTTGTCAAGAATGACGTAGATCCTAATCTCTACTATTTGACAGTAGGGAATGAGCCTCTAATTTTGGTATTATATGTAGATTACCTATTCCTGACAGGTTCATCTAGTTTCATCAAGGATCGCAAGGAGAACCTAGCTACATAATTCGACATGAAGGATTTGGGATTGATGCATTATTTTTTGGGGTTGGATCTTTGGTAGTAGAAGGGTGAAATATTCCTTGGACAAGGAAGGTATGCTACATAAATTCTGAAGAGGTTCAAAATACATGACTGTAGACCCATGGCTACTCCAATGATCACTAACTCGGAAGAAGATTGATGCATCTGAGGATAAAGAAGTTGATCCTGCCTTGTACAAACAACTTATAGGATCCCTGATGTATCTGGTTAACATGAGGCCAAATATTTGTTATGAAGTCAACATCCTCAGTCAGTTCATGGTGGAACCAAAAAGGGCGCACTGGGCAACATGCAAGCATGTTCTCAGATACATACAAGGGACAATCGAGCATGGATTAAAGTACACCCAAGGCAATGACATTAGACTGAGTGGGTTCATTGACGCTGATTGGGCTGGAAGTTTGCTAGATTGGAAAAGTACCACTGGGTACTGTTTCAACATTGGATTAGGAATGACTTCGTGGTGCAGTAGGAAACAAAAGTTCGTGGCTCGGAGCTTAGCCGAGGCGGAATATATGGCAGCAGCTTCGTGTGAAGCCATATGGCTTAGTAAGCCACTTGTGAATCTATTCAGGAGAAGGATGGAAGGGACCAATATTTTATGTGATAACCAGAATTGCATCAAGCTCTTTGAGAATCTCGTGTTTCATGATCGGTCGAAGCACATTGACATCAGGTGTCACTTTATCAGAGACTATGTCGAGTGGGGAGCAATACAGTTATAGTACATTCCGATAGGAGAACAGGTCGCAGACATCCTCACTAAGGCTCTCGGAAGAACAAAGTTTTTTTATTTTAGGGAGAAGTTGGGGATGATTAAGAATCTGTTTCAATAGCAGAAAGTTGAAACAGATAGGTGTAGTACTTTAAGAGGGAGTTGCAGTACAAATGAGGCAGTGATGGTGGTAGTATCATGGGCAGCAATACAGATAGCAACAACGCAACAGATGAGGGGTAGTACACCAAGCATCAACAATGCAGACGACCGATGTCGTGGATCAGGGTGATGCTTCTAGTGGGAAGTATTGCTAGAGCACATTCCTCGCTAAGAGGGAGTGTTGATTTTTGGGTAGTATCGGATGTGTTCTAGCTTCGAAATTTTGTGGAGGGGCTAGTACACATGAGATCTCTAAGACCCAGAAATCGTTTAAAGAAATTCCACACGGAATGCAAGTTATTCAAATAATTAAATATTTTTAATGAAGTCTAAGTTAAAACTTAGGGAATTAAAATAATTAAAGTGAATAAACTTAAATGTGGGTGAGAAGCTTCTAAGTGACGAGGATCAAGTCTGTTTTAATCGTAGCTGTTGATTAAAGATTAGATCACGACCATTGATTTATCAACAGGAAAAGTATAAATGAAGACTTGTGAGTCTGTTGAAGATAAGCCAGGCAAATACATAGTAACATGAGGGAAATCGATTCTTCAGAATTTAGAATTCAATTTCAGAGGGAGAGTTGCAGGGTGAAGAAGGAAGAGGGTTTCAGCATCAGTCAGAGGTCGAGGAAGAAGGATGCAAAGGGCAACGTAGAGGGAAAATGCAGAAGGATAGCATAGAGAGGTAGTACAGATGAGGACGCAGTCGCTGTGCAGAGGATCACGCAGAGGTGACATAGTGGAGGCCAGAGAGCCTCTTAGGTGTCAGAATTTCTCCGGAGGTTGGGAGAAAATTATCTCAAGTGTTTTCATGAAATTTTCTCCGTTATTTTGCCAATCATTCCTTGTAAAGAGATTGTTGCTGAAGATTAATAAATAAACCCTCATCTTCTACACCGATTTTCCTGCATTGGGTTTTTCTGGGGACAATTGTCCAAAAATATCTGTGTTGATGTGATTGATTCTTGTTCTTATATTTCACTGTTCTTTTCTCTATGAAATTATGTGATAACTACAGTAGTATTTATTTTGATGTTTACTGAAGGGTTATTGTAAATAACTTATTGTGGAAAATAAGTAGGAAAAATAATTCAATTGCTGCAGTCAAATTTCAGATTTGAAATTTTACACCTCCTCTAGACAATAACACAACATTTCATCCAACTTTTCTTTTGGTGCTTCTTGTATGCAATCCTCTATCTTGAGCTTCCTCCCTTCGACCACCTCCGTTGCTAGGCGAGAGAGAGATCTAGATCCAATAGACTGCAAGAGATATTGCTCATTTCCAACCTCCACTCAGTGTATCACTTCCTTCTGATCAAGGCACCAAGAGATAGATGATTAGTGGCTTGAGCCTCGACTATATGTTAGTAGAACCTCAGAGAGCCACCGACACTTCATAGAGGCCTTAAAAAACTTAGTCAGTCCAAACCTCACACCAACGGTTAGTGGAGATCATCCCAACTCCAATAGTGTGCTTCCTCCTCTAGACAATAGCACATGTCATCCAACTCTTCTTTCGATGCTTCTTATATGAATTACTATATATTGAGCATCCTCCATTTGACCTTGGATGCTAGGAGAGAGAGATCTAGATCCAACAAACCGCAAGGTACATTGCTCAATTCATATCTCCATCTTTCATTTCTTGGATCTACTTGTTAATTTTTCTCTTAGGGCTATATTTTTCTTTGCTTAAGATAATTGCATTACATCATTTACATTGAATTCACCCCACAACAATAAACATCATTACTTCACAATAAACATAAATATTAATGCAATTATGCACAACACAAGAAAAGACACCAGGATTAGTCGGAGACCAGGGAAAAACCCCACAAGGAGGAAAACGCTTAATCAAATCTTCTTCTTCTATTAGATTTCATCAATTGTACAACTGAGATACAAAGTACAAATGTCATTGGGGTACCTATGACTTATTCACAACTTAGTTTGTGAACAAGTATTATTGCCAATATAAAACACTGTCATGAGTAACTTGCCAATCTAATATTAGGGCTGCAACATATCAATACTATCTCTGTAAAAATGCCATACATATGTCAATCATGATGTCGAGACTCACCATACTACCATAGTTGCAAGTCTAACTATACTACTGTGCTAAATATACTATCAAATCAATACAGTGAGCCAAATCACCATTGCCTCATCTCTGTATATACAGGGATTAGGGTTTCACTAATTCTCAAGCATATGTATGCAACACCATTATGAGATATACCACTGTGAAGATACTATACATACCACACTGCAATGCATTCTAGGCCATACCATATATGCTCCCAATACTGTACTGCATATGTTGTCATCTTTGTTAACATGTTTGGCTTATTAGCAAAAGCAATGTCATGTCATCAAATCTAAATATATGCCATCTTAGATTAGCCAAGATCATTGTGACATTGAGAGACCTCGGTCCAAGACCACTGTAACAAGATACATGTTGCACATAACAAGCTGAAGCGAATATTGTAACAAGATACATAACATGCTTAAGCGAATATTGTGACAAGATACACAGGTCGAGTCCATAAAGCGAGAATATAGGATCATACCTCTGCGTATAGTTCCTTGACAAAATCATGAACCATGGTTAAGCCTGTTATCGCTCAAACTAACAGGGGTTCCTATAGAGCAACTACTAGGTCGAGGGAAACGATGGAGCGATAACCCACTGTGACTTCAACTAAGGCTTCTTGCTCCTTACGAACTTTCACCGATGGGAGGAGTCTTGATATATGAGGAATCACGAGAATGTATAGTCAATGATAAGATAAGGAAGTGATTCCTAGGCCTATTCACAAGAGAGACTCATTCAGATGGGTTGCTTGCTTTAGAAGCAAGGTGATAAGCTCTCTAGGAAGGGCTAAGATGATCTTTGGGGCTAGGGTTTGAGAGTGTGTCTTGTCAAGGTGGTTCCTAGTCCTAAAGATCTTTATGGAGACTCGACTTTTATGTGATCTTTGTGAAATTGGCGTTAATAGGGTCTGAGACCACATAAGGCCAAGCGAACCCAAAACTAGGTCAAGGTTATGGAATTGATCCACCAAGGAGGGGCTTGACCTAATTATGGAGGAGAAGACGATTGATGGACAAATCTTCCTGAAATAGAATACGATGATCCTAATGAGGTCACTAGCCAAGGGAAACCTAGGGCAAGAGATGATCCTTGGGCTAGGGCTTGCAGTATCTTGAGATCCCATTGTCAAAATTTTGTGAAAATTGGAGGGCCTCTAGAGGAAACCCTAATGCAGTAGAGGAAAAGAGATCAAAGTCTTTTTATGGATAGAACACGAGATAATTGATGCCCTAGGTGACCTATGGAGGCTAGGCCTACAAAGAGAAGGAGAGGTGAAAGAGATAAGCTTTGAAAGTGATCACCTATGGAGGATTAGTGCCTTGTCCTTTGGGAGAGATGGATTCGAGGAGAATTTATTGTTTTGGAAATAATTCACCTAATCGAGGAAGCCTTTAACAACTTTGCATGGCATTAGAGCATGAGAGCAACTGCTTCAAGGAATTTATACTTCGATTTGAAACAATTAATGACTTATCAAGATGCTTTTAACATAAATAATCTCTAGGAACATTCACCCATTCATGCATGGCCCATGACATGATGCAACGCTATAAAAGATCATCATTTCTACCAATTTGTATAGAAAAGCAGTAAATTTCAGACTTGTATAGCGAAAATCCCAACAACATTCATGTGACAAAAGTAAATGACAAGAATAAGCATGAAAAGAGAACTTACATGTACAAAAGGGTATATCCAATCATCAAATTATGCCAATTATGAAGCTCCAAGACAAGAGAGAGAGATCCAAACATCAAAATTCATCCATATCATCCAAAACTCGTCCTCCAAAAGGGACAACGAAAATCTTACAAGAGCTAATAACCCAATCCAAGTGATGATGATCAAAATGAATCATCTCACTTCTGTTTATACAATCACTAATGGGTTCAATTTGCCTAATTTGGCCTATTTGAGCTCCAAATAATAAAATAATGTGTAGTAATAACATCCCTCGGTGACAAGCTGACCAAGATAGCTCAAAAAAATATTAATAAACATCTCAAGAGGGAAAAATAATCAATAAAGTAAGTCATTGGGCCTTTGAGGAGGCCTATTGAAGTCCCGAGTGTGCCATGATGTTAGAATGGACCTCAAACATAGTGGACAAGGGAAGGGGTTGGCCCCTTGTTTTTCAATCAAATCCCTGTGGTGCCGCCAAGTGGCTGTGGATTGAAAATGCCTGTAAACCATCTGTAAGGGCTAGGATGATCTAATAAGCCCTCTATGGTGCTCATCTGGACCCCAGATCATCTGCCAAGTGTATGGTGCAAGTGTGGAGTTGGCTGGGCATGGTGAACCAAGTGCATCATCCTCATCCAAAAGGTGGAACACGAGAAATCAATGAGTGTTGTTGGGGATCTATGAAGTACTCTATGCTATGGAGGAGGTGCATGGCTCTCAACGCTCACCCTACAAGTGCCAATGTGGCTCTCTAGAGGGCCAGGACCCCTTATAGGGAGACCAAGCCCCTAATGGAGACCCACCTGTAATCCTACATAAGATCCAATTCGTCCCCTTGCCGTCCAACATAACAAATCATCAGAATAATCAAGTAAAAGAGCTTACAAGTGATGTAACCAATGGGGCACTTCATGGTTGCATGCCCTTCCATAGTGGGCTTTGGCATGTACAAGTGTCTCCAAGCTCAATAAGGGGTTAATTAAGAACTCTATTAGGTGGTTTCAACCTTTAAAGGCGGTGACATGTCCATGGTACATCTCTCTAGTGGTAGGTGGCACATGATATAGTAATGGAATGAAGTGGGGATCAGGGGAAACATCCAAACCACATGTCATGGTACAAGGGTAGTTATAATAAGGGAAGCCCACACCTGGGTATGTGAGTGTAAGAGGGAGCAAATAGTGGTACATGAGTTACCCCGACCTTTGTTTTTCCATCCTTCTTCAGATGCCTTTTTCCTTTCATTGATTTTGCTTCATAACCGCTCAGGGCTCTAGGGGATAAGAGTATGACGTGTAATATATAGCAGTGGATACCCCCTTAAGGTGGGGCAGTTCATCGCCCACCAGGGGTTGAGACAATCATGGGTTCCTTAATGCTGGAGGGTGCTCATTTAGGGCCCATAGGAACTAGGGCGATGGCCATGGATAAGGGGTAGAGCTCATGTTTGGCTTTTACCGACATGCTAAATTTGTATGTCCCGACCATCTTTTGCATTTTGTGGTACATTTCCTATTGAGAGTGGCCAAATTATGCTTTTTCTTTTCTTTTTAGCTACATCAACCTCTGGAGCATCGTTCTAGGCCCGACCTTAGGTGTGGACAAGGGGAGAGTAGGCTAATCCTATGTGGACCCGGATGGGAAAAGAGATGAATGGGGCTAAAACGAGTGGAAGGGGGTGATGTATGTGGTGTCAGGAAGCGAGACCACACAACTAGTGTTGGGATTTCCAAAGTAGTGCCAACCCAAAAGCTAGTGGTCAGTAAAAGAGATCCCACAGGATTAGGATACAAGGTTAACCATAGAATTGGGTAACAGAGACAAGAATACAGAGCTATCCCACTCTTTCCGCCAAATCCCCCCACCAATCCGTTCCCATGACAAGGAAAATTAGTGACCTATACCAATGAAAATCCATACCTTTGGGGTCGGGAAGCAGACCTTCAAACGTACAATCATAACAAGTGGGTGAGGGACCACATGGCTGGCTCAGGTGGCAGAGATAATGGCACAAAGAGCTATCTGGTGGTTGCAAGGGGTTGCTGGCTGCCGGCTGAAGACCATCTAGGAGAAATTTTTTCTCCTATATACACTACCCACAAGTGGTGGGTAACAAAGCTTCCATGCAGATTCTTAATGATTGTAATTGTAAAACCCATAGTATCCAACAACAAGACCCTTGGAGTGATCACTGTAATTTAATTTTGTGTTACAAGTAAGTCATGCGACCATCGTAAGGTGATGCGATCATTGTTAGAGTCCATACGAATGTAAATCCAGTCATAGTGTCTAGTCGAGTGTGTGTCCTGTTATAGGGATCTTAATGTTGTGTGAGACCCATAGAAAAGGGTGATATTCAATATTCTTAGAAATTTATAAACCCATTGTAGTATAACCCTTTGAGACTTACTATACAATAATGCGAGCACGAGATCCATAGAAGTATAAGAATCATAGAATCATAGAATCTTTATAGAACAAAATATCACATAGTGATTGCGAGTCTCTCCATAATTTGAGCAACCAAACATCATGCGACCTCCATAGTAGCCTCAGACCAACCTAACTCGAAAAACCTAGAACAAAAGATGCTCCATGTGAACCTCAAACATGATTTGATAATTTTTTGTTTGGAGAAATGGCCCATATCTATACTTAATTTTATGAATGAAGAGTTGTGTCTATCGGGGGCTCGCTGACATTAGAAAACATGGAGCCAACTTACAATCGGGAGAGAAATTCAAATTTTTATTTAATTTTCGCACATGGATAAATTCTTCTACAACAATTTGAATTTAACCCTTGAGGCATGTTAGGATTTCTTCTTGGGGGCTTAGGGTTACCTTGGGGAAATTACTCCCAAAGTTGCCCAAAAATTCAACACTCCCTCTCAACTAGGGAGCAATTTCTGATAACATCATAAGCCTTATCTCATCATGACATATCTCGAGAATACATATGGAAGAAAACATTAATACCCATATCATATTATTTCATACCAGGTCAAATCATGTGACCTCCATCTCAACATAACTTGATTCCTTTGATCATCAATTGAACAATCTTGATCTAAAGAAGAAGAAGAAGAAGAATTATCATAGTGGAGTTCATCTCAACCCACATCATCATCATAGGGAAGCATCCGAATTTCTCTATAATCAATATGGTCATCATCTTTATCAACCCATATCTCGTTTCGACACACCTCGCTTGTCTCCATTTTTTGAACAATCTCAAATCTGAAGAATGACATCAGAGAGATCAGCTCAATCTGGAACAACATCAGGGAGCCTTGCTCAACCTGGAACCATATCGGGGAGTCCAAATATCTGCCAGCGGGGAGCCACTACTACCACCCAGGATCATCACCATCGAGGAGCCATTGCTACCACTCGGAATCCATAGACAATAGGAGGATGCCATTGAGATGTAAGGACCACGCTTATCCTATTGTCTCTGCTGATCTTCCCATGTCCTCTTGTCATCTCTGCTCATCTTGCGCTGAAGGGATCCCTCTGCTTCCACCCTGTATCTAAAGACAATGGGCAAGATCAACCTACCCCAATGCATAGGGATCACACTCTATCCCAAAGTCCCTGATAATAGTTGAGATCAACTTACCAGAGGTGTAAGGATCACACTCTACCGTATTGTCCTCGATCTTCCCATCTTGACCCTTGAGATTCTGGTAGTAGAACACCTGCATCCACCAACTTGGGCGAGATTCGCCTACTGCAAGGGGTAGGGATCACACTATCCCAAGTGCCTCATGCCATTGGCCAAATGGGGAGGTTATCCCACAAAGTGGGCAAGATGCTAACTAGGGCATACTCTGACTAGGGGAGATCCCACATCTCTACACACCCTATCGGTTAGAGGTCTCTCATCCCCAGGAGCCCACTAACTCCATTCCCCACCCTAGGAGCTCAACCAAGGGGGAAGAGCAGTGCTCAGTGTTTCGATCAGCTTGGACCCTTCTCCAAGAGGTTCACATCCATCAATCCATTTTGCTCTCTGAAGATTAAAATCATATCAAAGTGCTTGTATCTGGTACCGATGTAAACGTCTAACTGAAGAGTTCGGTTGCACTGCCTCATACATTACCAAGAGCAACAATTCTCTATTTTCCTATTTACATAGGATATCAAATGTTAGAGCAAATATATAACATAAAGAAAGGAATACCCTATTCATCTTTTCTCCCTCATGCAGGGAGGCAAAAATCACAAGCTTAAGCCTGTCTCATATAGAAACATCATCTTAATCCATGAAGATGTCTCTATCCCAGCTATATATATGATGATCTGACTCTGTCTAACTTAGAGTGCATACAAGGATCCATGTAATTGATTTCTTATCACGGGATCCAACAAATCTAGCAATAATAATCAACATGTCACGAAAGCACTTTTATATGAGAGGTGGATCCTAATACTGCATGTGGTAAACCAGTCGTGTGAGCCAAGAAATGTTAGCTCATAAAATCAATAATCAAAGGGATAACATTCACAATATTAGAAGTTCATTAATTCATGTTCTGAAGAAATTTCATTTCGCAATCATGGGACTTCTAATCATCCACCACAAATAAATAGTAGGTACAAGAATCTCATCAAGGGTCTCTCCCTCTGAATCGAAGGCCTCTTAAAATCACAATCAATCAAGACATCAACCTGTATCTTATATGCCATGCATCAACAAAATTGTTAGATCATAGAGGCAAACTATATTAGGTTCTTATATACATCAGAGTCATGACAAGTCATCATCAGTTGCTTCATTGTCACATATGAACATGTTATTAAACTTCCGTCAAGGGTTAATTCACTTCGTCACTTCTTTATTACATTTAACCAATATTATCATCAGAGTCCTAACATCATCAAGTTATGGTATCCACTTGTCACATTGTCAAATCATAACGATTGCAGCTTATCAAGATAAAAAGTAGTCAGTATTTCAATCTTACAACCATATTAATGCCAACATCAATGAAATCAATTTATCATATATAAAGTCAATGTTTCTAGCTTGCTTTATGATATTAGAGAATCCACCATGATCATATGACAAGTATTGTTTAATACATTCAAATGTGAGATACTTTCCAAATGCAAAGGAGATTTTAGTCATATTAACTGTTACGATAAAGTGCACCAATATATCACATGTACCATAGATCATACTTACTTTCATATGTATATGCATACATTCTCAATAATACAATACGGATCAATACCCCAAGTATTCACTTGCCGTTGGAATAATATACTATACCTACCTTGTAATATTCAGATACCTCTAGCAATTTATAACACTTATTTGATATTAGCAGCTGTAGCACTTGCAAAATGTAACTTCTGGATTTTAAGCTACTTTGACAACTTGCATAAACTTGTATTGGGTTTTCCTTTTCCTACACCGGGTTCTAATAGCACTAGCTTTTCTCTTCCTGCACTAGCTACAACATTTAGTTTCCAATTGATTCTCAAGAACTTATCACATATTCATTAGGAAGTTAGAAGTATTCAAATAAGCAAGTATTCATTCAGGAAGGACAAGCAATAATTAAGACAATAAAGCAAGAACAATGTCATATAGAAATAACATAAGTCTAGGAGGGTACTTATCTTTAATGATATTTAAAGGATGTGATCAACTCCCTCTTAATCCAGACTCCAAGAGTTATTGTTGCTTTCAGAAGAAATATATTAACAACATATAAACAATGGTGGAGATGCCTCAACTTGGCATCATTAATTAACTTTATCAACAGCCAATCCCAAACATATTATCTTCAACCCATTTAGAGTTACACTGAACCTGATATGTGCTAGAGCAACTTCTCACTGATTAGGTTAGGGTTTCAAAAAGTTCAAGTATTCATCATAACGAGGTCCCTTTTTTTTTCAAAGATGCTTTATGGGCTTCTTCCAAACCCTAGCCACCAAACCCTAAATTCTCTTGTTAGAACAAGGTTTCCTAGGGTGTGAAAATTCCGTTACTCGGAATCCTACTGCAGCAATTGATTATATTTCTTCTATTTGTTATTTTACTAAACAAATTTTTTATCGTGTACTACGGTAAATATCGAAATCAATATGCTACAACCCTCACAGATAAATACTGCTGAAAATAAATACAACACAGGAAATACTAGATGCACACACACGTAAGTACATAATTATTTTTGGACTAAGTCCCTGGAAAAACCCAACTTGGGAAAACCGGTGCAACAACTGAGGGTTTTAATATTAAGTAGTAGCAAATCTGAGTACAAATATTTGGATGCCCAGACTGGCTATCCAATACATAGAAATAACTGACAAACAATCTAGTGAGAAAATTCTCACTTCCACAGGTGATCTGGCACTGATCTTAGCTCTGAAAGAGTTGCTTTGTGCAGCCTCTGCGCAGTAACTGTGTCACCCTACACAGATCTGCGTCACACAACTGGGAGCACTCGTTCTCCTTGCCTTTTATCTTTTGTTTTCTAGAAGCTGGACCCTCCTAGCCTTTGGAAATTCTCTTCGGCTTTTGGCAGTGAATCAACTCTGTCTCCCAGAAAAATTGTGGATCTCCTCTGAAACACCACGCAACCTCTATGTGGCTTCTGCGCTACCTCTCTATGGAACTTCTACCTCTCTGCTATGCACTCATCGGATTTGGAAAACGTTCCTCTGACCTTACTATCCCTGCCCCTCTCTCACTGCAACGAGCTCACTGGCTCTCTCTCTGGCAACTCAGTGCTGCTACTATGGAAAATCAATCTTCCAACAAGTTTGATCTCTCTCTCTAGTGTCTTCTCTAAGTGCTCATTGAGTTCCTTCTTATAATTTATCGTTGAGACATCAACGACCATGACTAGATCTTAATCGATGGCTAAGATTAACTTGGACTCGATCCACACCTTTATCTAGAAGATTCACACCCGACTTAATTAATACCTTTTAATTAATCATATTTCCTAAATTTAGACTTAGGAAATATTAAAAACTGGTTAATTATTTTAGTTAAGTCACTTCTGGGTGGAATTTCCCCAAACGATTTCTGGGTCTTGGAGAATACATGTGTCTTAGCCTCTTTGCAAAATGTCAAGGCTAGAGCACATCCGATGCTACAAAAATCAACACTCCCTCTTAGCAAGGAATGTGCTCTAGTACTGCTAATCTCAAGGCAAGTTTGATCTCTCTCTCTAGTATCTTCTCCAAGTGCTCATTGAGTTCCTTCATATAATTTCTTGTTGAGACATCAACGACCATGACTAGATCTTAATCGATGGCTAAAATTAACTTGGACTCGATCCACGCCTTTATCTAGAAGATTCACACTCGACTTAATTAATACCTTTTAATTAATCATATTTCCTAAGTGTAGACTTAGACTTAGGAAATATTAAAAACTGGTTAATTATTTTAATTAAGTCACTTCTGGGTGGAATTTCCCCAAACAATTTCTGGGTCTTGGAGAATACATGTGTCTTAGCCTCTTTGCAAAATGTCAAGGCTAGAGCACATCCGATGCTACAAAAATCAACACTCTCTCTTAGCGAGGAATGTGCTCTAGTATTGCTGTCTTCCTGATATCAATACTCTGACTCTGTACCACCTCCTGCTACGCTGCTGATGTTTGGTCTCACTGCCCGCTAACTACTGCGCCACTTTGATTATGCGCTGCATGTGTGCTACTGCTGACCTTGCATACTGTTTCCAACTACTGCATCTGCATTGCAACTCTGTTGCTGCTGCCACCGCAACATCCGCAACTGTCTCTCATCTGCTGCTGCTGCAACTGAGAGATGTCCATCATACTGAACCAACTATGTTCAGTCTGATGTATTTGTCACCTGAGTCCTGACTGCTGCTAGCCTCTACGCTGCTGCTGACTCTGCACTTTGCTCCTGCACTGCTGCCAATTCTGCTCTGTGCTGCTTAGTCTTGACTGCTATTAGCTACTGCATTTATCACTCTGGCACTTGACTGCACCAACTACCATTGGTCCATCCTACTACTACTACTATGGGCTCCCGTAGCAAGGAATTGATCCAAGAGGTGGACTCCTCATGGATCCTACCCATCTACAGCTCTTTGGGGCTACAAAACCAAATCACCCCACCTCACCCCTGGAGGTATATCATTGATTATGGCAAACTCTTCCTCTAGTCTGGAGGACAGCCTGTCGATATTTGCAGATGCAACCTGCTGATCTTGCTTATCCTCTTTGTCCCTCTTTCTAAGCGGACATTGCGTGCTGTAGTGACCAAGTTCACTACATATGAAGCACTTGATCTTTGAAACACCCTTCTTTGTTCTGCGTTGCTCCTACTGCCCCTTTGATGCGAGGGCTACATTCTCCTCTTCCTTCACTTCCTTCGTCCCACCGCTACTGCTGCCACTGATGGTGTTGTTAACCAAATCACGTCTTATCTCCTCCTGTTGTAAATCTGTCCACATCCTATCCCACCTTGGCAATGTTTCTCTGCCCAAAATACTTTGGACAAACACTTTCCATTCCTCGGAGACTGAATTTAGAGCTATTCGCACCATCTCTAAAGCCTAAGGCGCTGACCCTATAACTTCCAACTGGTCTTGAACATCCCGAAGTCTGGTGAGAAAATGGTCTATGCGCTCCCCCTTCTGCATATGGGTACATCTCGGCTTTTCCTCCAGGGACATCTTCTGCTACTCGGACGATCCCTAGTACAGTGTGGCAAGGGAGTCCCACATCTCTTTGGTCGTACCCAAGTCCGCTATGTGAGAAACCGCATGATCTCGAACTCCATCGAGAATCATCCTCTTCGCCTTAGACATTTCTTTCTTGTATGTGTTATGCTGATATGATCAATGGGGACAACCACCATGTTATCGATGTAAGCTTTGAGATTGTATTCATCTAGAAGGAAGGAAATTCTTGCCTTCTAGATCACATAGTTAGATGCTCCGTCCAACCAATCATGATCTCTTAGCCCCACTGATGCCATCTTGCCAAACAAAGTCGAACTCTACCTCTTCTCCTCTGCGCAGCTGCTGACTGGCTTTACGCACTCCCTGCTAGAGTGGGTAAATATCAAAGATGAAAAAATCTCTATCGGGATATTATTGCCGAGGGGAAAAAATCGGAAAAAATCGTAAAAATTGGGAAAAAATCGGCACATACAAAAATATTCATTTTTTTTCAATTTTTTTAATATCTAAAGCATCTACAGCATAAAATAAATGCATTGACACATAAATATGAAAAAAAACTAATATATAAGATGTGTAATATCATGTATAGTGCTACATCACACATAATAATGAATCATGTCCTAAATACTAAGTCCCGAGTCTCAACTCAACCTCAAAATATCAACAAAAAATATAATAATGTATCTCATATCATGAGTCATAATGTTATATACAAAGGAATGCACCAAATAACCTATACTACTGATTTCCTGTGCCCCTCTTGCGAGAAAATGTAACAGCGTTCCCTCTAGACGAAGAAGTTGGCGAGGCTGGCAATGGACTGCATTGTGCTCCGGATCCTGAAGCACTAGGAGCTAAAGGAGGTAGACCCGTCCTCTAGGTAACGGGGGTAGGTGGTGTCACCTCCTCCTCCTATTGTTGCTCCTCCTCCTCCTATTGTGGCTCCTCCTCCTCCTCCTCATGAAACTCATCATTGATTCATCGGTACTAGAAATGGGATCATCAACAAGAGATACATAAACATCATGTAGCTCAAAGTCTTCAAACTTGGATTGCTCAACCTTAAAATGTGGTAGAAAAAGATTAACATGCCTAACTAGTTGTTTTCCTTTGAGTGAAGGGTACATTCTTGTTAAGGCCACGATAGGGGAGTTCAACAATCAATACCACCAACATCAACAAGGTTCAACAATCAATGCTACCAACATCAAGGTTCTTGAAGGACTTCATGCTCTTGATCAAATGCCAATCTCATACCCTTACACATAATAGAATCAAATGGAAACAATGCAAATCCCCAAACCATGAAACCCTGAAAGCCATTAAGTCTGCTGAATTTTGAGTGAAATCTAAAATTCTAGTTTCTCCATATGAAATCCAATGAGGTCGAAACCACTCTTAAACATCCTGAGTCATTTCATGGTAATGTTAAAAATTTAAGTAAAAGGAAAAGGAAATATCATTACTTTAAGAATTTAACATTACCATGCACTGCCAACAGGGTGTGTCAGGAAAATGAGAGGGCTGCAAAATGACAAAAAAAAAAAAATCGATTTTTGAACTTATAGGGTTGCTATTTGATGGGCCCACGATTTTTACCAAAATAATCGCGATTTTTTCGTAAAAATCGCGCTAACGATAATTTCAAAAAATCGTCGAAATTATCACCGATATAATCGGCAGCCTGAAAAACTCGCGAGATTTTTTCAAAAAATCGCAATTTTTTCATCTTTGGTAAATATGCTCTCGGCTATTGTTGCTCTGCGTGGAAAATTAGAATTTCTTGGCTAGAAGTTCTCACAAGGACACAAGTCCCTCGATTAATATTGCTCTTCTTTCCTTGATGGTGATACACTTGGCCTCTTGTTGCAAAGTCACTCGTCCCGGTGACGATATGCTCTGTGAAAAATCATTATTCTTGCTCTCTCTTCTTTGAAAATATTTGTTGGAAGTTTTGTTCTCACATTGACTCACTCTGGCGGTTTTCCTCAAAAACTGCCATGTTGGATAATGGACTGCGCAGACTCTCTGGTGTTTTGAGCAACTGCCTATGTAGTGCTTTGAAGCTCCCTCTTTCCTTCAGCAACTGAGCTCTTCTGCTTCTATCTGCCCTCTGATACCATGTGAAAATTCCATCACTCTTAATCCTACTACCATAACTGATTAGATTTCTTCTATTTGTTATTTTACTGAACAAATTATTTATCGTGTACTAAGGTAAATATTGGAATCAATACGCTACAACCCTCACAAATAAATACTGCGGAAAATAAAGACAATGCAGGAAAGACTAGATGAACACACACACAAGTACACACTTATTTTTGGACTAAGTCCCTGAAAAAACCCAACTTGGGAAAATCGGTGCAACAACTGAGGGTTTTAATATTAAGCAGTAGCAAATCTCAGTACAAATCTTTGGATGCCTAGACCAGCTATCCAATATAGAGAAATAATTGACAAACAATCTAGTGAGAAAATTCTCACTTCCACAGGTTATCTGACATTGACCTTAGCTTTGAAAGAGCTGCTCTGCGCTGCCTCTGCACAGTGACTGCATCACCCTACGTAGTTTTGTGTCACACACTTGGGAGCACTCGTTCTCCTCGCCTTTGATCTTCGGTTGTCTAGTAACTGGACCCTCCTGGCCTCCAGAAATTCTCCGACTTTTGGCACTGAATCAGCGCTGTCTCCCAGCGAAATTGTGCATCTCCTCTGAAACACTGCGCAACCTTTGCATGGCCTCTGCGTTGCCTCTCTGTGAAACTGCTGCCTCTCTGCTATGCATTCACTAGATCTGCAAAACGTTCTTCTAGCCTTAATATCACTGCCCCTCTCTCACTACAAGGAGCTCACTGACTCTCTCTCCGACAACTCAACGCAGCTACTCTGGAAAATTGATTTTCTAGCAAGTTCGATCTCTCTCTTGGGTGTGTTCTCCAAGTGCTCATCGAGTTCCTTCTTATAATCTCTCGTTGAGACATCAATGACCATGATTAGATCTTAATAGATGGCTAAGCTTAACTTTGACTCGATCCACGCTTTTGTCTAGAAGATTCACACCCGACTTAATTAATACCTTTTAATTAATCATATCTCCTAAGTTTAGACTTGGGAAATATTAAAAATTGATTAATTATTTTAATTAAGTCACTTATGGCTCTTGGAGAATACATGTGTCTTAGCCTCTCTGCAAAATCTCAAGGCTAGAGCACATCCGATGCTACAAAAATCAACATAGGGTTTCCTTCAAACCCTAACGTTCTTTTTGCGTCTCTGGCATCTTTGCTTGTTACCATCAACAATGTCTTCATAGGGGTGATATCCATGACTTTTCTTCAGCCCAGCTCTGATACCATGTTAATTTTTCTCTTAGGGCTATATATTGTTCTTTGCTTAAGATAATTGCATCACATCATTTACATTGAATTCACCCCACAACATTATAACATCATTACTTCATATGCAATTATGTACAACACAAGAAAAGTAAGTACACATAGGGACACCAGGATTGGTTGGAGACTAGGGCAAAACCCCACAAGGAGGAAAACCCTTAATCAATTCTTCTTCTTCTATTATATTTCATCAATTGTACAACTGAGATACAAAGTAAAAATTTCATCAGGCAACCTATGACTTGTTCACAACTTAGTTTGTGAACAAGTCTTATTGTCAATACAAAATACTGTCATGAGTAACCTACCAATCTAATATTAGGGCTGCAACATATGAATACCATATTTGTATAAATGCCATACATATATCAATCATGATGTCAAGACTCACCATACTGCCATAGTGGCAAGTCCAACTATACTATTGCGTTGAATATAATGCCAAATCAATACAATGAGCCAAATCACCACTGCCTCATCTCTGCATATACACGGATTAGGGTTTCACTAATTCTCAAGCATATGTATGCATCACTGTTATAAGATATACCACTGTGCAGAGACTATACATAACATACTACAATGCATTCTAGGCCATACCATATATGCTCCCAATATTGTACTGCATACGCTGCCAAATTAGTGTAACATATATGCTGTCAATACCATTAGGATATCAATCATCTTTTTTAACATGTTTGTCTTATTAGCGAAAGCAATGTCATCTCATCAAATCTAAGTATATGGCAACTTAGATTAGTTGAGACCATTGTGACATTGAGAGATCTCTCTCCAAGACCACTGTAACAAGATACATGCAGCACATAACATGTTGAAGCGAATATTGTAACAAGATATACATGTTGCACATAACACGTTGAAGCGAATACTGTAACAAGATACATGCTGCACATAACATGTTGAAGCGAATATTGTAACAAGATATACATGTTGCACATAACAAGTTGAAGCGAATACTGTAACAAGATACATGTTGCACATAAGATGTCGAAGCAAATACTATAACAAGATACATACAGTTCGAGTCCATAAAGTGAGAATATAGGATCATATACCTCTACGTATAGTTCCTTGAGAAAATCACGGACCATGGTTAAGCCTCCATGCGGATCCTTAATGACTGTAAAACCCATAGTATCCAACAACAATACCCTTGGAGTGATCACTATAATTTAATTTTGTGTTACAAGTAAGTCATGTGACCATCGTAAGGTGATGCAATCATTGTTAGAGAGTCCATGTGAATGTAAACCCAGTCATAGTGTCTGGTCGAGTGCGTGTCCTGTTATAGTGATCTTAATGCTGTGTGAGACCCGCAAAAAAGGGTGATATTCAAGATTCTTAGAAACAGCTAAACCCATTGTAGTATAACCCTTTGAGACTTACTATATAGTAATGCGAGTGCAAGATCCATAGAAGTATAATATACATTGATACCAAATGAATGATCTCAAAGCGAGGTCATCGAGAATTGTAGAATCTTTATAGTTTAAAATATGATAGAGTGACTGCAAGTCTCTCCATTATTTGAGCCGCTAGAACATCATGCGACCTCCATAGTAGCCTCAGACCAACCTAACACGAAAAACCCATAACAGAAGATGCTCCATGCGGACCTCAAACCCGAATTGATAATTTTTCATTTGGAGAAATGGCCCATATCTATACTTAATTTTATGAAAGAAGAGTTGTGTCTATTAAGGGCTAGCTGACATTAGGAAACATGGAGTCGACTTACATCTAGGAGGGAAATTAAAATTTTGATTTAATTTTCGCACTTCAACAATTTGAATTTTCACTTAGGTTGACTTTTCCTAGCTTGGGCCGACTTGGTATTGGAGGAATAGATTTATTTTCTTGACTCAAAATAAATATTTTTCTTTGTTACAAAGAGTCCAAATGGGACTATAATAAATAACACAAATTCTTCTTTGTCAGAGAAAGACCTATAAGCACGAAGAACATGCTTTTGACATAGACTTGAGCATGAAATCCATGCTTTGAATAGAATAAGATTCTTTTTCTTTCTTTATACAAAATATACAATGTCACCTTTACAAAAGGTCATTATGAAGACCGAACCTAGTTACATGTAATGTCCCTTCTCAATAAATTTTACTAAGGGAAGAACTGCAATTTTTCAATTTTGAAGCCAACACAATTTTTTTGATGCCAACTTAGGAAAAGTGGGTCAAACATTTGAGTTGGTGGAATGTGGGGGCCACCCCCACATGAAATACACACCCCTTGAAGGAAAAGGTCGATTTGGCTAAGGGAGGTCGAAATATTTGGTGGAGGAGCCCATAAAGGGAAGGAAGGCAACAAATATAAATAGGGGGAGGGTAGTTATTGGGACCTTTTGGTAATTTGACATTTACACCATTGTTGCTCAAGCTGCTTAGCTAAGTAACAAGTGCTATTTAGCACCAAAGGTTTCCAAGGGGAAATCTCACCTTCTTCTTCATTGGAGCACGAGTGCCACCCTAGGGAGGTATTCTCGCAACTTTCTGGAGGCTAGGGGGAGCAGTTTTAGGTGGTACGAATTTCCTTAGCTTCATCTCGGACGCAGAAGAAGAGCCACACAATCTTGTGGGAGGATATTCCGGAGGTGTGAGAGTTGAGCCTTTCAAAACTATTCCTTGACCAATTTACAATAGATTTCCATAGAAATTGCAGGGGTGGGGATTGTGTATTTCCCAAGTTAAATTTCCTGTGTAGAGGACTGCGCAGTAATTGGCCTAGGCTGCACAGTTCTTGGTGAATTTAATTTCTGGGGGAATCTTGGTTGTGGGATTTGAGGCTGCATTGAGTTGGGGTGTGAGAAGGTGGACTAAGGGGAATTTCTCAGCCTTTTTGAGGGGTAGCAGAGGCCAATTTTCTATGGGCCGTGATTTTTTGGTAGTGGAGGAGCCAGTAGAATTTAGGGGTGATTTTGGAGCAGCAGAACTAGACTAAACCCTTTCTGTATTTTTTTCGGTTTTTGGTGGAGAGACCTAGATTAATTTGGTGGAATTTTTTGGGCAGTTTTGGAGGCACAAACAGGGGTTCCTTTTAGCCAGTAGTGCAAAAATTCCAGGGCCAGCGCAATACCTTCTTGGGGGGTGATTTCCTTTGTATCCAAGCAACATTTTCTCACCTAGGATTGTATAGCTTGCCTTGGCCAGCCCAGGTGCATTCATTTCATGCGCTGTACTCTTATATATAATAAAATTGCTAAATTTTGGCACAATTCCTGTGAAATTTCTGGGTGTTTAATGATTTGTGAAAAGTTTTGTTTGCATGTATATTTTTGCTTAATATCATTGTTATGTTCACAGGCCCAGATGGGAAGCCGATTGTGTTGAGAGGAATTCTCTCATACCCACCCCAAATAGTCTCCACTCATCGCATGGATGCAAATTTGCGGCATCGGTACATAGAGTGGGCAGTGGAGCTCATGATTTCAGAGACAGGGATTCAGACACGACCTGTGCGTCTTGACATGTTGGCCTTGCTAGAGAGGCACCAAGGGGTTTTTGGGGAGACTCCTCTAGCAGACCACTGGACAGGGGATTTGAGTACACTATTGAGTTAGAGGAGGGGGTGTACGCAGTGATTACCACTCCCTATAGGCACCCAAAAGCCTATCGGGACTAGATTGAGAGGGCGATACAGGAGCTGCTAAGATTGGGGCATATCAGGCCTAGTTCGAGTCCCTTTGCTTCTTTCGTGGTGTTGGTGAAGAAGAAGGACGAGACTCTCCGCATGTGTATCGACTATAGGGCTCTCAACACGAAGATATTGAAGAGTAAACACGATATCCCGCGCATTGATGAGTTGATGGACAGGCTAATAGGAGAAAGATACTTCTCTAAGATAGATCTGCGCTTGTGGAATCACCAGATCCGGGTGAGGGAGTGGGACATCCCTAAGACTACCTTTTGTTGTCACTATGGACACTTCAAGAGTTTGGTGATGCCCTTCGGGCTAACCAATGCACTAGCCAGATTTTAATCCTGTATGAACCACGTGTTCCGTGGTTAGTTGCGCCATTTTGTCTTTGTCTTCTTTGATGACATTCTTATCTATAGCCGAACTTGGGAGGAGCACCTCCAACACTTGGAGGAAGTATTGCGCATACTTGAGGAGCAACAACTGTATGCGAAGATGTCAAATGTGAGTTTGGATTGACTAAGATGTTGTACCTTGGGCACGTGATATGGGAAGATGGATTGAATTACACCAGGAGAAAATTAGGGTCATCTTGGATTAGCCTATGCCCAAGAATGTGACTGAGTTGAGGGGATTTTTGGACATTTGCACGTACTATAGGATATTTGTGAGAGGATTCTCACAACTTGCAACACCCCTCACAGATCAAATGAAGTAAGGGGCCTTTGAGTGGATGCAGGTAGCACAAGAAGCATTTGAGCGCCTAAAGAAGGTCACGAGTAGCTGTCCTATTTTGGCTCTGCAGAATTTCACATGACCATTAGTACTGGAGTGTGATGCCTGTGGTGAAGGAGTTGGAGCCATGTTGACATAGGGAGGCCACCCTATAGCATTTGAGAGCAGGAAATTGCTGCCCCATGAGTGATTGTACTCTATTTATGAGAAAGAGATGCTGGACGTGATGCATGAACTGGCCAAGTTTAGGCAGTATTTGGTGGGAAATCGGTTGAAGGTGAAGGTTGACCATAACATTTTTCTGTTTTTCCTAGAGCATCAGACATTATAGGAGAGGCAACAGAAGTGGGTGAGTAAAATCCAAGCATACGACTTTGCGATTGAGTACGTTAAGGGCAAACAGAACGTGGTAGCAGATGCACTTTCACGGAGGCCCGCGACACTATCTCTGATGGATGTCACCCAAGATTTGAAGGCTCAAGTCTTGGTTGAGTATTCCAAAGATAGGCAGGCTTGTGAGATATTGGATGGCACATGTGGGGATGACAGGTCAGGGAGATGGATGATGAGATATACTATAAGGATAGGATCAACCTGGTGCTGGGGTCTCAAGTTAGGGAGAATATTATGCAGGGAGCTCATCACTCCCCTCTAGCAGGGCACCCCGAATTCCTCAAGTCGTACCGTGCTATCAGGGAGCATTTTTCATGGAGGGGTCTCAAGGGAGACATATTGAGTCAGGTTCAGGAGTGCTTAGTCTATCAGAGGAATAAGGGGGAGCTATGACACCCAACAGGGCTACTTCAACTGCTCCCTATCCCAAAGAGGAAATGGGAGAGTGTGTCCATGGACTTTATCATGGGGCTCCCAGTTGCACAGGGACTGGATTGTATTTATGTTTTGGTGGACAAATTGACCAAGTTTGCTCATTTCTTCGCCATCCCTTCGAGATCTTTTGCCTCCTAGTTAGCATAATTGTTCTTTAGAGAGGTATTCCAGCTACATGGTCTTCCGAAGACAATAGTGAGTGATTTAGACAACTGATTTATGGGGTATTTTTTGTAGGAGTTCAAATTGGTGGGGACAAAGATTACTCCCAACACTAGTTATCACCCTCAAATGGACGGGTAGACCGAGATTGTGAACAAGTGGCTGGAGGGGCGCCTATGTAACTATGTGACTGTGCAACAGAGAGCGTGGGTGAAGTAGCTTCACCTAGGAGAATCTTGCTGAAGCACTACCTACCATATGTCAATTGGTATGTCTCCTTTCTGAGATCTTTATGGATATGATGCACTTTCTTTCTCTGACATGATTTTTGGAGATAGCAAGGCCCCAGGGGTAAAGGAACAGGTCCAAGAGAGCCAAGAGATCCTCAGGGCTCTCAAGGACAATTTACACTTGGCACAGAACTAATAGAAAATGTATGTTGATAGGTGCAGGGTGGAGAGGAAGTTTGAGGTGGGGGACATGGTTTACTTATGTGTCCAACCTTATCAATAGTCATCACTGGAGCAGAAGGGGGCTGAGATGCTCAAGCCCTATTTTTATGGGCTTTACAGGGTGGTCAGAAGAGTTGGGGAGGTAGCATACAAGATGGAGCTACTCCCAAAGAGCTGAATCCACAATGTGTTCTATGTCTCATGCCTGAAAAAGGCTTTGGGATAGTAGGTTGCAACAACCACTGAACTGCCTCCTTTGGATGATAAGGGCACTCGATACTGACACCAGAAGCCATCTTGGGGAGATGAGAGAGGAAGTTGAGAAGCAGGGTCATTCGGGAGTACTTTGTCAAATGGAAGGACTTGTCGGTTGAGGATGCCATGTGGGAGAGTGAACAGATCTTGCAGCATTTTGCATTGCAGTTGCTTGAGGACAAGCAACATTTGGGAGGGGAGGATTGTAATGTGTTGAGATTTTGAGGTGTTGGGGTAGCATCGGATGTGCTCTAGCTCCCAAATTTTGTGGAGGGACTAGAGTACATAATATCTCTAAGACCCAGAAAGCGATTTAAGAAATTCCATCCTGTTTAAGAGATATTTAATTAATTAATCTTTTTAATTAGGGACCCTAAGTATAACTTAGGAAAATTAAAAGATTAAAGTTAATTAAATTAAACATGTGATGAAAATGACTTAAGTCACACATATCAAGCATCTTCTAATCTTAGTCGTTGATTCAAGATTAGATCATGATCGTTGATGTTTCAATGAGAAAAGTATAAGAAGAGGGCTTGGGGTCAGTTGGAGAACACACACAGAGTGGCAGAGCACTGAGACTGAGCTCGAATTCTAGGGCGTGGTTTGCTAAGAATTTCCAGAAGTGTTTCAGCTGCAGCAAGGGGTAGTATTGGCGAAAGGGATGGTTTGATCGCAGGCCAAGGGTGAAATAAGAGGCAGGGAAGTAGCAGTCTGAGCAATGCAGAGGTAGCAACAATTACGCAGAGAAGCCACAACCTAGTAGAGGCAACATAGAGGCTTCAGGGGCTACGCAGGGTTGACGTAGGGGCAACGTGAGGCTAGCAGGGTTGACGTAGGCCCAACCATGGCAACGTCGGGGCAACGTAACCTAGCCTGGGGTGACGCCGGACCTTCCTGAGCAACACAGGGTCTGACGCAGAGGGCTTCAGAGCAGCGCTGGGGTTACTAAAGACTGAAAAGGGCTGAGTTCTATAAATCTTGTTTGAGGGTGTGAATCAGTCAGTTTTTCTGTCTCTAGGACAGAGGTATAACTTCAGTTTTACTTCTCTGCCGGGATAACCAATTTGGTGCCCAAATTTGTTGTACTTAGATTCTACTTAATAATAAAACCCTCCAGCAGCCAGAAGACTGTGGAAATTTCTGAATCTTTACACTTTATGCATAAATTATTACTGTTAATCTGGTTATGCTCCTCCTACTTAGATAAGTTATTAACTGAATAAAATTCAAGTTAAAATCGAAGCAAAACACATAACAGATCTCCATCAATTCAGATCCAGAACAAGTTCATGCACACATAGACAAAGTGAGTTATTTTATGGAAAAATAGTCCCTGGAAAAACCCAATGCAAGAAAACCGGTCTTCTGGCTGCTGGAGGGTTTTATTATTGAGAATTTTCTGAATACAACAAGCCTGGGTTCCAGATCTGGAAAACCTGGCAGAGAAATAATAGATCTACAGCTCACTGGCTGATCTAGGGCCAAAATAATGACTAATCCACACCCTCAAATGGGATTTACAAAACTCAACCAAAATTAGGGCCTAGAAACCCTAGCGCTGCCCCTGAAGCCTCTGAAGCCCCTCTGACCCTTAGCGCTGCTCCGGAAAGGGCTTCGTTACCCTAGACTGGGTGACGTAGTCCCTACACTACCCCTTAGGGTCTCTGCGTAACCCCTGAGGGTTTCCTGCAGCAAATCACGCTATCCTTGAGGGTCTGCGCAGCACCTACGTAGCACAGTTGCTGCCCTTCCTGTTGTTGCTCTCCTGCTTCTCTGCGTTGCCTCTCTGAGCTGATCTCTGCCTCTTACTGATTCTAGACCCTGGGATTAGATTATCCGCTTGGCCTAAATTACTGTCTCTGCCGCTGAAACACTTTGAGAATTCTTAGCAAACCTACCCTAGAATCTCAACTTAGCTTCAGTGCTCAGCCTCTGTGTGTCTTTACAAATGACCCCAAGCCTTTCCTTTATACTTTAATCGTTGGAAATCCAATGGCCATGATTAGATCTTGAATCAATGGCTAAGATTAAAAGAAAGCCTGATCTGTGTGACTTAAGACAATTTCATCACATGTTTAATTGAATTCACTTTAATTATTTAAGTTCCCTAAGTTTTAAATTAGGAAATACGTTAAAATAATTAATTAATTTAATATCTCCTAAACCAGATGAAATTTCCCAAATCAATTTCTAGGTCTTATAGATCAAATGTACTCTGGGTCTTATAGATCAATTTCTGGGTCGAAGAAAGCCCTCTATGGGTTGAAGCAAGCCCCTAGGGCTTGGTATGAGAGGATAGTTAGCTTCTTGCTGAAGTTGGGCTTCACTCGAAGTAATGCTGATCCAAACCTTTATTTTAAGGTTGATAAAGAAAGGCCTCTCATTCTAGTTCTCTATGTGGACGATCTCTTCCTAACAAATGCCGACCCTCTCATTCATCAATGTAAGAGGGAGCTAGCTTCCAAGTTTGAGATGAAAGACCTAGGACTGATGCACTATTTCCTAGGCTTGGAGGTCTAGCAAAGGCCAAGTGATATTTTCCTTTCTCAAGGAAAATATGTTGTGAAGATGCTAGAGAGATTTGGTATGGTGGACTGTAAGTCTGTGTCGACACAGATGGAACTCAACTTTAAAAATTTGTGTGGAATCGCTGTTGGGCTTGAGCTGGGAAATCCCACCGAGTATCGACAACTCATAGGGGCCCTGATGTTCTAAGTGAACTCTCATCGAAACATATGTTTTGCAATGAAAACTTTGAGTCCACATATGGTTGAGCCTCATCACATTCACTGGATTGGTGCCAAAAATCTATTGAGATATCTTCGGTGCACAATCAACTATGTGTTGAGATACACTGCTGGGAGTTTGAGACTCCATGGATATACTGATGCCGATTGGGATGGTAGTGTGGTGGATCATAAGAGCACATTAGGATGTTGCTTCACCTTGGGTTCTGCTTCGATATCTTGGATGAGTAGGAAGCAGAAGTTGGTTGCTTTGAGCACCGCTGAGGCCGAATACATTGCAGCGAGTATGGCATGTTGTGAAGTTGTTTGGCTGAGAAAGCTCTTCAATGAGTTGTTTGGACATGTGCTAGATACCACTGTTATCCTTTGTGATAATCAGAGTGGGATTCGTCTTTATGAGACACCCGTGTTCCACGATCAATCCAACCATAGGTACCACTTTGTCCGGGACATGGTACTGTGAGGCACTGTAAGGCTCGATCACATAGGAACTGATGAGCAGTTCGCAGATATTCTCAAGAAGCCCCTGGGGAAGGTCAAGTTCCTAACCTTCCGTGAGAAGCTTGGAATCGTGGAAAGACCCTATTGTGAGGGTCCTGCTTGAGTTGGACTATGAGCTCTAGGAGCTCCGGGGGGCTTGGGGATAGCTTCTTAAAGCTATAAGCACACACGGGGCTAGGCTTGCCGAACCTTGTTGTGCTTTTGTCCCACCGTTATGATGTTTGAGTTGGTTCACCTTCTCTTTTGTCTATTCCCCGCATGCATCCTACCCATGGAGTTTTTGACTCATGGGAAGTACCTCTCATTTGGCCAATGAGGTGGGAAATGTGGATAGAGACCAATAGCAAGACCGATGGATGCATCGAAGATTGTCGTACTCTCTATGTCTAGGATGGCACGTGTCCAACACCTTGATTTGGGATCGAGTCTGATGAAGTTCTTACCTCTAAACTGACTTCGGGTGAGTAAAATAACTTCGGGTTAGTATGTGACTTTTTTGAGTCTATTGAGGTTTTACCCTCTAAACTGACTTCGGGTCAGTAAACTAACTTCGGGTTAGTATGTGACTCTTTTTGAGTCTATTGAGGTTTTACCCTCTAGGCTGAGTTCGGGTCAGCGGAGTGTGATGTATTTGTGACTCACTCTAGTTTGTTTTCCGTTGAGCCGACAAACCATGTTACAGCAAGATGACGCAAGAACTCATGATGATAGTAAATGATGGTATTGATCATTGGATGGCACAGGTGGATAGATGGAGTTCTCCCTAGTTGAGAGGGAGTGTTAATTTTGGGCAGCTAGGTCCAAACTCCATGTTGCACTGCTCATATGATGATGATTATATTTTTGTTGGATTCCTCTTTCGAAGAGGTTCAAGACTGATCTTAAGATCATCTTGTTTGGATGAGCAGAACATATATTTTGATTTTATTTTCCACACATGTGCAATTTGTCAAGGTCGGCTTGAATTGTAATGTAGGCTCACAAGCCCAACAGATGTGTCACACACCCTCATCGATGGATATAAATTGGAGAGACTTGATGCTCATTTGCTCATCATCTCATCACACACATTCCTTATGATCTGATTGGTTCGTACAACCTAGAAGAGGCTTCTCTCTCTCCCATGCGTGAATATGGATGTCGGAAATATGGATGATGCCGAAAATGGATGCTGGAAATATGGATGTCGGAAATGTGGATGCCGGAAATATAGACGAGTCCGGAAATATGGATGGCGGAAATCTGGATGCCGGAAATCTTTTTGTTTACTGTTCACTATTTTGGGAGCTGTCTTATGAGGTGTGTGTCACACTGAAGGAAGGTTGATCTTGTATGTGTATGACTAAACCTCCGGGAGGTTGGAAGAGATGGTTTGACCAGCCAAAGTCTTTGCTGCCTAGGGCATCCTGTTGACTGTTGTAATAAACATTTCTCTTTATCTTTGATGGACAAGAAGAATTGTTAATTCTGATTTATTATATTGTCTTATCTTCTGTCGATCTATTATTATGTTCTATTGGCATTTACTTTGAACGATTATGTGATTGCTAATTTGAATTGGGCCTATAAGAAAGATTGAAGTAAACTGCTTTAAGCATAGAACATACCATGGTTATCTAAATTCAACACTTATCCAATCCTCCAGACTCCATTCTTTCCTTATGGCCTTTGTTGTACCTTAAGAGACAATCCCTTAGCTGTGATAAGGAATCAATGCTTAAGACATTTATATGATTATGTCACAAAATTATTTGTCTCTGTTTAATCACCCTTAAGTATTTATCATTAAACCCTCAAATATTATATATAATGAATGTCTCACAATGCTATCATTTGTTGATGTTGAATGAAATGACCAGAAGAAAATGAAAGAAAGAAGCCCAAACTGATATGCTTTTATACAGAATATATCATCTCAAACTCCAGAAGAATTATATGAAAGAAACAGTTAAAACGAAGGAGCGGCAATTAAGGGTTTAAACTCTTGCTTACATAAGTAAAAAGAGACCTGCGGCTCATTACTCCGTTTTATTCAAGGATAGAAAACACAGAACGTAAACTTGAACACATATCAACATAAACATATTCCAGAAACTTGTTTCTCATTCATTAATCTTTGAAAACTCTCAGTACAAAATTATAGTCTGAAGGTCCAAAACTCGGAACCTTTCTCCTCCTGAATTATTACATTAAATACAATAAAAAGCAGTTTGAAACTGCTATAGCTACTCCTAACTACCTCAACTCCTGAGGACTTTGTAAGCTATCTATTACATACCCTCAAAACGTTTTATTACATTTACATCATCTTTGAAAGATTACAATAACATAAATTAACATCCTAATCTATATGCCGAATGTGAATTGATAACGATGCTGCTACATTTCTTGGATCAGCTTCTGATTTGTCTTTTTTCGAAGTTGAAGGATCCTTTGGCAAGTCTATCGTCCAAGCTTTGCATTTCTTCCATATCTCTACTCTTGTCCTGGGTGAATGTATCAGATTGTGATATTCTAGTTTGAAAGCAGTAATTCGATTGTAGGAAGGTCTTTCTGTAAATAGAGTTTTTACCAACCACAACAGCTGAAAATGCCTCTGAAGAAAGTTGATCATCGTTGCTCCCTTTAGAACCTAAGTCTTTTCATGTGTATTATCAACTTTACTTTTTGTTAATACCAGTAAGTTTTCATAAGAATCCCATGACAACAGACCTCCTCCAAGTCCCCAACATGAAGGAAAACCTGCTCTTGTTACCTTGTCTAGTGACTTATCAAACTGACTTACTTCTTCTTTGATTTCTATCAACTTCTTTTCTGTGACTTTCCTGTGATCATTCTTTACAATCATCTTATTAATCTCTACTGCATATAGGATTCTATCTTTAATCTCATTTTCCTCTAATTCTTGATCTGTTTTGGAATTAATAAAGTCAACGAATCTTTTTGCCCAAATAGCCCTATTGATTGTCTTCTGTCTATCTGCCATTACTTGTTCTTCAAATTATCTGATAAGAATTTTCTCTTCTGTGACCACCATCAAAAAGCTCCAAATTGATTTCATTTCAGAAATGATATCATTCCAAATGATATCTTTTGCCTGTATTAAAGATATGTTCCCTTTCATTTTTCTTTGAGACTTTTGATCTCAACCAACGTTGCACAAAGCGGGGACGCGGAAGCGTCATTTCCAAAAAATCTAGGAAGCGAAGCGTCTCGGAAGCATCTACTATATATATATTTTTTTATTTTTATTTTTTTGCATTTATATTAAAAAAAATATCCAAAATACCAAATTAATTGTAGAAGATATGGAAGCATGCATATTTGTACATAAATCAAGATAGATATGACATCCATTGTACATTAATGATTAATTATTTGAGCATCAACCATTTAGATGCATCAACCATCTATAATCTAGATTCTTCTCCTCTTGTCTAGCCTTTGCCTCTACCTCGATTATCTAGGGACATTAGTCAAAATTACCCAATTTTGATCAAACTACCTAATGCAAGCCTTAAAATATGGTAGAAAGAACTTAACATGCTTGATCGATTATTTTGACTTGATTGAAATGTAATTTTTTGCTAATGACATGACAAAGGAGTTCAACAATTAACACCACCAACACTAGGGTACATATAGGGCTTGGTGCTCTTGATTAAATGCTAATCACATACCCTCATACATGATATAATCTAATGACATGTCACCATTCCATTGATCTTGAATTCCTGAAAACTATTAAGTCTGCTGAATTTTGAATAGGATATGAAATTCTATTTTCTCCATATGAAGTCCGATCAGGCTGGAACCACTCTCAAACATCCTGAGTCATTTCATGGTAATGTTAAAAATTTAAGTAAAAGGATGAAAATGAATGAAAATGAAAAATAAATGAGAATGTCACTTTTACTTTAAGAATTTAACATTACCATGAGGGAGCATATAAGAAACATCTAAGGAGGTAAAAGAGAGCTTATATTTTTTTCATCCTATCCCTAACTCAGCACTAACTCACCTACTAACCCAACCAAAGACAAAAATTTGAAAAAAAAAATTCAAAAAAATCATTTTTTCTGACCTGCATTAGGCGGATCTGTACGACACTGTACGGAACCGTTGGCGATCCGTACGGGAATCGCGGCGCTTCCGTTTGGTGATCCGACGTACGATCTGCGGATCCGCTGTACGGAAACGCGGATCCGGATTTTCCAGGAATCGCAAAATTTTTTGCGAACCACGTTTCCGAAATTCGGATCCGCGGTTCGGGGTGCGGATCCCGTACGGATCCGTACGGGACGTGTTTCGGGGCTTGGAGCCGGGGGGGGGGGGACGTTTCCTACAACATTGATCTCAACATTAGCATTATGACTGTCCATTTTGTATTTACTGGCTTCATTTTCTGTAGCTTGAATAATCTTTGATGCAGTCTCTAAATCTGCTTGAGCCTTTTTCCTATCCCTTTTCGCCATCTGCAATTCAGTATTCAACTAAGAAATCTGTGCTTGTGGATCTTCATTACCTGAAGGAACAACAAAAGTACAAGAATGATTATCAATATGATTTTGCAATGATATTGCAGTTTGCTTTATTTCTGAGATTTCTTCTTCTTTTTGCATCAGCTGCTGTAGAAGATTTTCTTTCTCATTCTCTACCTCTGCAACCTCTGCAGCCATCGAATGCTCTCCTGTAGGCAATTTTAGCTTTTTCTTCAATGTAGATATCTCTGCTTCAACACTTTGCAGAGGTTTCTGCACAATAGTCCTATCATTATGGTCCACTCCAATCTTTACTATAATTTTCTTCAGCTCCTCATTCTGAATTGTTAAAGCCCTAGAATTGGCTTTCTCCAACTTTAACTGCTTAATTACTTTTCCAAGCATATTCTCTGCTTTCATTGCCATTGCATTAGTCTTTGTCAGGTCATTTACAATCAACTGACCTGTTTGCATATGTAAGTTCACCTTATCCAACAATGGGATTTTTTTCACATCTACAGTCACATTTACAGTGTTGAAATTACTAGAAGAACCAATTGACATGTCTGTAGGATGTGACAGGGCAATTCTGAATTGATCTTTCTCAAGATCCATAGCAGACAAAAGTCTTGTTTGATCTGGAGCAATTTGATATTCAGCTTGGGCTTCCATGCTAGCATTCATCTTTTGGTTCCTCTCTGCAATTTGGGCAAACATCTGTTTGATCAGAGGTACTTGTTCATGAGAAGTCCCATGTCTTCTGGGTGAAGCAGGAACATTTTGCTCCTCTCCTAATTGTAAAGAAAAACCAGGTTGATTATATGCATGTTCTTCATTGAACTTTGTCCTTTTCTCAGCTCCCTGCTCCTCATCTTCTAAATCAACTACTGTTTCTTTATTTCTTTTATTGGACTTTTATGATATGATAGGAGTCTGAATATTTGAACCTGTTGAACTCACTACACCTTTGCTTGCTATCTTCTCTAAATTTGCCTTGCTTTCATGAATGAAAGCTGAATATCCATTCTCAATTCTTCTATTGGAAATTACACTGTGAGGGTCATAAGCCCATCTTTCCCCGAACAACGAATGCATCTCATCTAGCATTCTAGTAACATCCTCAAATGCTTGTCTGATATTAACTATGAAGGGACCCACAGTCATGGGCAGTTTGAACATATGCCCGTTTTTCTTGGGCACAAAGTGAACTTGATCAACATTCAGACTTTGTCGAATAAACTCCAAAGCAAATAGCCTCAAGGGAACAAATACTGGAAGTCTATAAGGCTCAACACTTGCTCCATACAGCGTAATTTCTGAATAGTCCTAAAAAACAAACCAATCTCCAAATTTACAGTGTGCCCTTAAATGCAAGAATTCTTGAGCTTTGGGTTAAAAACATGGGGGAGGAACTTCATTGAAAATTTTATATGAAATTGACATGAAATAACTGGCAAAATCAAATAGTCCAGTTTCGTTTTGTTCTCTCCTTACTATATCTGTCCAGAAAACTACAGATTGCCTCTTCTTATTCATATCCACAATATTCAGACCTAGATGCATAAATTCCTCCACATTTTGATATAAGAACAAGTAAATAATTAATGAAGGAAATCTGAAAGAACCTGTTAACGATAGGCTCATAAGTTGTGAGTTTACTGCTTCCTGCCAATAGGATGGAATATTCAGCACCATTCCTGGCTTCATCATCATGGCAAACATCCCCAATATTGATTTATCTACTATACTGTCATCATCTTTACCCAGAATTTTTGCAATGCTGCTTAGTACTGGCTGAACCTCAGTATAAAAAATTTCCATAGGAAAATCCTTGCTATCAGGCTGAAATTGCCGTGTGCTAGGCTTTAGAAAATGAATAAATTGATTGAAGTCTTGACCTGCAAGGCTGTCATAATATGCTACCAAAGAATCATCCGAGAATTGAACACATGAATCTGACTTAGGGTAACAAAAAGCTTGGCGAATTAGCTAGGCAGACACTTGCAAAACATTCTCTCCCTGACAATTCATCACAAAACATTTTCTAGGATACATAACAGAAACCAACCAAGATATAAATTCAGGAAAAAAATGGGTTTTAGGGATACATGCAGACAACAAACCAGACTTTGCCATGGCAACATAAACCGGAGAAGCTTTGTTTTTTAGGAGAACTTGTTGGTAAAACGGAAGATGAACCAGGGAACAATTTGTGTCTTGGATATCCCTCTCAGTATCCATGAGAGGGATATGACTAGCAGAACCCGACATAGATGAACACTTAGCCATGATTCATAACTATGACAACTGACGACTTACAGGGTGGCCAATTTTGATAGGGTGACGGAAAACTGAACAGGACATAGCACAAATCAATCACAAATATCAACTTAATCACACATGGCTTTGGGAGAAATGTGAATTTCATTTAAATAGGAGGCGCGGCTTTTAAAATTAAATGCTGACATGACACGCCAACGAACTGTTAAGTTCACCTGACGTGGAAGATAGCTGTGAACAACTCAGCGCCTTACGTCACTGCGTGGGGTCTCGGGGTACGGAAAATTATTTGGCTTGTGCCCCCGCATTCAATCTCCACCGCTCATCTGTGTTACTCCCGCGGTCAACTCGGTCAACTACGGAGGCACCCTTCATTTTAATTCGTGCACTTGTTGTGCCTGCGGGTTGAGTCCTTTGATTGGGGTTGAAGAAATCATCACATCCCGCTGAATAAAATAATCGAGTTTTAATATTCGAGACAGGACCCACTCGTATAAAGTCTAAAGTATTTAAACTTTCAACTCTAATGCGATGAACTGAAATATTTTTATGCTAAAGTAATAAGACCTTAATACTTTAACATGTTTTAACAATTTTCTATTTTTATGTATTTTCAAAATTGAAAATAAAAGGATATTGCAAATGATCAACAACATCTGGCTCCACCTGGGGATAGTGTTTTTTGCCACGAAACACTAAGAACCTGCAGATCAGTGCCCTTCACTTCGGGCATGGAGTTAAATGATACTTGATGAAAAATATACAATGAGGAAAACCAAATATGTACAATGATGAACTTGCTATTTTCAGTGCTGGAAATAATGTTTTAGATACTGCCTGTTCACAGGCAGCCCAGCTGCTTCTCCATCAAGATTTTCCAACATAAAAGTGTTATTTGATCTGACTTCAGTGATTTTGAAAGGGCCATACCATAGAGGATCAAACTTACCATGCTTGCCCTTCTCCTCTCTTCTGGTATCCCATCTTAATACCAGATCTCCAATTTGGAACATAATCTCCTTTGCCTTTCTGTAAAAAATGGACTTCATTTTTTCCTGATATGTGACCAAATTGTCTCTGACTTTATTTCTACTTTCATTCAATTCTATTACCTTATTTAGCCTTCTTATTAATGCATTAGGTTCCTCTTTGGCTTCTTGAAGAAAAGAGATTACTGGTTTTGCTAATTGAGTGGGAAACAAAGCTTGAGTACCATATACTAACTCATAAGGGGACTTACCAGTAGATCTTCTAGTAGTCATTCTCACTGCCGAGAGAGAAAATATTAGCTTTGAGTCCCAATTCTTTTGGTTCTCATTTATTGTTTTCTTCAAGATCTTGACCAATGTCTTGTTAGATGACTCTGCTAACCCATTCCCTTGAGGATGATATGCTGTGGAATGAGACAATATCATATTATAAGTTTGAAAAAAATTTATAAACCTGACTAAGTTGAATACCTGAGCATTGTTTGTGACAATTTTCACTGGACATCCAAACCTGCTGAAAATATTCTCTTCCAAAAACTTCATTACTACCAAATCATTTGCCTTTCTAGTAGGAATTGCCTTTACCCATTTTGTAAAATAATCAGTGGCAGTCAGATTCCACTTAAATTGCCCACTTGATGGTGGATTAATTTCTGCAATAAAATCTAATCCCCATTGTCTGAAGGGTTCTTCAATAAAAACAGGAAGAAGAGGTAAAGGAGCTAACCTTTTTTTTTTTTCTGCAAACAATTGGCATTTCTAACAACTTCTAACAACTCTGTATACATCAGCAAATAAAGAAGGCCAGTAGAAACCTGATTTAAGAATCTTATGAGCAGTTACTTTCCCACTGTAATGACCTCCACACAAACATTCATGATACTCCTTGATCACTTCCATTGATTCTCCTTTTGTCAAACATAGCAACAAGACACCAACAGGATCTTTCCAATTTAACTTCATCAATTATAACATAAGGTTGAGCTTTAAGTTTTAGGGCTCTGTATTTTGTTCTATTGATTGAGGGAGGGCAAGAGAAAAAACACAAATAGTGAATAATATCCTTATACCAGTCTAAGCAGAGAAATTTGTACTTGATTGCTGACCTTGTTTTAATCTGATTGGTCTCCTCAACCACTTCATCTAATGGTGCAAGTAAATTAATTCCCAGAGTTTGGAAATTAGATTCTATTAGCAATTTAGCTAATCCCTGTCCTTTGACTAACTTAGTAGGCTTAATGTCCAAATCATATTCTTGGATTTTGGCAATCCATTTTCCTCTTTTTCCCTCTACATCACTCTGAATCAACACATCTTTTACAGTAGAATTAGGTACATATGCTACTATTTGAGAATGAAGTACATATGTCCTGAAAGCTTTCAATGATTTCACTAAGGCATATACCTGCTTCTCCAGGATGTTATATTTGAGCTCTGCATCTCTGAGGACTTTACTGAAAATTGCCACTGGTTGCTCCTTTCCTTCTTCGTTCTTCTGTAACAACACAACAACAATAGTGGAAGGTGATGCAAATGAAAAAATTTGGAAAGGTTTCAAATAATTTGGACTAATTAAAACTGGAGCTTCTTGAAGAGCCTCTTTAATTCTGGGAAATGATTCTCTTGCATCTTTGCCCCATTTTACTTCAGCATTTTTCTTCAACATATATGTTATTTTTCTGACAATCTCAACAAATTTGGAACAAATCTTCTCAAAAAATTGATTTTCCCTAGAAATCTTTGAATATCTTTCTTACTTCTAGGTAATGGAATTGTTTGTATAGCCTCAACCCTTGCTGGATCAATTTTCACACCTTGGTTTGAAACTATATGTCCCAACAACTTACCTTGCTCTAGAGCAAACAAGAATTTCTTAGGATTCAATGATAACCCAAATTTTCTGCATTTCAAGAAAGCCTTCTGCAGGTGCTCCAAATGTTCATCGTCAGACCCTGAAAAAATAGTCACATCATCCAAATATATGACTACAAACTTATCACCTACAAAAGCTATATCCATTGCCCTCTGGAAAGTAGCTCCTGCATTCATGAGGCCAAATGGCATCTCGGCGTACATGAATGTTCCCCAGGTTGTAGTGAAGGTTGTTTTCTTCTGATCTCCTTTCTCAACCGCTACTTGGTTGTACCCAGAAAAACCATCAACCATGGATAACCTATAAGCGCCAGTCACTTTCTGTAGGACATAGTCCATCTTTGGCAAAGGATAATTATCCTTCAAAGAGGCTCTGTTCAAGTTCCTGAAGCCTACACACAATCTTATCTCTCCATTCTTCTTCCTCACTGGAACTAGATTTGAAACCCACTTTGAGTACTTGAGTGGAACTATGATTTTCGCTTGCAAAAGTTTCTTCAACTCTTTCAAAATCGAGGCCAATAACAGTGGATTACTCTGTCTGAGCTTCTGCCTGTGTGGCTTAACTCCATCTTTCAATGGTATTTTATGCTGAATAATATCTAAATCATAAGTCTTCAAATATTCATATGACCATGCAAACACATCTATGAACTTTTTGAAAAGATCTACATACCTTTCTTTATAATCCTTAGGAACTCCTTTGAACAACTTGACTATTTTGGGCTCCTGTTGAGTTCTTAAATTACAGTCCTCCATCTCTCCATCCCGAGATGCCTTCTTTTGATTCACTGCTACATCATTAGCATCAAACAATCTTTCAAGAGGAACCAGGCCTCTGGGAAATATATCATCCTTCAACTGAATTATCTTTTGGTCACCAATTGTCTGCTTCAGGTTCTTAGGCACGTCATTTTAATCAGTTTGATCACTTTCTAGATCAACTTGACTATCTTCAAAATTTCCAATCATTGTTAAAAATTGATTGATCTTCTCATCATCTTCGAAAACCTGCCAGTGTTTTACATTATCAGGGATTGAAGGTCTGTGCCTCAACTCAATTTCATATCTCAATCTTGGATTAATTGGTGGCTTAAATGTGCTGGCTGCAACTGCCAATGAATCTGCCATTCTATTTTCTTCTCTTGGAATAAATTGGAGGTTAAAGGCTTCAAAATAATTTTCAATTAAATCCCACACCTCATTTCTATAGGATCTCAATCTGGGATGCTTAGTTTGACACCAATTCTTAATCTGTCTTATTACTAATTCATAATCAACAAAGATGGAAATAGATTGTATTCCCATTTGTTTAGCTGTTTGCAAGCTCAAAATCAAGGCTTCATACTCTTCCACATTATTAGTTGATTCAAATTATAGTTTGAAAGAAAAAGGTGAAAGATTACCTTCAAGAGATATAAACATGAACCCGGCTCCTGTGCCTTCTTTAGAATATGCACCATCGAAATAATACTTCCAAATTTTATTTGAATGCAACTCCTTATGTACGCTTGCTGAAGAGAGCTGTTTCTGTGAGTCTTCAGCAAATTCTGCATCTTCATGCAGCATAAAACAAGAGAGATCCTCCTTCTCTTGACCATAAATGGGGGAATTACTTGCATCTTTCTTGGTGGTAGTTTTCATGAATCTGGTTTCTTTGTATAACCTCCTCTCCACCCCATTAAAAACAGGAATGATGGCATATGTGAAATCCAATTTTAAGACACCTCCAAGCTTTGTTCTCCAAGATCTGGATAACAACATACCAAATCTAGTTGGAATATCTGCAACTACTACATCCATCATGATACTCTTGGCTGGAATTTGGGCCAAGGAAACAACCATGTCTTTGATGAGATCTACACACTTCACCCTTTTTTAATCAAAAGAATAGAGGTCACTATATGGCTTAGTGATTTTTAAATTTAGCTCTTTCATCACAGATAGTGGCATAAGATTATGTGACGCACCAGAATCTAACATACAATTATGTAGAATGAAATTATGCAAAAGTACTGATATATAAAAAGGTGGAATAGAAGAGTCTACCTCTTCAACATGGGGCCCGAAAGTAACCACTGGTTTCTCTTCTTGCAAATTCACAATATCACCCACCTCATCAGACTGAGATAGATTAATAAAATCTGCAATTTCTTTCTTATAACCAGTGGTTTTAGCCAACTCAAGAAGAGGTACTTGAATTTTAACTTTTTCTAACTCTTTGGACAAATTGAAAGTTTGGTTTGTTTGATCAACTTTTTAGGTTCTTCTTGATTTTTGTTTGGATTTGCATGTTGCTCAGGGAAAGTAACAATCTTCTCCAAAATATTAGAGTCATTAGACTTGTTTTGGGAAGCCTCAGCTTGTTGCTTCTCTTTTTCTTTTACTGGATTCATGGGCTGCTTCCCCTTGTCTGATTTTTTTATTGAATTTCTCTGTTGTGGAGTCGCCATTGGAGAAGGGACTGACTCTGATTCTTTCTCTTCATCATCCTGAGTTCTCAACCTCTTTTTTGATCTCAAGTCATACTTATGCAATTCTGCTTGCATAAAATCAGTAAATTGTTTGCAGTAATCATCCATCTCTTCCTGATCAAATGAAATATCAGCTTCTTTACATCCCTCTTCACATTCTTGTTCACATTCTTCTTCTGTATCACGTTCCATATATATGGCAGAAATTTGTTCTTCATCTTCTTTCTGATCATCATCAGCAGACTAAGAAGGTGCTGCTTTTATATAAAGGGTGCTTGAACTTGATCCTGATCTCTTCTCTCTCTCTGCAAAATCTGCAGGGGTTGCTTTCTGAATTGGGGATTAAAAACCCCTCTGTTTTGCTGTGTGGGTTTCTTGTTATCCAATTCCAACTTTATTAATTTGTTTGACAAATTTTTAATGACCTTGTTCATGTCATCAATCCTTTGATCTTGTATTGACTCTTCCTTAGCTTTACCTTTATCTTGAACTGACTACTTTTCTTGAGCTTTCCCAGCAGCAGTCATATTTGCTTCAATCTCCACCGCATCCGTTTGGATCTGTTCAAGAGTAGGGGACCTTCTTTCTCTCAAAGTAAAACTAAAATCTGATGCAAATGCCCTAGCAAAAACAACTCTTGCTCCAATAGGAGGAGGTTTCATTTCCGCAGGCAAACTATTGTATAATTTATTGAATCTTTTAATGAAGTCACTCACATTTTCATCTATTTTTTTCTTAATAGCATTAAATTCTGTCAAAGAATAACCATGGTCTCTCTTTTCACCCCATCTTTGGATGAATTGTCTTTCTAACTCATCCCAGTCATTAATTGAGCCATTTGGTAATCCTTTAAACCATTTTCTTGCCTCTCCACTTAGACACTGCACAAAAAGTCTCATTACTACATCTAGATGTTCAACATTGAAATTTTCGGCAAAAGTGCAAAACAAAGGCAAGTGTTGTTCTGCAGTTATTTCATCTTCACCAGTAAATCTAGGAAGCAACTTAAGATATTCTTGAGGCACTGCATTCATTGGTTGGGGAAGATTTAAAGGTGCATATATGTTCATCAAGAAAGCAGGGGCTGCCATGTTTATGCCCTGATTGACTGCTCCTTGAGTAGTGGGAATTTGTGTACCAGTTGTAGGTGTGGATGAATGGGGTGAAACCACTGATAAGGGAAGAGGCTGATAAACTAAAGCAGAAGAACTAGCAACTTTATTAGGCTGAGTCTCTGTAAATGTAAACGATACAGATTCAAAAGACTGCTCGTCTAACCTTGGTTCTTGGAAATGAATGGATGGAGACAAGGATTCTTGTTCCGAGAAAGTGAGTTTCTGGGAAATATCCTTGGATGAAAGAGTATGAGAACCGCTGCCAGGTGCAAGCAGTGTGGCATCAAGTGTAGAAAGTGTTTTTGATTTCTGGCCCTTTTTAGAAACCAACTTTTCTGGATTTGAAAGGGTAGGAACTTTCTGCTAAGAGGTATCATACCTTGTATGTGGCCTCTTATAAGCCAGAATTAGAAAATGAAAACACAACTTTCAATATTTCCTCTTCTCTGAACAACCAAAGGAAATATAAACAAAACCCAGGGAAAAAACTTCGCTTCTTCGTCCCCGGCAACGACGCCAAAAAATGCTGTACCTTAAGAGACAATCCCTTAGCTGTGATAAGGATTCAGTGCTTAAGACATTTATATGATTATGTCACAAAATTATTTGTCTCTGTTTAATCACCCTCAAGTATTTATCATTAAACCCTCAGATATCAAATATAATGAATGTCTCACAATGCTATCATTCGCTGATGTTGAATGAAATGACCAGAAGAAAATGAAAGAAAGAAGCCCAAACTGATATGCTTTTATACAGAATATATCATCTCAAACTCAGAAGAATTATATGAAAGAAACAGTTAAAACGAAGGAGCGGCAATTAAGGGTTTTAACTCTTGCTTACATAAGTAAAAAGAGACCTACTACTCATTACTCCGTTTTATTCAAGGATAGAAAACACAAAACGTAAACTTGAACACATATCAACATAAACATATTCCAGAAACTTGTTTCTCATTCATTAATCTTTGAAATCTCTCAGTACAAAATTATAGTCTGAAGGTCCAAAACTCGGAACCTTTCTCCTCCTGAATTATTACATTAAATACAATAAAACGCAGTTTGAAACTGCTATAACTACTCCTAACTACCTCAACTCTTGAGGACTTTGTAAGCTATCTATTACATACCCTCAAAACGTCTTATTACATTTACATCATCTTTGAAAGATTACAATAACATAAGATTAACATCCTAATCTATATGCTGAATGTGAATTGATGACGATACTGCTACATTTCCTTGATTAGCTTCTAATTTGTCTTTTTTCGAAGTTGAAGGATCCTTTGGCAAGTCTATCGTCAAGGCTCTGCATTTCTTCCATATCTCTACTCTTGTCCTGGGTGAATGTATTAGATTGTGATATTCTAGTCTGAAAGCAGTAATTCGATTGTAGGAAGGTATTTCTGTAAATAGAGTTTTTACCAACCACAATAGCTGAAAATGCCTCTGAAGAAAGTTGATCATCGTTGCTCCCTTGAGTACCTGAGTCTTTTCATGTGTATTATCAAATTTAGTTTTTGTTAATACCAGTGAGTTTTCATAAGAATCCCATGACAACAGACCTCCTCCAAGTCCCCAACATGAAGGAAAACCTGCTCTTGTTACCTTGTCTAGTGACTTATCAAACTGACTCACTGCTTCTTTGATTTCTCTCAACTTCTTTTCTATGACTTTCCTGTCATCATTCTTTACAATCATCTTTAATCTCATTTTCCTCTAATTGTTGATCTGTTTTGGAATTAATAAAGTCAATGAATCTTTTTGCCTAAATAGCCCTATTGATTGTCTTCTGTCTATCTTCCATTACTTGTTCTTCAAATTCTCTGATAAGATTTTTCTCTTCTGCAACCACCATCAAAAAGCTCCAAATTGACTTCATTTCAGAAATGATATCATTCCAAATGATAACTTTTGCCTGTATTAAAGATATGTTCCCTTTCAATTTTTCTTTAAGACTTTTGATCTCAACATTAGCATTCTGACTGTCCATTTTGTATTTACTGGCTTCATTTTCTGCAGCTTGAATAATCTTCGATGCAGTCTCTAAATCTGCTTGAGCCTTTTTCCTATCCCTTTCTGCCATTTGCAATTCAGTATTCGATTGAGCAATTTGTTTTTGTGGATCTTCGTTACCTGAAGGAAAAAAAAAGTACAAGTATGACTATCAATATGATTTTGCAGTGATATTGCAGTTTGTTTTATTTTGGAGATTTCTTCCTCCTTTTGCATAAGCTGTTGTAGAAGCTTTTCTTTGTCGCTCTCTACCTCTGCAACCTCTGTAGCCATCGAATGCTCTCTTGTAGGCAATTTTAGCTTTTTCTTCAATGTAGATATCTCTGCTTCAGCACTTTGCAGAAGTTTCTGCACAACAGTCCTATCCTTAGGGTCCACTCCAATCTTTACTATAATTTTCTTCAGCTCCTCATTCTGAATTGTTAAAGCCCTAGAATTGGCTTTCTCTAAATTTAACTGCTTAATTACTTTTCCAAGCATATTCTCTGCTTTCATTGCCATTGCATTAGTCTTTGTCAAGTCATTTACAATCCACTGACCTGTTTGCATATGTAAGTTCACATTATCCAATAATGGGATTTTTTTCACATCTACAGTCACATTTACAGTGTTGAAATTACTAGAAGAACCAATTGACATGTCTGTAGGATCTGATAGGGCAATTCTGAACTGATCTTTCTCAAGATCCATAGCAGACAAAAGTCTTGTTTGATCTGGAGCAATTTGATATTCAGCTTGGGCTTCCATGCTGGCCTTCATCTTTTGGTTCCTCTCTACAATTTGGGCAAACATCTGTTTGATTAGAGGTACTTGTTCATGAGAAGTCCCATGTCTTCTGGGTGAAGCAGGAAAATTTTGCTCCTCTCCCAATTGTAAAGAAAAACCAGGTTGATTATATGCATGTTCTTCATTGAACTTTGTCCTTTTCTCAGCTCCCTGCTCCTCATCTTCTAAATCAACTACTATTTCTTTATTTCTTTTATTAGACTTTTCTGATATGATAGGAGTCTGAATATTTAAACTTGTTGAACTCATTACACCTTTGCTTGCTATCTTCTCTAAATTTGGCCTGCTTTCATGAATGAAAAGCTGAATATCCATTCTCAATTCTTCTATTGGAAATTACACTGTGAGGGTCATAAGCCCAACTTTCCCCTAACAACAAATGCATCTCATCTAGCATTCTAGTAACATCCTCAAATGCCTGTCTCATATTAACTATGAAAGGACCCACAGTCATGGGCAGTTTCAACATATGTTCCTTTTTCATGGGCACAAAATGAACTTGATCCACATTCAGACTCTGTCGAATAAACTCCAAAGCAAATAGCCTCATGGGAACAAATACTGGAAGTCTACAAGTCTCAACACTTGCTCCATACAGCCTAATTTCTGAATAGTCCTAAAAAACAAACCAGTCTCCAAATTTACAGTTTGACCCTAAATGCAAGAATTCTTGAGCTTTGGGTAAAAAACATGGGGGAGGAACTCCATTCAAAATTTTATATGCAATTGACATGAAATAATTGGCAAAATCAAATAGTCCAGTTTCGTTTTGTTCTCTCCTTACTATATCTGTCCAGAAAACTACAAATTGCCTCTTCTTATTCATATCCATAATGTTCAGACCTAGATGCATAAATTCCTCCACATTTTGATATAAGAACAAGTAAATAATTAATGAAGGAAATCTGAAAGAACCTGTTAATGATAGGCTCAAAAGCTGTGAGTTTACTGCTTCCTGCCAATAGGATGGAATATCTAGCACCATTCCTGGCTTCATCATGATGGCAAACATCCCCAATATTGATTTATCTACTATACTGTCATCATCTTTACCTAGAATTTTTGCAATGCTGCTTAGTACTAGCTGAACCTCAAGTATCAAAAATTTCCATAGGAAAATCCTCGCTGTAATATTCCTAATTAGCCACAGCTAATTGGAATATTCGATTTTGTATAGTTTTGCCGACTATAGTTTATTAATAAATAAAAAGTGAGAGGAGGGGGTCTAACTCACTTAAATAAAATAAAATAAAGTGTTTCCCTAGTAGCACAACGTTATAACTTATGGGGAGCCATGGGGGTCCAACACCACGCAGAGGAGGGGGCCCACGTAGCCTCTAGGAGCTTCTGCGCAGTTTGATGAGGAGCACGTGGAGGAGAGGGAGACCACGTTAGGGTTTTGGAGAAGGGCCAACGTTATAAAAGGTGGGAGAGCCATCTCATTTGGCATTCTTGTTGTTGATGATATTGGAGCTAGACATTTTGTCTTCTTGAGCACGCTGGCTGTTTAGCCTGTCTGCAGCACTGTTTAGTGCGTTGAGTGTCTCCGGTCGGAGATCTCACCCTTAGCCCCGGGGGACTTCGAGTGCCTGCTCGGGCAAGGTTTTTCCTTCAGTCTTTAGCAGGAGATTTGGTTGGTTGTTTGGCTGAGGAGCTGGCCTTCTCTTGTGATTGCGCAGTCTTTGGGAGAGAGGACGCAGTTCTAGTTGGAGGTGTTCCATTGCGGGGTTTTCTGCAGGAGTTTCAGTTGATATCCGGTGTGGAGGATCAGTCTTTGCCAGGAGGAGGTTTCCTGAGGAGTTTGAGGCACTGTCACAACTATTATCATTTGGCATCTGCGTTGAGCCTTGCAGAGGCAGCGTAATTCCTTGAGGAGGGTTTCTTGGGTGATTTTCGGAGGCTGACCATTCTTGACATGGTTTCTGGGTTTTGTCCGGGGTGGTGAGTACAGGTGATCTGCAGATTTTCAGCTCATTCTAGCAAGGGGATCAGCCCCTAGTTTCAGTCCATTCCAGCAACAGCAGTTTTACGGCAGTTTTCTAGCAGCTGGGATGCAGTTTCTTGTAGCAGCCATTTCCTATCTTTCTGAGAGAGTTCTTCACTTGCCTTGAGCAAGAATAGGTGCTATCATTCTGCTTATCCATTGTATTTCATTATATTCTCAGATTAATAAAATGGCTTAGCATTCCCGGCATTTTTATGAGTATGTGCTTTATGTTCTATTTCTGGCATTTTCTATATTGTCGTATGCTTGTATTGCTGTCTATTTCCCTTCCGGGATATTAAAGTGGTATCAGAGCATAATTCTGGCTCAGCCTGTGGAGCTAGCAGTCTATGACACCGAGGGATAAACCCTACATCTGTTACAGAGGTTGGAAATACAGAGACATTGAGCGTAGGTTGGAGAACACCTACGGAGAGGGAGACTGTGTTCGTGTGGTGGACACAGATTAGGAGCAGCCGGTGACAGATACCGAGCAGGAGCAGCCTGTGGTGGACGCAGAGCAGCAGGGTCCTATGGCAGATGATGAGGATGCGAGGAGATATAGGGAAACGCTCCTCAAAACAGTACAGGATCTGTCGAGGCAGATGGAGACGATGAGGCAGAGGGTCGCTGCGATAGAGGTTAGGCAGCGTGAAACCCCAAGGGGTTTTCAGATTGGTGAGGGATCGGGCACATCCCACCATATGCCGGAGCGCGAGATTATCCCCCTTGTGGCATCGCATGCACCCACGCGATCCACTATGCCCACCTTCCTAGGAGAGGACACAGGGGCAGGAGCACAGCAGGAGACAGAGCCTGAGCCTGGCCAGATGGGCGCCTATTTTGCAGAGTACCGGGCATATGGGCAGGAGTTCAGAGATTCTATCTCGTTCAGAGACTTTGTTCAGCTCCAGCGTGACGGTAGACCCTGTGATCATCACAGAGGGCACCGGCATCATCATGATGGAGACAACCACCGCGCAACTAGTAGATTTCATTTACCCGCGTTTGATGGTTCATCAAACAGTTCGGCAAAGTCTTGGGCGGAAAAGTTGGACATCTATTTCCAGCGTAATCAGATGTCGGAGACAGAGGCCATTAAGGTGGCAACATTACATTTGGATGGTGAGGCGCAGGACTGGTGGTTTCATGGGATGACGACACTCGGGCATTCTACAGTGACGACATATGCCGAGTTTACTAGGAGGGTGATAGAGCGTTTTGACCGGAGGGATCTGGAGCAGCACTTTGTTGAGCTGACGAGGCTCAAGCAGACTGGGAGCCCAGAGACTTACATTTCGGATTTCTTGAGGGTTTCAGTGATGGTGCCAGATCTATCCGCAGCCCGGATGATCTACATGTTTGTGGAGGGATTAGCAGAGCCACTTCGTGGCCTAGTCAGGTCGACTAGACCAGCTACACTTCAGGATGCCATCAGTAGGACCCGAGATTTACAGGATGTCTTACGCAGGACTCGGACACCTTATCCCCAGAGACAAGCTTTCCAGCCTAAGGGGAAGGACGTGAGGATTCCGCCTCCCAAGGGGAATCCCGGACAGGCGCAAGTTGATGATGAGGCCAGGAGGGAGCTGAAGAAGAAGCAGTTGTGCTTCACCTGCCAGGAGCCATGGGCACCGAAACATAGTGTGCTGCAGGGAAAGCACATTTCATTGAGGTTTTCTCCGAGAGCAGCGGAGAAGAGGATGAGGAGGATGATGTGGAGGCAGGAGATTGTCATGCAGTGCAGGATACTTTACCACCTCCAGCACCACCAGCAGGTGGTGCGTCATTTGCACCTACTGGAGGAGCCCTAGCAGCATTGCAGGGAGTCCCCAAGTACTTGACGTTGCGCGTACGAGGGATAGTGCGTGGCCAGCGAGTTTCAGTTTTGGTCGATAGTGGGGCAACCCACAACTTCATCGATGCACAGATGGTTGAGCGGAGGGGTATATAGACTGAGAGCTTCGATGGATTTTCAGTTTTGGTCCCAGGAGATCAGACCATGGTGTGTGCTCGATATGTTCCCGAGTTATCAGTGACGATGGGCACCTATACATTGACAGATCACTTTTTTGTGGTTGACATTCCGGACACCAACATGATACTGGGTGTTCAGTGGCTTATCACTCTAGGGAAGGTCACGACGGATTGGAAGGCCCTAGAGATGGAGTGGGATGATCCCAAGACGGGGAGGCATGAGAAGATTCAAGGACAGCACACATATCCGCCTCAGACTGTTTCGGCTCATCGGATGGAGGCAACCTTCCGTAAGGGAGATATAGAGTGGGCAGTAGAGCTGCGGGCATCAGAGGCAGCGACTACGGGACAGGCAGTGCACCCAGAGGTACAGACCATCCTTGACAGGTACGCCATAGTATTCGGGGATATTCCGCCAGGGCAGCCACCGGATCGGGGGTTTGAGCATGCCATTGAGCTTGAGCATGGTATACAGGGAGTGATCACCACACCCTATAGGCACCCCAAGGCTTATCGGGATGAGATTGAGCGAGCTATTCAGGAGTTGCTGGCCCTTGGGCACATTCGGCCGAGCACGAGTCCTTTTGCTTCTTCCGTGGTGTTGGTGAAGAAGAAGGACGACACATTGCGGATGTGCATTGATTACAGGGCTCTGAACAAGAAGACCCTGAAGAACAGGTACCCCATTCCCAGGATCGATGAGTTGATGGACGAGTTGAGAGGAGCACGGTTCTTCTCAAAGATTGATTTGAGATCTGGGTACCATCAGATTCGCGTGAGGGAACAAGACATTCCCAAGACTGCCTTCAGGTGTCATTATGGGCACTTCGAGTTTCTGGTTATGCCTTTTGGGCTGACCAATGCACCTGCCACTTTTCAGTCGTGCATGAACCATATCTTCTGCAGTCATATGAGAAAGTTTGTATTGGTTTTCTTCGATGACATACTCATATAGAGCAGGACATGGGAGGAGCATCTCCAACATATTGAGGCAGTATTACGCATCTTGGAGGAGCAGCAGTTTTATGCCAAGTTCTCCAAATGTGAGTTTGGGTTGACGGAGATGCTGTACTTGGGACATATCATAGGAGTGGATGGGGTGAGAGTCCACGAGGAGAAGATCCGGGCCATCAGAGATTGGCCAAAGCCGAGGAACGTGACCGAGTTTCGAGGATTCATTGGGATTTGCACATACTACAGGAAGTTCGTCAAGGGTTTCTCACAGCTCGCTGCACCCCTCACAGATTTGACAAAGAAGGGGGCATTCAGTTGGTCAGATACAGCATAGCGGGCCTTTGAAAGGCTCAAGGAGGTGATGAGTAGCTGCCCCGTGCTTGCATTGCCGGATTTCACGCAGCCATTTTTCTTGGAGTGCGATGCATCAGGAGAGGGGATTGGTGCACTATTGATGCAGGGTGGTCACCCTATAGCTTTTGAGAGCCGGAAGCTCTTTCCGCATGAGAGGTTGTATTCCATATACGACAAGGAGATGTTGGCCATTATGCATGCATTGGCCAAATACCGGCAGTATTTAGTGGGCAGCAGATTCAGGGTGAGATCCGATCACAACAGCCTCAGGTTCTTTCTGGAGCAGAAGCAGTTGCAGGAGAGGCAGCAGAAGTGGATCAGTAAGATCCAAGCGTATGACTTTGACATTGAGTACGTCAAAGGCAAGAATAACATTGAGTACGTCAAAGGCAAGAATAACATGGTAGCAGATGCCCTTTCACGTAGACCGGCCACGTTATCACTTATGAGCTTGGATACAGATTGGAGGGCTCGACTGTTAGTGGAGTACTCCAAGGACAGGTTTGCATGTGAGGTGTTGGATGGACAGGTAGCAGATGATAGGTACAGGGTGGTTGATGAGATTATCTACTACAGGGACAGGATCTTCTTGACTGAGGGATCTCAGCTTAAGAAGAAGATACTCCATGCATCTCATGATTCTCCATTGACTGGCCATTAGGGGTTTACCAAAACCTATAGGGCCATTAGAGAGAGGTTCTCATGGAAGGGCCTCAAGGAGGACGTACTCCAGCATGTCAGGGAGTGCGATGTTTGTCAGAGGAACAAGGGAGAGATGAGCCATCCCGCAGGGTTGTTGCAGCCTCTTCCCATTCTAGAGGGGGAAATGGGAGAGCATATCGATGGACTTCATCACAGGATTGCCCATGGTGCAGGGCAAGGATTGTATCTTCGTCGTCGTTGATCGACTGACGAAGTATGCGCACTTTTTCGCCATATCCGCGCACTACACAGCAGCACAGGTGGCCGAGCTGTTCTTCAGAGAGATTTTCAGGCTGCATGGTCTTCCTAAGACCATTATCAGTGACAGGGACAGCCGCTTCATGGGCGGATTCTGGCAGGAGCTTTTCCGGCTAGTGGGGACAGAGTTGACACCGAGCACTAGTTATCACCCACAGACGGATGGGCAGACAGAGATAGTTAACAAGTGGTTGGAGGGCTACTTGCGTAACTATGTCAGTGGGCAGCAGCGAGCATGGCTGAAGTGGCTGCATTTGGGAGAGTATTGCTACAACACGACGCATCACATGTCCATTGGTATGTCACCGTTCTATGCTTTGTATGGGTATCATCCTTTGTCTTTTGTGGACGTGATGTTTGGTGTTAGCAGGGCTTCGAGAGCCAAGATTTGGATCCAAGAGAGTCAGGACATCCTCCAAGCTCTCAAGGATAACATGGCCACGGCGTAGAACCAACAAAAGCTGTATGCTGATAGACATCGGGTAGAGAGACAGTTTGAGGTAGGAGACTTAGTCTACCTACGATTACAGCCATACCGACAGTCGTCACTTAAGCAGAAGGGGGTTGAGAAGCTCAAGCCCCGCTTTTATGGGCCGTACAGGGTGATAGCAGGATTGGACAGGTTGCATATGAGTTAGAGCTGCCCCAAGGCAGCAAGATTCATAATATTTTTCACGTATCATGCCTGAAGAAGGCATTGGGACAGCAGGTGATAGTCACGGATGAGTTACCACCCACGGATGATGAGGGGCATCTGGTGTTGCAGCCAGAGGCTATTATTGATACCAGGGAGAGGCAGCTATGGAGCAGGACGGTCCAGGAATTCTTGGTGATGTGGAAGAATTTGCCGGATGAGGATGCCACTTGGGAGAATGAGAAGATTCTGCAGCATCCATCACTTCAGTTGCTTGAGGACAAGCAACATTTTGCCGGGGGAGACTGTAATATTCCTAATTAGCAACAGCTAATTGGAATATTCGATTTTTGTATATTTTTGCCGACTATAGTCTATTAATAAATAAAAAGTGAGAGGAGGGTCTAACTCACTTAAATAAAATAAAGTGTTTCCCTAGTAGCACAATGTTATAACTTATGGGGGAGCCATGGGGGTCTAATACCATGCAGAGGAGGTGGCCCACGTAGCCTCTAGGAGATTCTGCGCAGTTTGATGAGGAGCACGTGGAGAAGATGGGGACCACGTTAGGGTTTTGGAGAGGGGCCAACGTTATAAAAGGTGGGAAAGCCTTCTCATTTGGCATTCTTGTTGTTGATGATATTGGAGCTAGACATTTTGTCTTCTTGAGCACGCTGGCTGTTTAGCCTGTCTGCAGCACTGTTTAGTGTGTTGAGTGTCTCCGGTCGGAGATCTCGCCCTTAGCCCCGGGGGACTTCGAGTGCCTGCTCGGGCAAGGTTTTTCCTTCAGTCTTTAGCGGGAGATTTGGTTGGTTGTTTGGCTGAGGAGCTAGCCTTCTCTTGTGACCGCGCAGTCTTTGGGAGAGAGGACGCAATTCTAGTTGGAGGTGTTCTGTTGCAGGGTTTTCTGCAGGAGTTTCAGTTGATATCCGGTGTGGAGGATCAGTCTTTGCCAGGAGGAGGTTTCTTGAGGAGTTTGAGGCACTGTCATAGCTATTATCATTTGGCATTTGCGCTGAGCCTTGCAGAGGCAACGTAATTCCTTGAGGAGGGTTTCTTGGGTGATTTTCGGAGGCTGACCGTTCTTGACATGGTTTCTGGGTTTTGTCTGGGGTGGTGAGTACAGGTGATTTGCAGATTTTTAGCTCATTCCGGCAAGGGGATCAACCCCTAGTTTCAGTCCATTCCAGCAACAACAGTTTTACGGCAGTTTTCTAGCAGCTGGGACGCAGTTTCTTGTAGCAGCCATTTCCTATCTTTCTGAGAGAGTTCTTCACTTGCCTTGAGCAAGAATAGGTGCTATCATTCTGTTTATCCATTGTATTTCATTATATTCTCAGATTAATAAAATGGCTTAGCATTCCCAACATTTTTATGAGTATGTGCTTTATGTTCTATTTCTGGCATTTTCTATATTGTCGTATGCTTGTATTGCTGTCTATTTCCCTTCCGGAATATTACACTTGCTGTCAGGTTGAAATTGCTGTGTGCTAGGCTTTAGAAAATGAATAAACTGATTAAAGTCTTGACCTGCAAGGCTATCATAATATGCTACCAAAGAATCATCGGAGAATTGAACACATGACTCTGACTCAGGGTAACAAAGAGCTTGGCAAATTAGCTGGGCAGACACTTACAAAACATTCTCTCCCTGACAATTCATCATAAAACATTTGTTAATTTCTGAACATGTTCTATGCCATTTCAGATTAGGGCACACAATACTGAAGCAGATAGAACATATTAAAAGATCGATGGAAGACAAGCCAAAACAGAGATAATGAATGATGGCGTTACGACGATCAGCAGGATGCTTCTACCAGCAAAGTCTCCAATAGGTCATTCAACCAAGCATGTCACACATAACCCCAGAACAACCCAAACAAAGAACACTCCATAAATACGCAGCATGAAGAACGCAGCTCCATCGCCATCAAAAGAGAAGAAAATCCTCCACACAATGTGTGTATAATGAACTCCAAGTCTCTCCAATATATAGGCATCTTTGGGGGTGTGTGACACGCTCTTTAAGCCATTTAAGTCTATATTATATTCCAGGCCGACCTAGCACATAAGTGGAATAAATTCAAAGTACATGTTCTGCTCATTCGATCGCGATGATCTTTAGATCAATCTTACACCTCTCCGAAAGAGGAATCCAATAAAAATATTGGGATCGTCATCTAAGCAGCACAACTCGGAGTTTGGACCTAGTTGTCCAAATTTAACACTCCCTCTCAACTAGGGAGAACTTCGTCCACTAGTGCAATCCCAACATCGTGCGTCATCCCGCCGTAACTTTCTTTGCTGGCCTCTTTATTTCAGAACAGAAGTGGGTCAGTCACAAAGACATCATACCCGGCTCACAGATTCAGCCCAGAGGTCTGAAACCTCTATAGGATTCAAAGAGTCTCATACCAACCCGAAGTTGGTTTACCTAACCAAAAGTCGGTTGGAGGTCCGAAACCTCACTAGGACTCAAGAGAGTCATATACTAACCCGAAGTTAGTTTCACTAACCCGAAGTCAGTTGGAGGTCCGAAACCTCACTAAACTTGATCCCAGATCAAGTGGTTGGACACGTGCCATCCTAGACTTAGAGAGTACGGCAATCTCTGATGCATCTATCGATCTTGCCATGGTCTCTATTCACATTTCCCACCTCATTGGTCAAATGAGAGGTACTTCCCATGAGTCTGAAACTCCATGGGTAGGATGCATACGGGTCACAGATCAGAGAGAGGTAAACTATCTCAATATCATCACGGTGGGGTAGAAGCACACCAACTAGGTTCAGCAAGCCTAGCCCTGTGGTTGCTTATAGCACTAAAGCTATCCCCCAAACCCCGTTGGAGCTCCCAGAGCTCATCGTCCAACATAACCCTCAGAATAGGGTCGTTCCATGATTCCAAGATTCTCATGGAAGGTTAGGAACATGACCTTCCCCAAGGGCATAGTGAGAATTTACGCGACCTGCTCATCAGTTCCTATATGATCGAGCCTTACGATGCCTCACTGTACCATATCCCGGATAAAGTGGTACCAACCATCAACATGCTTGGATCAATCGTGGAACTTGAGATTCTATGATAAATGAATCCCCCTCTGGTTATCACAAAGGATAACGATGGCATCTAGCACATGCTCGAACAGCTCACTGAGGAGCTTTTGCAACCAAGTGACTTCACAACGGGTTATACATGCTGCAATGTGTTCGACCTTAACGGTGTTGAAGGCTACTGACTTCCGTTTCCTGCCCGACGCAGATCTACTTATGAAGTAGCATTCAGATGTGCTCTTACGATCCACCACACTGCCAACCCAATCAACATCAGTATATCAAGGAGTGTCATGCTCCCAGCAGTGTAACTCAGTCCATGGTCTATCGTGCCACAGAGATATCTCAAGAGTTTCTTGGCACCAACCCAGTGAATGTTATGATCAACCATGTGTTGACTCAAGGTGTTCATTGCACAACATACGTCCGGACGGGTGTTCACTAAGAACATCAGAGCCCCGATACGGATTTACAATCCACCATACCAAATCTTTCCAGAAGCTTCACAATATATTTTCCTTGAAAAAGGAAAATCTCGCTAGGTCTCTACCAGACCTCTAGGCCTAGGAAGCAGTGCATTAGTCCTAGGTTCTTCATCTCGAATTCAGCAACGAGCTCCCTCTTGCACTGATGAATGAGAGGGTCAGCATCTGTCAGGAAGAGGTCGTCCATATACCGCACCAAAATGAGAGGCTTCTCTTTATCAACCTTGAGGTAAAGGTTCAGATCAACATTACTACTGGTGAAGCCCGACTTCATCAGGTAGCTATCTATCCTCTCATACCAAGCTTTGGGTGCTTGCTTCAGCCCATAGATGGCTTTATTCAACCTGTAGACATGGGTGTCCCGAATCCCGATCCTGGACTTTGAACCCTAGAGGTTGCTCTACATACACCTCTTCCTTTATTGTACTATGCCAAAAGGTGGTCTTTACATCCATCTGATGAAGATTCCATCCTTGCATAGCAGCAAGGGTAATAATAGATTATAGATGAAATAATAATCTGTGTCTTCCTAGAGAAGTCTCAGGAAACACATTTTCCCATCATATCCATGCTTGATCTTATATTGAGGTGACAACAGCTTTGTTCTGTGGTCTAGGGACCATATCCCAGACATCACCCTCCATAATGAACTCGTACTCTGTGTATCACATCCTTCCAGACTTGATGCTTTACAGCTTTCCCAAATGATTCTGGCTCATATTGTACTCATGGCAGTTAGATACCTCTGGTATTTATATGGCTTCTCGGATTTCTTCCGGAATTTCCCCCTTGAAGCCATATGTCTTTGAGCCATGAGGGTTGTAGTCTCCTTAATGGCAGCTTCTCTTGAGAGAGAAGACATCTGTAAGAACATCCTCCCAAGGCAGCGTATCAGATAAGTTAGAATGCATCAGATGCCTTTGTGACACTTGAGGAATGAGGAAAAGTCCCCTATGCTTTCCTTTGTACCAATCCTGACAAATGTCCTCATGATTGGGCATCCCAGACACTAACTTTTTTTGTAATCATGGGCCTAAACCTTTCTCGCCCACTGTCAAGGCCTTTCAAGAATCATAGCCATATACTGCCATATGTCACTGTCCTACACATTAAGAACAAATAAAGATGATTTACATGCAGAAGATGCTTTCTACTTTCGTTCCTATGGCCTTTGTTCTTGATGTACCAAACAAATCTCACAGAGAATATTGCTGCTTTAAACTCTGCCAGCCCATCAATTCCCTTAGTTTCCGCAAGTGTTGTTCTTACTGCCTATACATAGTCTACAACTTATCACAGCTACTGCGCATAATTCATATCACCATCTCTATCGTCATAGCCATAATATATGTTGCAACCAACGCTGCTCCAAAAGACTTCTGTCAAGGATACATCTTCAGTTCACTATTTGCATCACTGCCCCTGTATTAGAATTCACTCTCATTTAGATCATTGTCATCACTGTCATATCAAGGTCACTATCATATCCTCACTGTTATATATATATATCACTGTTCTTACATCAAGGTTCATTTTATGGAACAAATTCACTGTATTGTCAAGGCCATTTCAATATAAGATCATTGCCTTGTCAAGGGCACGGACATATCAAGATTACTTGTCATGCATTAGGGTCACTGCCATTTATATATTGATGTCACTGCTAAACCAAAAATCACAGCCATACTAAGTATGAATTCGAGCCATGGATAATGTATGCGAATCACTGAAACCTTGCGAGCCATAGAACATGATGCGAGCCATAGAATCATTGTAGTAACAAATACATGCCACAGAGTATTGTGCAAGCCATTGTAATAGCTAATGCGAGACTGTAATAACAAGAGCGAGCCACTCACAAATAAAAAATGCGAGACTGTAGTGACGATCCACAAAGATCAAGTCATAGAAATATATGCGATGCATAAAGTATAGTGATGCCATGACGCCACAGAGTATAGTGATACAGGCTATAGAGTATAGCGATGCCACTGTGCCATAGAGTATGGCGATGCCACGATGCCACAGAGTATGAGCGATGCCTCTGTAATACGATGTCATTGTAATGTAATGCCACTGTAATGTTGTTAATTTCTCGTGAATTGGGTGTACTCAGCCAAGACCACCGTACCCCTTGCAACAAAGCTGTAAATGAGAGATTGCTGACCCATATATCGCACTTGACAACTTCGTTGTTCAATGTATTTCAGTCCAGCCCAATCCAGACGAGGCAGATCGAGTGAAACAACAAATTCCAAAAAACAATTCCAGTCAGGACAGCGAAATTAAGGATGATCAATGTCAATTGGACACGGATTGACAATGGCAGCCTCACATGTTGCCCGTTAATCTCCATGCTGTCGTTGACATCTTTTTAAGCAGCTCCAGCTTTGTGCTAAGGCCTGCGGCCTAGCACAACAGCATTAATAGCATGCCTAGATTGTCATTGAGAATAAATTTACTCAGCCCAAAATGACAATTACATCACAAACTCAGGAAATTAGGCCAGCAAGGAGTATGAGCATCGAATTTTAAATCTGAGATGCCATGTGGTGCAAACCCTTTTTGGAAATTGACGGCACAGACTATTTTCCAATTGACAGTAGACAAATCAGCAGCCTGCGGGTGACGTCTCTTCAACCAACGTAGCAAAAATAATAATAAAAACTTTACCTTTCTTAAAATTTTGTCGATAATCGACAAAATAAAATAAAATTGAGGGTTGTTCAAACCCGTATCCACGCAACAAATATCGGTCCTATCATATACCGATGAACTTAATTTTCGTGGAAATTTTGACTCAGCCGCCGCCGGTTGTAGTGAAAGAATTTGATAATTTTAATTTAGCACGGAAGTAAGTTCTGTTCCTTCCGCGAATTAGTTCGAAACTGCCGCTGAGACGGTGCAACTGGGTCACTGATAATTTTTACGATGAATTTTTGTGCGGAGGTTTGAACAAACAGACCAGCGATCTTTCCAAAATCTTAGCAGCTCGGCGCAACAAGGAACGGCGAAATAATGGATCAGCCCTATATTATGATCAATATGGGCTTTATCTTCTCCTAGCTCTGATACCATGTTAATTTCTGAACATGTTCTATGCCATTTTAGATTAGGGCACACAATACTAAAGCAGATAGAACATATTAAAAGATCGATGGAAGACAAGCCAAAACAGAGATAATGAATGGTGGCGTTACAGTGATCAGCAGGATGCTTCTACCAGCAAAGTCTCCAATAGGTCATTCAGCCAAGCGTGTCACACATAACCCCAGAACAACCCAAACAAAGAACACTCCATAAATACGTAGCATCAAGAACGCAGCTCCATCGCCATTAAGAGAGAAGAAAATCCTCCACACAATGTGTGTATAATGAACTCCAAGTCTCTCCAATATATAGGCATCTTTGGGGGTTTGTGACACGCTCTTTAAGACATTTAAGTCTATATTATATTCGAGGCTGACCTAGCACATAAGTGGAATAAATTCAAAGTACATGTTCTGCTTATCCGATCGCGATGATCTTTAGATCAATCTTACACCTCTTCGAAAGAGGAATCCAATAAAAATATTGCGATTGTCATTTGAGCAGCACAACCCGGAGTTTGGACGTAGTTGTCCAAATTTAACAACATTTTCCAGGATACATAACAGAAACCAACCAAGATATAAATTCAGGAAAAAGATGGGTTTTAGGGATACATGCAGACAACAAACGAGACTTTTCCATGGCAGCATAAACCGGAGAAGCTCTGTTGTTCAGGAGAACTTGTTGGTAAAACGGAAGATGAACCAGGGAACAATTTGTGTCTTGGATATCCCTCTTAGCATCCATGAGAGGGATATGACTAGCAGAACCCGACAGAGATGAACGCTTAGCCATGATTCAGAACTATGACAACTGACGACTTACAGGGTGGCCAATTTTGATAGGGTGACGGAAAATTGAACAGGACACAGCACAAATCAATCACAAATATCAACTTAATCGCAAATGGCATTGGGAGAAATGTGAACTTCATTTAAATAGGAGGCGTGACTTTTAAAATTAAATGTTGACATGACGCGCCAACGAACTGTTAAGTTCACCTGACGTGGAAGACAACTGTGAACAACTCAGCGCCTTACGTCACTGCGGGGGGTCTCGAGGTACGAAAAATTATTTTGGCTTGTGCCCCCGCATTCAATCTCCACCGCTCATTTGTGTTACTCTTGCGGTCAACTCGGTCAACTGCGGAGGCACCCTTCATTTTAATTTGTGCGCTTATTGTGCCCGCGGGTTGAGTCCTTTGGTCGGGGTTGAAGAAATCGTCACATCCCGCTCAATAAAATAATCGAGTTTTAATCTTCGAGAAATGAACCACTCGTATAAAGTCTAAAGTATTTAAACTTTCAACTCTTATGCGATGAACCGAAATATTTTTATGCTAAAGTAATAAGACCTTAACACTTTAACATGTTTTAACAATTTTCTATATTTTTGTATTTTCAAAATTGAAAATAAAAGGATATTGCAAATGATCCACAACAACCTTCACTAAGACTTAAGGTTGTTAGTGATTGTCTAGTGCATGACACATAAAGAGAAGAACTATCCAACATCACTCCTCCTCAATTAGGGAAGAGATGTCTACCAAACAAAGCTTGTCTCTAAGGTACTCAAGCTTATTGTTTGGTAAATATTTAGTCAAAATATTTGCTACCTGTTCATCTGTAGGTAAATAATGCAGCTCCTCGACCCCATCTAGTACCAAGTTTCTGATGTAGTGGTACTTATTATTTATTTGCTTCGTCCTAGCATGAAACACCGATTCTTCTGTCAGTCTTATGTAGATTTCATTGTTAGAATATATATGTGTAGGGCTAAGTGATCCTTCAAATAAATCTAATAATAACTTCCTGAGCCAAACAATTTCTCAACAAACTTCACTAGTAGCAACATACTCAGCTTCAACACTACTCAAAGCAACAGTATCCTGCTTTTTTCTCATCGAAAAGACCATAGAAAATCCTAAACTGAGGCATCGACCTTTTTTGCTTCTACCATCTGTCTCACAGCCACCCCAACCAGATTCTGTATATCTCATGAGAAGGATCTCATTACCATTATATCGAAGGTAGTGATGTATGGTTCCATGCAAATATCTTAGGATGTGTTTGGCTGCTATCCAATGGTCATGCTTTGGCTCCATTTGGAATTGACTGAGGACTTTTATTGCAAAACAAATGTTAGGTCTCGTATTTACCATATACATCAAGGACCAAATCAATGTCCTGTAGCAAGTAGGATCCATCAGACTAGAATCTGAACTCCTCAACTTCTTCAGATTGGCAATCATAGGAGTTGTCATAGGCTTGCTATCCATCATGCCAAATTTCAGTAGAGTCTTGATCACATATTTTCCATGACCAAGATATATTTCACCAGGCTTATGCCAAACATCTAGTCCCAAATTGTAATGCATAATCCCCAAATCCTTCATATCAAACTCAGTTGCTAACTGCTTCTTGCATTCTTGAATTCAATGCTCTACACCAATAACGAGTAGATCATCCACATATAATAATATGATGATTGGTTCATTCTGGACCACCCTGATATAGGGGTTAGAATCTGCAGAACTCTTGGAAAAACCAAGTCTCAATAGGTGTGAATCCATTCTTGCATACCAAGCTCTAAGTGCTTGCTTTAAGCCATATAGATCTTTCTTCAATCTGTAAACATGAGTCTCCCTCTGATTGATTTAAAATCCTTGAGGCTGCTTAATATAAACCTCTCCATCAATAGTCTTGTTACTACTCAAACTGGCAGGGGACCTAAAAGGGTTTCCTAAGAGGACAATTGCTAGGTTAAGGGCAACGGTGGTGGCTTAGCCCACTGTTACCACAGCTAAGGCTCCCTTCTCTTTACAGATTTTCACTGATGGGAGGATTCCCGATGCTTTTGGGAAGCCACTTATAAATAATATATCAAAGAATAAACGTGAAGTGACTCTAGAAACCCTTTCCCTAGGATAGAATGAAGGATGAGAATTGCTTTCCTTTTAAGCAAGGGACTTGATCTTCTAGGAAGAGGGGGTGAGGATTGGAGGGTTGAGGTAGAAGAATGTGAGTTACAAAGGAGGCTATCAATCCCTATAATCCTTTGGGAGCTTGTATTCTCGAGTATTCCTTGATAAATCATCTTTGATGAAGAATGGGACCACACGAGGCCAAGTGGACCCAACTCAGGTTCGGGGATGCAATTTAGCAACTAATGATGTTCCTATTGTGGACAAAGTGAGAGGAAAGGATCAAACATGAATTTTTACTTCAAAAGATCCAATTGATTCAACTAGGTATTTTTAGTGTCAGCATTTGCATCCTGCCATCAATGATAAAAAATCCTCTTTTAATATCATTTTAGGAGTCCCACTCGGAATTTTTTTATCACTCCACTATGTCATACAAAAAATTAGTCACCGATGGTAGCCCTAGTCCAAAAACATCACTCTTCCTCAAATTTGATTACTTGCTGGCATAGTTTCATTCCTTCCTAACTATACACCATCCATAAAGTCAATATCAGTCATGTCATCTTGAAATTCAGTCCTTCAAGGTCTCATTAGGTCTTTTAGGGTTTTCCAAGGTTTCATCAGGTCATTAGGGTTTCCAAGGTCCAATAAAACTTAATCTCCAGTGCATAAGACCAACAAGTAAAGAGTGATGCAATAACATCTCTTCACCATATGAAGATGACTTGTAAAGAAAAATGCTTATTTCATCATGTAATTTTGAGTTCAAATGTAATTTTTTATATTTTCATTATGTAATTTTATGTCTTTCAAAATGTTATAATTTCACCATCCCAAGTTGCTAACTTAGTGTTCCAAAGATGCCAAAGCACTAAAAAGTCAAATTCAAAGAGTACTCAAAGGTCACAAAAGATCAATTTGTCAAAGGAAAGAATCAAGTGAAAGGTATAATGTAAAGTGCAAAGTGAATGTAAAGGAAGAACGTGTGTCCTAAGGTCCAAATCATCAATTTCATGAAGTGTAAAGACCACTAAGACATCCCATTCAAACTCATTTGCACATCCAAAGGTCGAGTTTGCACTCCCTCAGCCCGAGAAAGTCAAATTGTAGAGTCGGAGGTGAAATTTTTCTTAGCACTGCATGTAGGCAAGAGGTGCTGTGCTAAGAGCATTTGGCGCTGAATTTTTTACCTCAGGTGCTGCGCTCCTGGGCAAGGCGCTGCGCTTTTGCCCAGTGCACTGCGCTTATGCCCAACAAGCTCTAGAAGCCACAAAACACCCTCAAACTCACTCAAACTTTAGCAAAGGCTTGTTTGCTCCTTTATCAAGTATATGATACAAAATCATTGCCTCCTTCCTTTCCTAAATGTCATTTTTATTGTGTTTTTCTTCATGAGAAAAATTAACGAAGTGTTTAGTGGAAAACCCTAGTATCACTCCCTCATTATCAATTTGCTGCCCATAAACCCTACACTAGTTTTTCCTAATCCCTAAACCCCTTCCCCATAAAACCCTAAGTCCTAGGCCACTAAAATTCCTAGGCAACCACTACCCGAAACCTGTAATCCAATTATCATTTTAAATCCCCTAAGTATCTTCACCTCCTATCACCCCCCAAAGTTCCCTAATCCCTTCCCTCATCTCCCTAAGTTTTCCTGCCCTAAACCCTACTCCCTAGACCTATCCCCATTCCCATTTCCTCCCCTAGGGTTTCTAGACCAAGACACCATGGAAGAAGATAGAGACTATATGGAAGAGGAGGAAGATAGGCAAGAGGAGGAAGATAGATTGGAGGAGGACAAACAACAAAGAAGGCCACACAAAGGAGGGAGAATCTTAAGGATGGAGCCCACCAACACTAGAGAAATGATAGCCTCACCAATGACAATTTCATGCTTTCAATATGTTGGTTGCCTTGAGTTTTGTAGCATGATTGAAAGTGTACATCATCACCTTGTTTTGAGTAGACTCTTCAGTGTAAACCTCAAAGACAATCAAGTAACCCTAGCAGGTTTGACTTTCACAGTGTCTACATCCATCATTGCTGCTGCCACAGGGATTCCAAACATGGGTGAGAGGTGGTTCAAATCCAAAGATTTAGAGGATTAGGATTATGAGCCATTCATCAAACCAATATACAGAAGTGAGAGGAAGAGGGTCTTTCTTTCTAAACTGAAGCCACCATTGGATTTAGAAGGCCAAATACAGTCAGGAAAACCACTTTACAAAACTTTTTTGGGTCAACAGGGCAGTGAAAAAGTCAAAAAACACCTAAAAAATGACCTTTCTGCCCTATTTCGGAGGCTGGCGCTGCGCTTTTAACTAGTCTTAGGAGAACGAAGTTTTGGAGGGTCAAACCTTAACTATTTTTCAAACTGGGCACAAATCTGGAAATTAGACAGGGCAGGCTTTCCAATGAGCTATCCTGAACTCAATTTGGACACATGGAACCCCCTCAAAAGTGAAGTTGAAGATGGCGCTGCGCTTTTGACACATTTTCTCAGTTTGCTGATATTTCTTAATTTTCTCAAATTTTTCTAGTTTGACCATGGTCAATGGAATTTTTTACCATTGTAAATCATGAATGTAAAAGTAATTATGATGTGGTTGACTTACCTAGGGGTAAATACAGTAGGTGAAAAGTTTTGATGACATGTAATGAATCAGTGTGCAAAAAGTGAGGGATGAGTCAGTTTGACCTCCCTACAATTTAGGTATTCAACTAAGTTTTTGGTGACACACCTCCTCAACTTAGGAATTGGACCCCCGAGGTTGGGAGAGGTTGTTTGAGGTCTATATCATGTATGTTTTGACTCATTTCACAGGTTGGATGTTGATGCATTGATCAGAGACTCTAGTGTAATCTATTTGGCAAGAAATTAATGAAAGATTTGTAGCTATTTCTTTGGGATACCCGTGGTATGTAAATTTAGCACTTTTCTTCTTATGTCTCATTATGTATGAATGTTTTGTTTAATGATCCATTTCATCTTTATTATATGTTGGTTTTCAAGTTGATAAGCATAATACATCTTTCATGCTCTGTTTTGGGAAAATCTTCATAGTTTGTTCATTTTCTTCAGTTTAGAAAGAATACATGTTTTACCTTGCTCTTTCTAGCTCCTCATCAGTATGATCCATCTTACTCTAAAACCCTAAAGTGCTAGCCTTCCTACCTACCTTGCCCCATTGAATCTTTGCAACCCTAATCTTATTTGCCCTGACCTAGCCTCTTTGACCTAATCCTCATCCAACAACCCCAATTTCAAACAATCAAACCCCTATACTCATACCTAGCCTAAAACCCTAATTCATCTAGCCCTCTTGGCTGTGAATCTATGGAGAGAGCCCTCTCCAGTTTGGTAGGGCTAGATACCAAGCTAAAATATTAGTTTGTGGTCACTTCTGTTTGGATTCTTTCTCAGCCTTAAAGATTCGGTGGAGTGATAACAGGTACTAGCCTTGGGAACACCTAGGAAAAGCTTGATCCTATAGCTAGGGCTTGAGGTATCCAGAGATTCCACTGTCAGAATTGGCCCAAATTCGGAGGAGAGTGAGGGGTCCCACTAGTGCAGTTGCCTCTAGGAGATCGAAGTTTTCCCGTGGCTAGATTCTCAGGAAATTGATGCCCTAGGTTACCTGATGGGGCTAGACCTGGGGAAAAAGGGAAAAATGTGAAAACGAGGGGAAAATGATCACCCTTTTGTGAGGGACCAATGCCTGATTCACTTGTGGATATGGAGTCAAGAATAATTAAGAAGATGGAATGTATTCTTATCATTCAAGGAGGCTTCAAAGTCAATTGCGTCCAATGTTAGAGGCTAGAGAAGAAAAGTGACTTTAAAACATTTATACTTCTTGCAAATGGTGAAGGCTTATCAAGATAACACGATCTCTAGGAAACTTCATTCATATAACATCACCCATACACATATATATGCTAAAGTAGACACATAATTCCACATTTAACATATGCAACACTTAGCCCTAATCATAATGAAGTTCAAATGTATGCAACAACAAGAAAAATGACATCAAATTTTCACTTATACGTTACAAAATATATCCAACCAACATCACATTCGCAATATAAGAAGCTCCAAGATAAAGAGAAACCAAATCCATACATCGAAATTCACCCATCATCCAAAAATCTCCACCAAAGAAAAAATGCAAAATTCTCTTAAGAGAGAGACATCTCAATCCAAGTGATCATACAAATGAATCCAACTAGCTCATATTTATACACCTTTGAGGAGTTTGATTTAGCTAATGAGTCTACATTAGCCCCTAAACATAAAATAATGTGCAAATAACGTAACTTTTGGTGACAAGCCCACCAAACTAGCTGATAGATGGAATAGTAAGCCTCTCAGGAGGTCAAATAATAATATGTGCATGTCGTTGGGTCCTCCAAAGGCCTACTAATATTCAAAAGTGCCATAATGATGAATAAACTCTTCAAAATGTGATGGACAAGGGGGTGCCCCCTTGTTCTGCAAGTAGTAGACCTGTTGTGCTCCCAATGGGTGTGGGGGCACACTAGTGACCCCGTGGGTCTCCATATGAGTCGAAGATGCATGTAATCCTCTATAGGGGCTCAAATGATGGAATGAACCTTGCCATTGCATCGTACAAGTCCTGGGACACCTCCGAAGTGTGTGGTGCTCCTGTGGGGTCTGCTGGGCATAGTGGACCAAGTGCATCATCCTCGTCCCAAAGGTGGATCTCTAGTAATCTTTGCACATTGGTGGGGATCCATGGAGTGTTTTTTGTCGCTGTGGAGTCCCATGACTCTCTACACACACCCTACATGTGCCAATGTAGCCCGTTGGGAAGTTAGGACCCCATATAGGGAGACCAAACCCAAATGGACACCATCTGCAATCCTGCATAAGATCCAATGCGTCCCCTAGCCTTCCAGTGCAACAAGTCATTAGATTAATCATGTAAAAGAGGCTACAAACCATAAACAACAAAGTGGACACTTCATAATGGCATGTCCTTCCGTAGTGGGCTTTGGCATGTGCTAATGTCTCCAAGCTCCAAAGGGGGTTAGCCAAGTACCTTATTAGGTGATTTCAACCCTTAGAGGGGATAGTATTTCCAAGGAACATCCTTCAAATGGTGGTGGCATGTGACAAAGAAGTGAAAAGGAGTAGGGAATGAGAGGGGCAATAATGGGCCACATATTCTGGCACAAGGGCAACTAGATAAGGGGAAGCCCATACTTGGGCATATAATGTGTAGGAGAGAGAAATCGTGGTACATGAGGTGCCCCGACCTTGCTTTTTCCATGTTTCTTTATATGCCTTTTGATTTTTATGAATTTTGTTTAATTAACTGCTCGGGGCTCAAAGGACAAGAGCACGATGTGCATGATTACCCCTTTTTAGGTAGGGCGGTTCTTGCCCTCCATGGGTCGGGACAATCATGAATTCCTGAATGATAAATGAGCCTCATTTAGGGCCTATGGAAATAGGGTGATGACCATGGGTATGGGATAGAGCTCATGTATTGGTTTTTTCCCACGTGCTAATTATTTTAGTCCTGACCATCTTTTTCATTTTGTGGTACAATTTCCTATTGAGTGTGGCCATTTATGCTTTTACTTTTTCTTTTAGCTGCTTCAACCTCTGAGGCATCATTCCAGGCCTGACCCAAGGTGGGGGAAAAGGGATAGGAAGGTTGACCCTATGTGGGCCCAGAGAGGCAATGTGGACCCAGGTGGGATAAATGATGAATGGGGGTATAGTGAGTGGAAAGCGAGCAATATATGCAGATGAAGGAGTGGGACCATGCACCCAAAGTCGGGGTTTGCCGAGTAGTACCACCCTAGAACCAAATGGTCAATAAAGGAGATCCCACAGGGCTAAGGTCCAAGGGTAGCATCCAAAAGAGATCAAAGGGACAGGAGCACAAAATAAACCCACTCTTTCCGCCAAATCCCCCCATCAATCCATGGCCAGAAGTGTCCATGATAAGTAAACCCAATACTCAATTACCAAATGATAAGACTTACCTTTAGATTCGGGAGGCCCACCTTCAAACATACGATCAATACAGATGGGTGAGGGACCACATGGTTGGCTCAGGTGGCAGAGAAATGGAACAACGAGCTAGTTGAAGTCTCTGGTTGCTAAGTGACATATTTTCGGAATTTTGTTACCCACGAAGTGGTGGGTAACAAGTCCCATTCAAAAAATATTTCTTAAGATCCATTTGATGGATGTTCCATCCCATAGCAACAATGAAAGAGATAAGAGATCTGATTGTAGTATATCAAGTTGTAGGAGCAAAAGTTTCCTCGTAATCAATACCTTCTTTCTGTGAGAAGCCCCTTGCTACAAACCTTGCCTTGTATTTATGAATGCTCCTGTCAGCGACATGCTTCATTTTATATATACATTTTGAAGTGACTATGGATTTGCCACTCGGTCTAGGAACAATTTCCCAAACATCATTCTTCATAATTGACTGGTATTCTTCCTGCATCGCATTCCTCCACTCTTGATATTTAGCTAGATATTCATATGAGGAAGGTTAAACTTCAACGAGCTTCGTCATATATGCTGCATATCCAGAATAACTTTTAGGTCTTTTACTTTCTCTAATTGTTTCTGTTACTATATGTCCTTCTGCTTCTTGTACAATTGTCCTCAACCAAGAACGTCTCTTACGAATTTCAGGAACAACAACTTGCTGAACAGGCTCACTAGGTCCTTCAACGTCTTCTTGATTTGATGTAGAGTTTTGACCATTGTTGTCCCTAGAGATATGCTAAAAAACGGGTACCTCTTCTTCATATGAATCAACTAGAACATCTTTTTATTTCTTATAAGCCACATTTTCATCGAAGATGACATCCAAACTTACTTCAATATAACGATCCTCTTTAATGTAGATTTTCTATGCTTTAGATGAAGCACTATACCCAACAAAGATGCCCTTCAAACTGGTACGATCCAACTTCCTTTTGTCCTTTGGTTTATGCATATGAACAAGACATCCAAATATTTGAAGATGATCCACACTCTACTTCTTTCTTGTAAATGCTTCTTTCGGTGTCATGTTGTTGAGAATCTTGTGTAGACTTCCATTTTGTAAGTATACAATTGTTATGCATGCTTCTCCCCATAAGAATTGAGGGAGTTGTTGATCATGTAGCATGGCTCTGACACGTTCTTTAATTCCTTTGTTCTTCCTTTCAACTGCACAGTTCTGTTAAGGATTATAAGGAACAATTATCTTCTTCTTAATCCTTGCTTCCTTGCAAAACACTATAAGTTCCTTGGAGGTATATTCTCGACCATTATCAAACCTCAGGCAGAGTCTCGATCTTTCTTTTTGTTAGATTCTCCACTTCATTCTTGAATTCTTGAAACTTCTCGAATACCTTATCTTTGTTCTTGAGGAGGTATAACCATGTCTTCCTTGAGAAATCATCAATGAAGGTCACATAATATTGAAGTCCACTAAGTGATTTCATTGCCATAGGACAACATACATCCGAGTGTATGAGATCCAAAACTTCCTTAGATGTGGTGTCATTTTTTGTAATGGCTTGTTTACATTCTTGCCTAGAGCACAACCCTTACACGTCCCTTCATGTTCTTCCTTCAATTTGGGGATGCCATTTAACATTTGAGCGGCAAATTTTTGTAATGAAGGTGTCCATACCTTCTATGCCATAGATCATAAGGGTTCACATCTAAGTGAACTAGGGCTTGAGAGAGAGTTGTAAAAAGTTTATCTAATGCCCCCTCACGAATCCCAATTACCCTAGCATGATCAATACTAGAGTCCTTACCCCAAACCAAAACCTTGCCATCAACAAATGCAATTCTATCACCCTTATCCTCTAGAGTCTAGACAATAAATAGACAGTGATTTTTTCTTCAAACCTGGAACATATAGAATATTATTGAGATGAATACTTCAACCAGACTCGATCTCCAATGAAGTAGATCCAATACCTTTCACTGGATATCTTTGAGAGGATGTACCTTTTCACAAAGTCTGGAGTTGACTACATTTACCTATCATATGTTTGGAAGCACCATTGTCAATAACCCATACAATTTTGTCCTTGAAAGTCCCAGATAAAGAGAAAAATAAGCTTCCATCCATCACTTATTTTGCTTGCTTGGAGATGATTTTTAAGATGTAACCCTTGATGTATATATCGAGATTCCCGAGAAACTTGAAACCCTTCTTCATAACCCTTGCCATAGTGCCAACTAGGATGTGATCGTGAGTCTCCTTCTTGCACCTTAGCTCTGATTCCGTGTTGGAAAATTAGGAGATTGTTGTAGCCGCTGCAACAACCCTCCTAAATTTTTGACCCTCCAAAATTTTGGAGCCCCTGCATCACAAAGCTCAACTTGAGACACTTACCAGCAGGCTTTCTTGCCTTCATTTCTTTCTCAAGTCTAACTCTCGGAAGTTTGGAGACTGTTTTTTCTGCTTAAGATTAGGTCGCATCAAGTCTCTATCTTTAAACCTAAATCGTGCGACCTTGCGAACTCTTCATTTTTGCCTATGTCATCACTAAGTGACGCTTTTCAAAATTTTGACCCTTCTCCCTTGTCGCGACCTCGCACAAGTCTCTAAGTTGCACAGGTTGCACAGGTTGTAATTCATTTGATGTTTGAGTCTCGTGACCTAAAAAGGAAGGAGCTCCAGCCAAAAAAGGTGCAAACTGAAAACAACATTACAACTTTTGAATGGTTAGACTATGCAAGACAACTTTATGAGCAGGATACCAAGGTTGACCCTCCTCCCTTGGTCAACACAGACACAAAACTCTTCACGATGCAAGAGGTAGAGATGGGTATCAAGAAGTTGGGTGCTGGAAAAGCAAAAGACTTAGCTGAACTCCAAGCAGAGTATTTAAAGTGGGGCTTAAAAATTCTTTCACCTCACATTACAAAAATCTTCAACAACATCATACAGTAGGGGCTCCCCTCAGATTGGACAACTAGTATGGCAATACCTCTTTACAAGAGTGGTGACGTCAATAATCCCTCCATTTATAGAACCATAATGATAAACCCCTTGTTTGCAAAGTTATTTGGAAGCATGTTAGAAAAGAAAATCAGCAAGTGGGCGAAAGAAAGAGATAAACGTGCTAAAAGGTAAGCGGGTTTTAGACCTAAACATTCCATAGTTGATCATTGTATAACTTTAAGGCACATCATTGAAAAAGTTTGGGAAAAAAAGGAAGAGGTTTTTTGTTGCTTTGTTGATTTCAGAAAAGCCTTTAACACGGTTCCTAGGCATTTGAGAGCAGCTGTGCATAGATTGTACGAAGAGGTGAAAGTCAAAATTATAACTTCAGCAGGGACTTCTAAAAGTTTTAGAAGCGATATCGGGGTCAAGCAAGGTTGCCTTTTGTCTCCTACCCTCTTTGGTTTATATATTGACAAGCTTGAAGAGTGGCTAAATTCGCAAGGGGGTGATAGTTTCCATTTGAGCAAGTTCGTTATAAGGCTTCTTTTGTACGCAGATGACCTTATACTGATTGCTAAATCAGCTCTTGGTTTGCAAGAGCACTTACATTCCCTTGAGTACTTCTGTAGAAAGGTGGGGATGCAAGTCAATATTAGCAAAACAAAACTAGTGGTTTTCTCTAACAAAAGAAAACATAATCAGCATAAGTTCTACTTCGAAGGCAACATTCTGGAAGAAGTTGCAGACTACAAATACCTCGGAATTGACTTCAACAGAAATTTAAATTGGGATGGTTGTAGAAAGAAAAGAACTTTGTGGGGTTGGAAAGCATTGTATGCTCTTCAAAACAGGTGCAGAGAGGCGGAACTGTGGGACAGGAAAACCACTCTAACTCTTTTTGGGCTTCTAGTGATTCCGGTGATTCTCTACGGTTGTGAGTTGTGGGCCAGAAACACAACCGACATGCAATGGAAACAAATTGAGAAAATTCAGAAGTGTTTGATTACAAACAAATTCAAAATTAAAAGTGCAGTTTCTTATGATATCTTGTTAAGTGAAATAGGGGCTGCTCTGATTGAAGCAATTGCTATGGTGTGAGTCATAAGATATTTGAAAAAAATTGAGCAAATGGAAGAGGGTAGATGGCCTAAGGCTGTGTTTAATGACAGATTGTGCAAAAGAAAGAAGACTTGGATGAGGCAAAATATCAAATGGTTTAGTAAATGGGGTATTTGCTTGGGCAAGTGTCCTACAAATAGTAAAGAGATAAAAACTTTTGTTATGGATAAGTTCCACAAATGTATCTGGGAGAAAGAGTTAGGGAGAAAGAAGAAGTACTACATTGAAGAGTTTAACCCCACTCATAATCATCAACAAAAAGCGTACATAGGTGCCAATATTTTTTTGCAGATCTAAATTCTTATTGCTCAATTAAGGACTAATTCTCATCAACTCCGTTGTGAAACAGGGCGCTGGAAAAGGCCAAAAGAAATGTGGGAGGAAAGAGTATGTATTTTTTGCTCTTCCGAAAAAGTGGAAACAGAAAAACATTTCATTTTAGAATGCGAGGCCTTCAAAGATAGTAGGGAAAACTATGCAGGTATTCTGGCAGCTAGCTCCTGGGATAATCTATTCAGCGAAGAGTTTGTCGAGAAGTTGGGAGAATTTATTTTAAAACTCCACAGGAAAAGGGCTGATTACATGAGCCAGACAGAGAAGCAATTTGTCCCATAGGCTATTTGTAGCCTCGTGGACGTTAAAATTACTTTCTTTCTTTCTTTCCTAGCGATCCCAAAAGGGTTGCAAAGCTCGCAGGGGTCACAAAGTGGCAAAATCCCGAAGTTGCGATCCTCGCAACCTCAAAAGGGTGTGAAGGTCGCAAAGGTCAGAAGAGTCGCTATTGTCGCAAAGGGAAAACTTCAAAGTTGCGATCCTTACGACCTCCCGATCGTGCGACCCTTTTATATATAGTCGCTTGAGCCATTCCTTCATTTGTTCAATTCGACGAAGCATTCGAGACCCTGGGCAACCCTATAGGAGCGCGACTTCTTCTGAGTAAGTGGCTTTTCACCTCCCAGTAATGGTTTTGTTTTGCCATGTGTCTTCTACTTGCTCCCGATCCTCCACCTTCCCCCTAGGAGGGTTTTATTTACCTCAGCAACTCTTCCAAAATCCATTTCTGTTCCTAAAACTCTCCTAACTGAGCATTTAGCCTTTGCACCTCCTCTGCATCACCAACTAAGCCCATTCCTCATCCACTTAGCCTCTTTTGCCCCTTTCTTGAGTCCTTTTGGCCTTGAGAAGCCCATAACTCAAGGATTTAGCCTCGACCCCTTCGCTGAGCCACCCTGACAGAGAGGTTCCACGGATAAAAATCACGATAGGTGAATTATTATGACTTGTGACCTCATCAGCCCTGCGACTTTTCAACCCTCGCGACTCACGCGACCTTGCAACCTCATCAACCTTGTGACCTCGTAACCCCCACGACTCTCACAACCTTGCGACTTGTCCCTCCTTGCGACTTCCCTTCCAAGTTGCATAAGTCGTGAATTTTTCCAAATTCACTCTTGCGACCTCTCCCAATTATGCGACCTTGCGACTTGTCCCACACAAAATCTTTCCTCAAGCTCTGCTAAGCATCCGGTGACCTTGATTAGTTAATTTTGCTTCCAATATTTATATTATCCATGCCATCTGTCTTATCATGGGATTGTCTTTTTGACATGTCGGGTGGTGTGGATCTCGATTGCATTTCGATTTCCTCTTTCTCAGGCGAAATGGCACCACTGGTGACCAAGAATTGTCAAAAGAGTCCTAAGGTCAGCACGTAGGAGAGTCATCTGATCCCGTCACCGCTTCCCATTTACAGAAACATCGCATGCGTCCTCAACAAAAGCACCAAGTGGACTTGGTATGATGTTTTCTCAGAGTTGTCCAACCCGGATATCCCATAGGACCAAGAGGATTTCCCTGTATACATATATGTCAAAAGGTCCAAACTCCACCAGGTTGTGGCACACCCGCCCTATCTTCCCATGTGTAGAGGTCATTGACTGGATCTTGCATAACATGGACACCACGAAGTGGGTGATAAGGAACCACGCCGGGCAGCCTTTCACAACTATTCATTCAGTATACATAATGACATATTACGGGCTGCCCGAAAAGGAAGAATCATTTAATTTAAGGTGGCTGGTAGATTACAAGGTTCTAGTCCAAAATACTGTCAAAAGCTGGTGGCTGGACCCTTCTAAATTTCGGGCAAAGAAAGATCAATTGTATAACATGGAAGGCTTACGGAAAGTATATCAACTCATTGCAGCCATGATGAGAAGACTATACAATAGGGCCGACATTAGCACTTTTCAAGTGACATGGGTCCCTATAATGCATATGGTTGCTACCAAAGGAATGATCTTCAACTGGGCCAATATCTTAGTCTCAGTGTTAAGGACCAACATTAGCGCAACACAGGTTCCAGAGGAAGGCCAACCATCCGAGTCTTACATGGCCTCATATTTAATGGATTTCATCTGTTCTAGGTGTTACTTTGACCATTGGAGTTACAACTGGAATGCGGAGACAGGAGGGCCAATACACAAGTACTTGCAGGTTTTCTGGGATTCACGTTATAAGAAGGAACATGACTCCATACCATATGCATTCATCACCCCATTGTACTGACTATTGCACAGACAAGACCCCCCATGTATGTCTAAAATAGCCATGGAGACTACCACTAAGGTGGCGCATTGGTTCCTCATACAAGGGGGCACGTTCATCAGGGTCTTTGGTTCCTGCGAACCTCCCCATGCTCTTCCCAATTTTGTCACTGACAAATTACTATTGTAGGAGGTATGTTACCAAATGACGACAGACTTTTCATAGACATTAAGCAAAGGAAAGAAGAAGCCTTTGCCAATATTTCGTCTTACTATTAGGGCATACATAGTGGAGAACTTCAAGGAAGTCGAAGCAACGATTGAATCAATAAAGGGATTCCATTTCGTGGTGTTAAACTACCGAACCTATGACCACGACATGATAGTGGAATCCCACTGCAAGAAGTCCAACTTCAATTGGTCATACCAACACACTGTACATCCTCACGAAGACGAGGTCAGAAACTGGTATAATTCAGAACGAAGACTCGACTCGGATGAGGAACTAGAAGATGAGGATGAGCAGGACGGGCATTCTCAAGGGAACGTAAGCTTGCAAGAAAGGTCGACTTCAATGAACTTTGAAGAAAAGGAAGAAGCAAGGGGAGACATCAACGAAACAAAAGAAGCAGAAAAGCAAAGAAGTTGAAGAGACCCCAAGTAGCGAAGGGGAGGAAGAAGACGACGAGACTTTAGAACAAATAAATGCGTCCCAGGCAAGGCAGAAGTAGGAGCTCTAAAGGAAGAGAGAAGAAGAACTCAAAAAGTTACAAGAATCATAAGATCAACAACATAAAGAAAAGGAAGGTGAGGAAGAAAACAGCGGGAGGAAGAGCAACAAAAATGGCAACAAGAAGAGGAATAACTAAAGAAACCAGAAGAGGCGAAGAAAAAGAAAGAAGAGGAGGAAAAACAAAAGAAGAGGGAGGAAGAGCAGAGGAAAGCCAAGGAAGAGGAGAAGAAGAAACAAGAGCAGAGAGCGCAAGAAACAAGAGGAAATAATTAAGAAGCAAAAGAAAGAAGAACAAGAAAAGAAGAGGCTGGAAGGAGAGAAAAGGAGAAAGGAAGAGGAGGACAAAAGAGAGTAAGAGGAGGCTAGCAAAGTAGCATAAGAGGCCATGGCACAACAACATCTCAACCAACATGCAGAGCTACCTCCATTGGATATCCCTCCATCCACTCCCATCATTGGAGGACACTTTCCCCTCAGAGTTCTAGGCCTTCTAGATGAGGCATAGGAAGAAGTGTTAAACTTGAACAAACTCACCTTTGATCAAGTCAACCACAAGATCATGCAGGAGAGGAGAAAATTTTACGATAGGAACCCAGCAGAACCTTTATCCGTGTCTACGGAAAAGTAAATCGTCGTGGACACTATGGTAAATCTTGAAATGATCACCTCAGCAGGGACTTCCTTCATGACTGCAACTGAATTGAATGTTGGGAGGATGAGCAAACAAAATGCAGATCTACAAAACAAACTATCTGGATATGAACAAAGGACTGCCAAGGTGGAAGAAGAGAAGAGGAATCTAGAAGAAGAAAACATAGCCCTTCGCCTAGCTCATTTAGGCATAAAATAATTGTAGTCCTCAATAAGAGAAGAAACCGAGACCTTGGGAGGAGCCATGATATTAGTTTATGAAGATATGATGAAGTTACATCATACAATCGCTCCTATCCTAGCTATACAATCTGACAATAAAGAGAAGTCTTTCAGGCTAAATGAGGCCTCCACGGCACTGTACAACATCCATGAATGGACCAACAGGTATCCAAAGGCCCCAAAAACTCTTCCAAAGAAGGATTGTGCTACTACTTAAAACGATAAAGTGTCGTTGTGCATGAAGAACCAATCACGTGATAAGTTGGCTAAGGATGTGGACAGAGTCCTTACTTCATACAATCATATTCTAAGCGGGCTAGATTCATTGGTTGAAGTTCATGGTGTACCTTCTCTCGGGACAGTAGGGACAGTTTGAAACCATGAGGAGGTATTGCAAGAAATCCAAAAATTACTTGGTCCATTCAAGCAAGCCTCAACTCAGGCGATTTGCAGGTGGCAAAGGAGAGTATCAAGCAGTATGTGGTGGAACCGGTCAAAATATACACAAAGTTGGCAACCTTGTCTAATCAGATCAAGGCCAAGAAAGGTACTCTAGTTCCAGATGCTTTCGAGTGCCTCCATAGACATGGTGAAGAACTACCACAACTAGCCCCGATCGCTGCTGATTACAAGATGTGGCAAAACTACCTCAAAGAGTAGCAACACATTGAGGCCCCAAATTTTTCAATCACTAGATTGTTAACATAGAGTCGGTTCATTTTTTGTTGCATGGCCTCATAGAGTAGAGTAGCAAAATTAGGAGTCTGGAGAATCATTAGGGAGTCGAAAGGTCATAGCTATAGCTCAAAGGTCACAAGGGAGACCAAGAGTCATGGGTAACCCAAGAGTCACCTTTTATTCTTTAAATACACCCTCTTGTCCTTTTGTAAAGGACTTTTGGCTTTGGACTATTTTTGGAGATATATTGTTTGTGAGAACTTATGCTCTTTTTGTGAATACAAGGAGTAATAACTGCTTTTCACTATTGGATCTGATGAAAGGCTCTTGTGCGGTGGTGCTAATGAATATAGTTTTCTAAATGAATTGAAAGCTTCTTTGAGTTGTGATGCACTCTCCTCTCATGTATTCTCCGGTGTTATAAGTTTTCTTACAACATATGGATGGTATATGATATGCTAACCTCATGCTATGTTGATAAACTTCTTTATTGATATAGGAACCGTATTATTTTGTATTGTGCACTTGTTATGATTCAATTACTTAGCTATCACGAACTCTTTCTCGATTGTTGAGTTTATTACTGGTATGTGTGTGATCTTATTTAAGGTTTTGCTAACAATGTTTTTCTTAAGATTCATGCTTTAAAGTCTCTTCTTGCTATTCACGGTATTTGTTCTACAAGGCACTCATCAATTACTTGTTTGTGTTTATTAAAGCTTGTACGTTTGTTTTCTCAATAGGTCCCCTCTTCGTTCGAACCAACTTCAACCAACAAGATGGCAATCGAGCCTACATACCGGATGGGATCCCTAAACCAAACGGTGTAGAGTCTAATTGGGATTCTGCATCGGGGAGATCCCCTAACTTTTGTTGGTAAATTCCAGCCCGTCAACTGATTTGGCGCCAGAAGGAGGGCATGTGTTGGTGCCTGATCTATTGAGTGAAGAAACATACAAGCTTTAATAAACACAAGCAAGTAATTGATGAGTGCCTTGTAGAAAAAATACCATGAATAGCAAGAAGAGACTTTAAAACATGAATATTAAGAGAAGCATTCTTAGCAAAACCTTTAGTAAGATCACACACATAGCAATAACAAACTTAACAACTGAGAAAGAGTTCGTGATAATTAAGTAATTGAATCATAACAAGTGCACAATACAAAATAATATGATGCCTGTATCAATAAAGTAATTTATCAACATAGCATGAGGTTAGCATATAATATACCATCCATATGTTGCAAGCAAACTCATAACACCGAAGAATACATGAGAGGAGAGTGCACCACAACTCAAAGAAGCTTTCATTTCATTGGGAAGACGATATTCATAGCACCACCATAGAAGAGCCTTTCATCGGATCCAATAGTGAAAATCAGCTATTACTCCTTGTATTCACAAAAAGAGCACAAGTTCTCAAAAATAATATATCCTCAAAAAATAGTCCAAAGCCAAAAGTCCCTTACAAAATGACATGAGGGTGTATTAGAGGGTGACTCTTGGGCTGCCCATGAATTTTGGTCTCCCCATGACTCTTGGTATCCCTCATGACCTTTGAGCTACCTATGACCTTTCGACTCCCTCATGATTCTCTAGACTCCTAATATTTTCTACTCTACTTTATCTTGCCATGCAACAAAAATGAACTGACTCTATGCTAACAATCTAGTGATTGGAAAATCTGGGGCTTCAATGTCTTGTTGCTCTTTGAGGTAGGTTTTCCATAGCTTGTAATCAACAGTTATTGGGGCTAGTTGTGGCAGTTCTTCCCCATGTATGTGGAGGCACTCAAGAGCATCTGGAACTAGAGTACCTTTCTTGGCCTTGATATGATTAGACAAGGTGTCGAACTTTTTCTATATTCTGATCGATTATGCCACGTACAATGGACCAAGAAATGTTTGGATTTCTTGCAATACCTACTCCTAGTTTCTAACTGTCCCTACTGTCCTGAGAGAAGGTCCATTACGAACTTCAACCACTGACTCCAACCCGCTGAGAAGATGATTGTATGAGGCAAGGATTTTGTCCACATCCTTAGCCAACTTATTTCGTGACTGGATCTTCATGCGCAACTATACTTTATCATTCTAAGTAGTGATCCAATCCTTCTTTGGAAGAGTTGCTGGGGCCTATGGATACCTGTTGGTCCATTCATGGATTTTTTCAGTGTCGTGAAGGCCTCTTTTAGCTTGGAAGACTTCTCTTTAGTGTCGGATTGTATAGATAGAATAGGAGCCATTGTATGATGTAACTTCATCATATCTTCATAAACTAACGTCATGGCTCCTCCCAAGGTCTCGTTTTCCTCTCTTATTAAGGACTACAATTCTTTTATGCTTGAATGAGGTACGCAGTGGACTATGTTTTCTTCTTCCAGTTTCCTCTTCTCTTCTTCTGCCTTGGCAACCCTTTGTTTAGATGCATATAGTCTGTTCTGTAGCTCGGCATTCTATTTGCTCATCCTCCCAACATTGAATTCAGTTGCAGTCACGAAGGCAGTCCCTGTTGAGGCGATCATTTTAGGATTTACCGTAGTGTCTAGGATGAACTTGTAGTTGACTTGATCAAAGGTGAGTCTGGTCAAGTCTAACATTTCTTCCTCTGCCTCATTTGGAATTCTTATCTCTTTGAGGGGAAGGTGTTCTCCAGTGATGGGAGTGGACAGAGGGATATCCAATGGAGGTAGCTCCACCTGTTCTTTGAGATGTTGTTGTTGTGCCATGGCCTCTTCTGCTTCTTTGCTAGCCTCCTCTTACTCTCTTTTGTCTTCCTCTTACTTTGTCCTTTTCTCTCCTTCCAACCTTTTCTTTTCCTCTTCTTCTTCTTTTCGCTTCTTCCTTATTTCCTCTTGTTTCTTGCGCTCTTCCTGCGCTCTTTGCTTCTGTTTCTTCTTCTCCTGCTCCTCGACTTTCCTCTTCTCTTCCTCTTGCTTATTTTTTTGTTCCTCCTATTCTTTCTTTCTCTTCTCCTCTACTTGTTCCTTTGGTTTTTCCTCTTCTTGTTGCCTTTTCTGTTGCTCTTCCTCCCGTTGTTTTCTTCTTTCCTCACCTTCCTTTTCTTGTTGCTGGTAACCTTCTGATTCTTGTGACCTTTCGAGCTCTTCTTCTCTCTTCTTTTTGAGCTCTTGTTTCTGCCTTGCCACTTATGCATTTATTTGTTCTAAAGTCTCGTCGTATTCTTCCTCCCCTTGGCTACTTGGGGACTCTTCAACTTCTTTGCTTTTCTGCTTCTTTTGTTTCGTTTATTTCTCCCCCTGCTTATTCTTTTTCTTCATTGAAGTCGACCTTTCTTGCAAGCTTACATTCTCTCAAGAATGCCCGTCCTGCACATCCTCATCTTCTAGTTCCTCATTTGGGCTAAGTCTTCGCTCTGCATTATACCATTTTTTGACCTCGTCTTCGTGAGGATGTACAGTGTGCTGGTATGACCAATTGAAGTTGGCCTTCTTATAGTGGGATGCCACTATTATGTCAGGGTCATAGGTTCGATAGTTGAATACCAGGAAATTGAATTCCTTTATTTCTTTGGCTTCTTCTTTGACTTCCTTGAAGTTCTCCACTGTGTATGCCCCGATAGTAAGAGGAGATGCTGGCCAAGGCTTCTTCTTGCCTTTGCTTAATGTCTTTGAAAAGTCGGTCATCATTTTGAAACATACCTTCTGCAATAGTAATTTTTTAGTGACAAACCTAGGAAGAGCATGGGGAGGTTTGTAGAAACCAAAGACCCTGACGAACGTGCCCTCTCGTATCATGAACCAATTTTCCACCTTAGTGCTAGTCTCCATGTATATTTTTGACATACATGGTGGGTCTTCTCCATGCAACAATCGGTACAATGGGGTGATGAATGCATCTGATATGGAATCATGTTCCTTCTTATAACGCGAACCCCAAAAAAACTGTAAGTACCTGTGTATTGGCCCTCCTGTCTCCGCATTTCAATTGTAACTCCAGTGGTCAAAGTGACACCTGGAACAGACGACATCCATTAATATGAGGCCATGTAAAACTCATATGGTTGGCTTTCCTCTAGAACCTGTGCTACAATAATGTTGGTCCTTAACACCGAGACTAAGATATTGGTCCAATTGAAGATTTTTCCTTTGGTAGCGACCATATGCGTTATAGGGACCCATGTCCCGTGAAAAGTGCTAATGTCGACCCTGCCGTATAGTTTGCTCATCATGGCTGTAGTGGGTTGATATAGTTTCCTTAAGCCTTTCGTCTTATACAATTGGCCTTTCTTTGCCCAAAATTTAGAAGGATCCTACCACCAACTCTTGACAGTGTTTTGGGCTGGAACCTTGTAATCTGCTAGCCACCAGCAATTAAATGATTCTTCCTTTTCGTGCAACCTGTAATATGTCATTATGTCTACTGAATGAATAGTTGTGAAAGGTTGCCTGATGTGGTTCCTTATCACCCACCTTGTGGTGTCCGTGTTATGCAAGATCTCGTCAATGACCTCTACACATGGGAAGATAGGTGGGTGTGTCGTAACTTGGCAATGTTTGGACCTTTTGATATTTATGTATACTAGGAAGTCCTCCTAGTCCTGTGGGATATACGGGTTGGAGAACTATGAGAAAACATCATACCAAGTCCACTTGGTGATTTTGTTGAGGATGCATGCGGTGTCTCCGTAAATGGGAGGCGGCGACGAGATTTGATAACTCTCCTGCGTGCTGACCTTAGGACTGTTTTGATGATTCTTGATTACCGGTGGTGCCATTTCCCCCGAGAAAGAGGAAATCAAAAGACAATTGAGATCCACATTGCTCAGAAGAAGTCGTGTTCTTGTAGGGCTTCCCAGGCTCTTGAATGATCCGCTGAATTGAAAAAATGACTGAATGGCTCGAGTGACTATATATAAAAGGGTTTCATGTGCGGGCAATTAATGAGGTCTCAAGGGTCGCAAGTTTGAAGTTTTCTCCTTTCGCGACGTTTGTGACTCTTGCGACCTTTGCGACCCTTTTGAGGTCGCGAGGGTCGCAACTTCAAGGTTTGTCCACCTTGCAACACTTTCGACCTTTGTGACCCTTGCGACCCTTTTGGGGTCGCTAGGTCACGGGACTCGAACATCAAATGGATTGCGACCTCTACGACTTAGCAACTTGTGCGAGGTCGCGACACGGGCGAAGGGTTGCAAATTTGAAAAACGCGACTTAGCGACTTAACTTAGGCAAAAATTAAAAGGTCGCATGGTCTCAAGATTTAGGCTTAAAGATAGAGACTTGATGCAACCTAGACCTAAGCAGAAAATATTATCTCCAAACTTCCAAGAGTTAGACTTTAGAAAGAGTTGAAGGCAGGAAAGCATGCTGGTAAGGGTCTCAAGTTGAGCTTTGGGATGCACGGGCTCCAAAAATTTTGAAGGGTAAAAAATTTTTGAGGGTTGTTGCAATGGCTAGAACAATTGGCGATTCATTTATGTATACTAGGAAATCCTCTTGGTCCTATGGGATATTCGGGTTGGAGAAATCTGAGAAAAAATCATAACAAGTCCACTTGGTGCTTTTGTTGAGGACGCATGCGGTGTCTCCGTAAATGGGAGGCGGCGACGGGATCTAATAACTCTCCCATGTGCTGACCTCTGGACTCGTTTGATGATTCTTGATCACCGGTGGTGCCATTTCGCCTGAGAAAGAGGAAATATAAATGCAATTGAGTTCCACTTCGCCCGGAAGAAGTTGCGCTATTGTAGGGCTACCCAGGCTCTCGAACGCTCTGCTGAATTGAACAAATGACCGAATGGCTTGTGCGACTATATATAAAAGGGTTGCACGTGCGGGCAATTAATGAGGTCGCAAGGTTCGCAAATTCAGAGTCTTCCCCTTTTGCGACGTTTTCTATTTTTGCAACCTTACGACCCTTTTGAGGTCGTAAGGTCGCTAGGACGCGAGGGTCGCTAGGTCACAGGACTTGAACATCAAATGGATTGCAACATGTGCGACTTAGTGACTTGTGCGAGGTCGCGACAAGGGCGAAGGGTTGCAAATATGAAAAACATGACTTAGTGACTTGAGTTAGGCAAAAATTAGGAGGTCACAAGGTCGCAAGATTTAGGCTTAAATATCAAGACTTGATGTGACCTAGACCTAAGCAGAAAATTTGTCTCCAAACTTTCGAGAATTAGACTTGAGAAAGAGCTGAAGGCGGGAAAGGCTGCTGGTAGGGGTCTCAAGTTGAGCTTTGGGATGCAGGGGCTCCAAAAATTTTGAAGGGTCAGAAATTTTGGAGGGTTGTTGCAGCGGATAGAACAATTGGTGATTCATTTATGTATACTAGGAAATTCTCTAGTCTTGTGGGATATCCGGGTTGGAGAACTCTGAGAAAACATCATACCAAGTCCACTTGGTGTTTTGGTTGAGGACGCATGCGGTGTCTCCATAAATGAGAAGTGGCGACGGGATCTGATAACTCTCCCGCGTGCTGTCCTCGGGACTCTTTTGACGATTCCTGATCACCGGTGGTGCCATTTCGCCTGAGAAAGAGGAAATCGAAATGCAATCGAGATCCACGTCGCCCGAAAGAAGTCGCGCTCTTGTAGGGCTGCCTAGGCTCTCGAACGCTCCGTTGAACTGAACAAATGACCGAATGGATTGAGTGACTATATGTAAAAGGGTTGCACATGCGGGCAATTAATGAGGTCGCAAGGGTCGCAAATTTAGATTTTTCCCCTTTTGCGACGTTTGCGACTCTTGCGACCTTTGTGACCCTTTTGAGGTCGCGAGGTCGCTAGGACGTGAGGGTCGCAACTTCGGGGTTTTGCCACTTTGCAACCCTTTTGCGGTTGCTAGGTCGTTGGGTCGCTAGGTCGAGGGACTCGAACATCAAATGGATTGCGACCTGTGCGACTTAGCGACTTGTAGAAGGTCGCGAAAAGGGTTGCAAATTTGAAAAACACGACTTAGTGACATAATTTAGGCAAAAATTAAGAGGTCCCAAGCTCACAAGATTTAGGCTTAAAGATAGAGACTTGATGCAACCTAGACCTAAGCAGAAAAAGTGGTCTCCAAAATTCTGAGAGTTAGACTTGAGAAAGAGTTGAAGGCAGGAAAGCCTGCTGGTAAGGGTCTCAAGTTGAGCTTTGGGATGCTGGGGCTCCAAAAATTTTGAAGGGTTAGAAATTTTGGAGGGTTGTTGCAGTGGTTACAACAATTGGCGATTCACTGGTAGAACCTTAGTATCTTTGCTTGCAACTGACCTTGGGGTTGGAACAAACCTTTTAGGAATGTTTCATTCCCATATTGCGGGTTCCACTGGAATTTCCTTATCACCCTTATTATAGATTAGTAGGCCCTGACCATCTTGACTCGGCTTGTTAACACACAAGGCAAAGATATCTCTGGTGGCTCGACATAGGGGTCCGAATAACAATATGGGATGTATAGATTTTCGGTATATTTGTTACATGTCTCTGGTGTTGCTCCACTGTCAGCGAGCCTGAATAATACCTCACAAAGTCACTACCTAGAAATCACAAATGTTGCTCTACTGCCAGTGAGGCTAGACAGTGCCTCAGCGGAGTCGTTGCATCTCCTCTCTGTGCAGGAAGCATTTCTCTATCCTTTTTCCCTTATTTGATTTTCTTTATGCGCTCATAGCACTTATTCATGTGTGCTTAATAGCACTTAATCTTATGGCATTTATTTGCCTGGGCAGATGAAGGATCCTGACTTATTTTACTTGCAAGAGATGTTGTTTCTGGTTTTTGAGAAACTTTATTGTTTTCCCGAAATATGTTTTCGCCTGTTAAATTTTGTTCTTTCCCATTTGTCGAGTTGCCTGAATCAACCGATTTGTTTCGAATGCATAGACAAGTCAAAAGTTAGGGCTTGTCATTCAAAGATAGAATGTCAGGGAAGAGGGTCCAAAGGAAAAGGAGATCAGTCTTCTAGACAGCGCAGAGATAGCAAGAGGAGACGCAGTTCCGAGCTTGCGAGACGTAGTACTGCGTAGGCTGACGTAGTGACTGCGCAGAGGGAGCAAGGAGCAGCTCAAATTGAGTTGAGGTCAGTGTCAGATCGCCTGTGGTAGTGATAAAATTTCTCACTAGTTTTATTTCCAGTCATTTCTTTGTTTGGATTGCTAGATTAAGCATCGATAATTTTGTAATCAAATTTACTACTACATCATAGTCAAACCCTCAGCTGTTGCACCGATTTTCCCGAGTTGGGTTTGTCTCGAGACTTAGTCATCTATTCTTCCAACGTTTATTTTTCATTCGCAGTATTTGTTTTGTGAAGGTTGCAGTGTATTTGTTTTGTTATTTTCCTTAGCACACAGTAAATAATTTGTTTAATTTATTTAACAAATAGAAGAAACAATATCAGTTGTTGCAGTAAGATTCAGGGTTAGTCGAATTTTCACACATGGTGGGTTCATTGGTAGAGTGGCAGATACTTTGACACATGTAGGATACCATATTATACAGGGTGGTACAAAAGTAGGTGGTGGTGCCTGGGGGTGCATAGAGATATGTCACAGAGTCAGTTGTTATGCAAAGGGATACGACCTGACGCATACATACCCAATTTTAGACCCTAGCATCCAGTGGTGTATAGGGGTATGCAGTGATGAGCAGTCACCTGCAGAGCACGAGGGTGTATGGTGTTGTACCGTGATGCATGGATTTGCACCGTGTAGTAGGACGAGCGACTCACACCACATTAGGTTTGCGAGTGGAGTGACAGATGCATTGGTACATACAGGACACTAGAGGATATGGGGTGACACAGTAGCGATGGTGGCATTCGGTGGTGTACAACAGTGTGCCACAAGGCCCATTAGTATGTGTAATGTTCCAATTTTTATTTTCCTCCATAGTACAGCCAGGGTGGATTTCCAGGGCAGGGGATTGCCAGGTCATTAGAGAAGGTTCGTGTCGTCAGGAGCTTCGGGGGAGTTTTGAGGAGTTTTTACGGGATCTGATGGCATTCACTTGGCATCTTTCTTCATCAACACAATTTGTCTTTCATTCCTTCGCATTCCGAAAACTTTCAAAATTAGCATTATTATGAAGCCTGAATTAATTAATTATGCTCAATGTGGTATTCCAAGAATATTATTTGATGGATCATGGAACACCTCAGTGTAATAGCTCGTTAGAACCGGAATAGGGAGATCTTCAGGATGGGATGCTGAGAAGTGACTTATAGTGCCCAAAGATAGTACCGTGGGCGATGTACTATTTTCCTTAATTAAAAATGACTTTAATTGGTCATTTAATTAAAGGAAAAATAATTAATTGGAGGAAAAGGCCCAAAAGTGACAATTAAATTAAAAGTCACTTTGATAAAGTCAATGGAGGATATTCTAGAATAATAATAAAATAATAAAATAATAAAATAAGATGCTTCTAGAGGCTTAGAGATATATCCATAAGATCTATAAAAGGAGAAGCAAAGGTCATTGGAGATATCTTGGATTGGATCATTGTTTGTGTGAGAGGTTTGAGAACTTGGATTCTCTACTTCAGTAGTAGCCCCAAGACGAAAACCCTCGGGTGATTTAGTGAGAGTGTGCGAGCACCCACTTCTTCCCTTGGTGGATCCATTTAGGATTCACAGGTTGCCGTGATTTATTTCCTGTTTACAGTTTGGAGGTTAGCATCAACATTATAGCGTATCTTGGAGAGTTGTTCCCAGCTATTGTATTGGCATATAATTCTATATAATAAAGCTAGATTTTGTTGTTGTTTTTGCATATCTCATTGCTTCTCATGTTGTGATATTTTAATGAGATTGTCGTATGATTTCTCAGTTTATTGTTTCTGTCAAATTTCTGGCGTTTTGGTTGTATTCTTGGTGAAATTGTGCAAAGTTAAAACCCTCATGAAATTTTAATGAAAATTCTCGAAAGGGATATTACAGTGGTATTAGAGCTGGTGATCTTGCGGGCCTGAGGGTTTAATTGACAAATTACCGAAAAAGCCAAGCTCAAGGGTTTTACTGCACATCAAGTTCAGAGGAAGATCGAAGATTTATTACTTTTGCATGCATTATTGGATTATTGATTTTGATCTAGTTTGCTCGAGCTGTTTTGTCAGGTCACTTGTTGTTTAGCAAGAGTTTTTCGAGCAGAGAACTCACCTTTGGGGGACTTCGAGTGCCACCCTATTTTGGTTTTCCATTTCATCTGAGGGAGCTTCACCGTGATATCTTCAGCTTCTGCATTTGGTTTTGTCAATAGTGCGTATTTTTGGAGGATGTAGTGATAGTCCGAGAGGACGCAGTTGGGTTCTTGTGTTTGTTGTTGGTTGCAAGGTTCATTAGCTTATGAGGGATAAAGGCGAACCTAGATTCATTAGCTTTTTAGCTATAGGCAAACCTCCAAGGGCTGAGATTGACATTCTATTTTTGGAGCAACGTGGTAGTCTTTGGGTCAGCACATAGGAGGAGAGTTAAGCCTAGTTGTGGAGGAAATTATCAACCATTTGAGCTTTGTTTGCTTAGGGAGATAAAGGAAGTGTAGGAGGGATTATTTGTTGCACATTTGAAGGGTTTTTGAATAGTTTGCTAATCATTTTGTAGATGTCGTATTCAACAACTACTGGGAGAGCATAGGGCCTATTGGGATCAATTTTGGAGGATCATGATCAGGCCAAACCATTTCTGGGTTTTGGTCGGATTGGCTTGAGGAGTCCGGGAGTAAGTATTGAGAATTTTCCGAGCTCCGGATGTGGGTGTTTTGGCCAACCCATTGCAGCAGCTAGTGCAGAATTGTTGCCAGAGAGTGTAGGGCCTTAGGGGTCGATTTGGAAGGTAAAAACCAAGCCAAACCATTTTTGGGTTTTTCTGGGTTTTGGGCATGGATCACCTTCCCAAATTCCTAGAATTTTCTGTGCACTTTTCAGTGGGAAAATCTAGTGCCGAAGTCATCCAGCAGTTGCAGAAACTAGGAGACTACGCAGTATTCAGAGGAGCAGTTTGTTGCAACAACTGTATCATTTGTTATTGCTCACTTGAGACTGGTAGCTTGCCTTGTGCAAGCCCAAATTGAGTGTTTCATCTCTGATGAACTGAACACTTGAACCATTATACCGTCAACAATTATCCAAGCCTAGGACTAACCAAAACTGGTTGCTGAAGCTGTAGCTGGTCACTGGGATCGTTTTGCTAGAGCTGACTGTTGCAACTTTCCGGGGCAGCGTATATACCAGGTGTTATGCTTCTATAAGTTTCTTTCAATCAAGCAAATGTCTAGTTAATTCTAAGTTGTATATGTAGCTTGTATTTATTGTCATGATTGACAAAATTTATTAAAAGCCCTGTAATAGGCTGTATTGGCTATAGATCTATCCGTCAAAGGTTTGATAGGAGGGTCCTGAGCCTTCACATTGGTGAGTGAGAGTTTAGCTATTTGGGAAATGTTTGAGTGGTGAGTTGCTATGGTTGAATAACTTGTTTGTATGTTGGGTATGATGAGCATATTGTTGAGTTGGATATGAATGTTTGGAGTCTATTGTTCATGTCACTATTTGTCACAGTCTTGTATGATTCAGTTAATGTACTTTCCATTATTTTGTAAAACATGGACCAAAATTTCATAAATTTTCTGGAAATTTATAACTAAAAAGTTTCCTACAATCCCAACCCGGTTTTAATTTCACCTTATCACTTCCATTCAGTTAAATGCCCTTTACCATAAACTTACAGTCAACATATAGAATTTTGGAAATGAAATTTTCAGATTAAAACACATGGAACTGTCAACACATGTTGAAAATAAATATGGACATAAACAAACCAACAACACAAAAAATACACATGGATTTTTGGTCAACTTAGACCCAGGAAAAACTCCTTCAATCTTCTCTGGGGAAAACCTGTTAGAGAGCTCTTCAATCTTCAAACTTGGGACATATTTGTGATGCATGGGGGTGACCGTAAAGGCCATTCTCAAACTATAAGAGCTTGATTCACTCCTTTCCAAGGTGGATCATTTAGATGGGGAGAGATTGACTTAGGCTCTAAAACCAACCATGCTTGCCTTATCTCAACCTAAGTATTTGAGGCAGCCTTGTATGGGAGTCAAACTTCCAGTTGCCTCATGTCTTAGTAGTATCATGATGATGATCACACCTGTACCTCCTTATAGTGATAACATTATGAGGGGAGCCTTCAGGTTGATAGTGGAGACCCTGCAAGATTTGGATCATAGTGAGGCCCCTACCTTTAGGAAGAGGTTAGAGATTCTAGAAGTCATGGCCTTGGTTAGAGTTTATGACCTCATGTTTGAGCTCGAGTGTGATGACTTGATCTCACATATGTTGCAATGCTTCTTCAACATTAGGAAACATCATCCTGACACAGTCGTAGCACACATGCAGTGTATTCTGTCATCATGTATGAGGGGTCGTGATTCCATTTGCCGGGAGTTGTAGACTATATTTCTAAGCATTTGGAGGAGAGAGCAGATGGTCTCACCCGCTGCTTATGAGCTAGTCGAGAGGTTGGTTGAGCAGAACATTGGGATATTCAGGAGACAGTTAACTAGGGAGGAGCTGTGCCAGTTTGGTGGATCAGGCAACAAAAATGAGTTGAGGAGGAAGGGACTTTGCTTCATCTGCAAAGAACCTTGCGGGCCTGATGACTCATGGTTGAGAGATTCCGATGAAGTAGTAGAGGTAGGACATTCCTTCTATATGTCAGCATGAGGACTCTTCTTCGGGGGAGTCCATGGGGTCATATGAGGATGCCTCTAGGGAGCACGAGTTGTCATGTGGAGTCGTTGATAGTAGGCCGACTCTATATTCTTGTGTGTATGGGGAGAAGTCACGGGACTCTAGGGGAGATATTCAGCACGATGAGTCACCTATGATGATTCAGCATGTGCATCATATGGTGGAGCATGAGTCATCTGAGAAGGAGGATATGCACAATATGCATGATGATCCTTTTGTGGAGGTCCAGTCAGAGGATCACATTGAGCTCGTGATGGAGGAGGATAAGCGACCACCCTTGGGGTCAGCCATTGATGAGGAGGAGACAGATGGATAGATGACTAGCAGGATGATAGTATTTATAGGCACTTGTCCTCAAGAGGTGCTAGAGTATGGCAGGACAGTGTTGCAGAGGATTGGTGGGCTGGAGGAGCTTAGAGTTTCCTATCTGATGAGGGAGATAGCAGTGCATCCATCTTTGGGTCTACCTGTTGATGAGGTGCAAACAAAGGTAGTGGCAGCTAGCACAACCGCAACATTTTCAGGCAGCATCCCTCTCTAGGGGTATATATACCAGGCTTGCAGCATAGCTTGCCCACTTTTGTCCATTATAGGGACAGGGGCAAGATTTATTAGACCAATTCTGCTGGTTGACAAGGCAGAGCGTTGGGAGTTGAGCACGGACCATTATCAACTTAGTAGACTTATCCCTTGCACAAGTGTCCATATGTTAGATTAGCGGGAGATCATGAGTTGGTACCCAATTAATGGAGTATCATTCTTAGTTCTAGGCACATTTCGGCAGGAGCACTTAGATGAGAGAGTTATTGCATGTTTCAGTGGGCCATGGATTGTGGACCGACATTCCATCAATATTTTAGTAGCACTAGCCCAGCATCAGTAGAGCAGGATTGACCTCGACCTTGGAAAGAGGTTGGATTGGAGAGAGTTGTCGAGGTCTTCAAACGTCCAACAACTCTGCCTCAGAATTCACACTGTGGCACAAAGCTATATGTGCCTTAGACCTGTACTGAAACATAGAAGATATGTGCCTCGACCCTCATATCATCACTGAATCACAAATGATATGTGTGGCTTAGATTCACATTGAACCACATATGCCTCCTATTGACACTAAACCACATAAGATATATGCCTCAGATCCGTATGGTTCCATAGAGATGTAATGCCTCAGACTTCAGATATTTTTCCTACCTCAAAGTGTTAGTTCTCTGCCTTAGAAGAGTGAGCTTCCATGCCTCAGATCAACAAGTTTTTTGTCTCCTTCTTGCCTTAGATCAACGAGTTGTCTTGCCTCAAACAAGAGATCCAAATTGTGTCTTTGGAGGAGAGCAAATAGGCTCTATTTATAGTGATTTGTCCATGCGAAAGGGGTGATTTGTCTCTTGGGTAGGCCAACTTGATCTTGGAGGGATGACTTGGTCACTTGTGGTGTCAAATTAGAAAATTAAAAATTTCATTTTTCACACTCTTGATGAACCTTATAATATTTTTCTTTTTGAGTACAAAATAAATATTTTCCTTTTCTTGCAAGCATGAAGAACATGCCTCAAATATATTTTCTTTTACAAACATAATTCAAGTACAAATGATAATATTATGAAGATCGACCATACCTACAAAAATTCAACACTTCCTCTTAGCTAGGGAGGTATTCATAATGACTATTCCAAATTTTCTTTTTATACATGATCTCTCTAAGGAAAGGTTAGCATCATCATCTAGGTCAACACCCTTGACCTATATCAGTATCATCAATAGGTACCATAACCTTGGTTATCTCCTAACCAATGGTACTTACTCAACTAGTTACCATGATCCGTTGGGTGCCTCACCTCATGGTACTTCGACTAGATCAAGGTTCCATCGATCATGGTCAAACCTTATGGAAACCCATGTCCCAAATCCAAAGCCTCATCCTAGGCAATGATGATGAAAGGTCACCCACTCCATTGAGTGTTCAGGCCGAGCATTCTCTCTAGAATGTTCGTCCCTCATGCCATCTCACCAAAAACGCGGGCCGTGCTCTTGTCGTTACTAACATTTCGAGCCATTCCCTTGTTATCATCACATCAATGCTCTCTCTTACTTATAAAGTGGTTCTCCATATCACCATCATCTTTTCATCAACATAATCATGATTAGCATCATCATATACCATCAACATCTGCTAGTGGCCATATCTGGCGTGATACCTAACCCATGGCTTATCATCAACATATCAGGAATCACTCTTCCAGAGTGATTGGTCCTCAAATCCAAGACTCACTCTTCCAATTGGTCCTCAAATCTGTAGGCCTCTCTCTTGGAGAAAATGCTAAGATACACAACTAACAAGCACTCACTCACCCTTCCTAGTGAGCACTCTGGACCAAGACCTCACTCAACCCTTCCTAGTGAGCACTCTGGACCAAGACCTCACTCAACCCTTCCTGGTTGGTGATCAGGTCTAGATGTTGAAGGACCTCACTACACCCTTCCCTGGTGTGTGATCGTGTCTAGATGCTGAAGGACCTCACTACACACTTCCCTGGTGTGTGATCAGGTCAAGATGCTGACAAACCTCACTACACCCTTCCTGGTGTGTGTTTGGGTATAGACCTTACTAAATCCTTCATGGTGAGTAATCGAGTCTCCTTATCAAGAGGCACTCACTCAACCCTATTTGATGAGCACTCTAAGCCTCTCAGATCATTCTCCCTATTAGGAGAATGTCCATCCATTTTGCTATCAAATCAATACTCTCTCCCAAAAAGAGGGGTAATGTCCACAAGCTCCAACTTGTCTTGGATATACAAACTCTCTGGACCACGACTTCGTCAAGATATCAACTTCTGCTCATCCATGGTGATGCACTCGAGCCTTACTGCTCTATTCCTGTACCATGTATTGATACTAGATCTCAATATGCCCTGACCTGTCATTGTGTTGTCGCCTTCATTTGATCAACCAATACTGCAAGCTACAGTCATACTGCTTCATAGTTCGCCTTTCACGTTGCAACATACTCGACCTTTGAGTGGAACAAACATATGCTTCCTACTCATCCACGAGATTTGGAGCCCAATCAAAAGCGATATATAAAATCCCTTTTTTTTCACCGCTCCTTGCCCAGTTTGAATTCCTGCAACTATACATCTCTCAAACCATGACTGGTTGTGCCATAACCATCCATACCATGCTAGTACTTTAGTCTTCAACACATGTTGAGCTATATGCTATACCTCAACCATAATTTGATCTGCTTCCTTTATTGATACATCATCCTAGCTTTGTATTCTTCCTAAAACAGAGCTTGTCATAGTAATGACGATTTTCTCCCTTTGTCATTTTTGCTATCAGCTATCTAGTCAAGATCCTTCATCTGAGGTCAAATCCCTCTGAAGCTAAGCAAGGGTTCCTGGTGAAGCCTTGACTTCTCTAGAGAAAATCTTTCGATAAATGAAACTCCCTCTGACACAAGCTCTCTTTCTTTCTTCATAGAGCAAATTATATAGGATCAACCTTGATCCATTAATTCCAAAGGATTATGCACAAAGCCTTCCTTTACAAGCATAATACTTCTTCATTTACCTCGTAAGCGTGAGGTAGCTCTCACTTACACTTCTTTCATCAAAGAAGATGATCTCTACATCCATTTGATGTAATAAAAAATGTCACGCAGATAATAAAATTTTAACAAAGTTTACTTGACAAAAGGTTCGTTAATATCCTTCTCCCTCTTACTGAGGTAGTCTTTGTTTTTTACTTCTTGCTAGCTAGTCATACTTTGTTTTGGAAGTCCCATTGACTTCATTACGACATAGATCAAGGTATTCTTTCATCTTGTTGATCTGTCTGCTCCCTCTAGGTCCAGATCACATATAGTACAACATCTCTCATCACAAAACCCTATTTCTGGGAGAGTCCTCTTGTCTTTGTTCTTCCATCTGCTACCAAAATCTAGGAAGCCTCCATTATGTACCTATAATCCCTTTTTAGGAGGCCATGGAAGAACAAATACAACCAAGCAAAGAATTCAAAGACAAGAGACTAACTACTAGTAAACAACAATACTAGTAATACTCAAATAAGAGAGATAAAAGATACTTATTTTTGGAGAAGAATGACAACTACCTTTTGATCTTTAGTCCTCTTGTATCCATTAACAACTTTATCGGCTTGATCCACATCATCATCAAGATGTCATTCCTTCCTAGGGTTTCTTATTTTAGTGGAAACGTTTAATCCATACATACTAGGGCTTTCATGTTCAAACCATTTTGTATACTAAGGTTGATAAACCCTATAATTTCTTACTTAACTACCAAAACCCTAGAATGATGAAACTCATCATTATCAAATAACTCTACGTTTTCATTGTAGCGACAAAATTGAGTATTCATGTGCACGAATTTAATCCAAGCACCCATATCATTAGTAAATGCAAGGGGCCAGTACATATGTCATCAACTGCTTTTGACAATCAATAAGTTCTTTCAATGCCTTTGATATGTTGAGATGGGACAATATTAGATCTGTAAGTGACTTTGATCTTTAACCTTGAGAAGGGATAATATCAGATCTGTAAGTGAATTTAATCTTAACCTTGAGAAGGGACTTCGCTTTATGATATTTTCTATCCAACAAGTTCGCTTCATCAAGATATGCTATCTTCAATCATGTGACTTTTCTCCTTATTCTAGGAGCAGGCTTATGCCAACAAACATTAGTGCTTAACATTCTGTCTTAGATCAATAATTTTATGGCTTCACACCTTTCATTAGAGCGAGATATACCATACTTGTACCTTTAACACTTTATACACATATCATTGAATTCATCATTCAGTCTATTGATATAACATACTTTCTAACAAAGCTCCTTTGAGAATACTTTAAACAATAATGCATAGTTCTTGTTCTAGGATTCATTAAACTCTAGTATGAAACCTTAAGCAATGTTTTAAGGACACTTCAATCAATGCCACTGAAGGTCTAAGAGAGGCTCCTTTTGAGATCAAGGTATTCAGTGTATAGTGCCAACGGGCTTTAGGGAACGTATGCTTATTCCATGATGACAAACATAAATCTGATCTCAAACAAAAAACAACATACCTTGTAATGTGTTCAATCTTTGCTGGAACCTTTCCTCTGAAAACTTTAGAAGGGTGATCCTCCTTAGCAACTTTTATTTGAACTTCAAGATCCTTCGATCTTAAACACAACAATTTTCTTAGAAGTCTTTTGATACAAGATAACTTTGACTGAGGTTTTGAGGTTCGAACTGAAGGATTTCAACCTCTCTGAGATTTATATTGAGATCTTCATACAAGAGGGATTTTGTCCCATATTTCATCGTGTCTTATTTGATGTGTTTACACTTTAAATTTGTGCAACATATTACAACGTATATAGACTTGCATTTTCAATGCTTCACTGAATTTGCTCCTTTAACATAAACTTTGGATAGTGATTGAACCTTACAATGTATCCTTGTGATCATACTTCATCTAATCACTTGAGACATCAATCTTCCATTGAGATATAGGAATGTGAGATTTTCGGACCACTTGAAATTATGCTTAAGAGATTTTTAGATATTCGAGATATTGAGGCATGGCAGAGGGTTATTCCTTCTCCTGGACTGAGATTTTTTGGCCTCTTAGAACAGAGGATTTTGGCCTTCAGAGACTGAAAAACGAAGCCTCTCTCATAAAATCATGTTACATATGTCATTATGAAGACCGAACCTAGTTACATATTTCAACACTCCTCCTTTACTAAGGAGGTATTTATAATCCATAAAAGGTACTTGGACATTCTCAATCTGAAGAATTCTAATAAGAAGAGTTGGATTAGTAACCCATCTGTATAGCATCATATCATCCAACATTGTCACATAGTAAGGCCTTGATTAACAACTCTATCTCTCCACAAGATTGTAGAGATTTTGTTTATTTGGGGTAGCATCAGTTGTGCTCTAGCTCCCAAATTTTGTGGAGGGACTAGAGTACACTTGATCTACAAGACCCAAAAATTGATTTGGGAAATTTCATCTGGTTTAGGAGATATGAAATTAATTAATTATTTAAATGTATTTACTAAGTTAAAACTTAGGGAACTTAAATAATTAAAGTGAATTTAATTAAACATGTGATGAAATTGTTTAAAGTCACACGGATCAAGCTATCTTTTAATCTTAGCCATTGATTCAAGATCTGATCATGGTTGTTGGTTTCCCAACGAGAAAAGTATAAAGGAAAGGCTTGGGGTCATTTGTAAAGAAGCACAAAGGTAGAGCACTGAAGCAAAGCTGAGATTCTAGGGCTGATTTGCTAAGAATTCTCAGAAGTGTTTCAGCTGCAGAGAGGGGAATTTAGGCCAAGGGGATGATCTGATCCCAGGGTGTAGAATCAACAAGAGGCAGAGATCACGTCAGAGAGGCAGCGCAGAGAAGCAGGAGAGCAGCAACAGGAAGGGCAGCACTGTGCTATGCAGGTGCTACGCAGTCCCTCAAAGACATCGTAAATTGCTGCAGGAAACCCTCAGAGGTTACGCAGAGACCCTAAGGGGGCAGTGTAGGGACTGCGTCACCCAGTCTGGGGTAACGCAACCCTTTTCGGAGCAATGTTGAGGGTCAAAAGGGCTTCAAAGGCCTGATGCAGAGGCTTCAGGGGCAGCGTTGGGGTTTCTAGGCCCTAATTTTGGCTGAGTTTTATAAATCCCGTTTGAGGGTGTGGATCAGTCATTATTTTGGCCCTAGATCTGCGAGTGAGTTGTAGATCTAATATTTCTCTGTCGGGTTTTCCAGATCTGGAACCCAAGCTTGTTGTATTCAGAAAATTCTTAATAATAAAACCCTCCAGCAGCCAGAAGACCGGTTTTCCCGCATTGGGTTTTTCCGGGGACTATTTGTCCAGAAATAACTGTGTCACTTTGTCTATGTGTGCATGAACTTGTTCTAGATCTGGATTGGTGGAGATTTGTTATGTGTTTTGCTTCGATTTTAACTTGAATTTATTCAGTTAATAACATGTCTAAGTAGGAGGAGCATAACCAGATTAACAATAAATAATTTCTGCATAAAGCGTAAAGATTCAGAAATTTCCACATGGTATCAGAGCAATTGCAGATCTAGGAGGGTCACCAACAAGAATCTGAAGGTTCTAGTTGCAAGAAGCAACTGGAAAAGCAGTAGAAACGCAGATCTGAAGGGACAACACAGTTTTGACACGCAGGTTCACGCAGAGGGAAGGGTGACTTTGTTTAACGCTGTCTCCTAGCAAGCCCACACAATTACTACGTATAGGAAGCTCAGAAACAACGCTAGACTAGTTTGAACCCTGCCAGTGTGATGCAGATCTGAATTTGTCAGATCCAGAAGAGACTGAGGAAAAGCTGCAGAAATTCAGAAGGTGCTAGTGGGGTTAAAATTCTGAAGGTTTCAGATTTTTAGCCTTAGCACAAGTGACAAAGAGCGGGAGTAGATCAGCTTCTCAGAGAGTTTCTAGCCAAAGAAAATTGCAGTTTGATCAGAGGATCAAAGAGAGCTTAATCATAGTTGATTTTGCAGATTTCCAGTGAGGGAAATCAGTTGTCAGAGGAAGCAAAATGTGCCTGTTTTACCAAGGGCCTTAGATCCATTTCTCTAGCAAAGAGAAAAGGAAGTTCCAACACATTCTGAGCAGATGGCTCCTCATGGACTGCATGATCAGGACAGGTTGGATGGCCTCTCAAACTTTTCAGTTTGGAAGGCAAGGATCCTGATAGTCCTTGAGGGATACAATATTAGAGACCATGCAGAGCAAACTCTAGCCACACCGACAGATCCAGATCTCCTTCGGAAGCATAAGGAGGCTGGTGGGCATGCCAAGCGACTGATTATGGACAGAATTAAGGACCATATTGTACCACACTTAGCTTAGAAGAAGAAAGCGAATGAAATGTGGAAGGCCTTAATCTCCCTGTATGAGTGAAAATTTGTCCAAAGGAAGATGCTGTTGGAGACACAGATGAGGTCATTCATGATGGCCAAGGGAGAAGACATGGAGCATTTCCTCTTCAGATTGCAGTCGATCAAAGATCAGTTGACTGCAATGGGTGCTAAGGTGGAAGACGATATGATGGTCAGGACTGCCCTCAATGCAGTCACGGATGAGTGGGAAACCTTTGTCCAAAGTATCTTGGGTAGAGCGGACCTCCCAGATTGGGACAACTTGTGGTGAGTTCTGCATCAAGAAGAACTCCGCAGATTCACTAAGAAGCTTTATAGCTCTAGATTGAGCAAAGTGAAGAAGGAAGATGAGGAAGATGCAGCCATGGCATCAAAGAGGCAGCCAAAGAAGAAGAAGGATCTCTCAAAGATCAAGTGCTTCTAGTGTGGTGAAATGGGACATTTTGCCGGCAATTGACCTTAGAATAAAAAGGACAAGGAAGCCTCTTCTTCCAAAGCAGCTGTGGTAGATGATGAGTCAGAAGATGATGTAGCCATGAACGCTCATGAACCACGAAAGTGGGGTGACATGGATATGTAGAGAAGCTACATAGAAGTGAGGAAGAATCCTTGAGCGGCTCATCTCTTGGATCACATGCGAGCTACGACAACCTTAATACAGTAGCGGGACAAGTGGAGCAGTGGGTGCATAGATCACAATTGAAGCAGAGGTAGAGGCAGATCTGAAGACTGGGAGGAGCAAGGCAGAGCAGAGCAGCAGCAGCAACGCAGAGGCTAATGTGACTTCAACAGCGCAGAGCAGAGCTGCTTACGCAGTACGGAGCTGCAGCAACGCAGAAGGCTTTAGAGGGACAACGCAGTGCAGTAGCAGCGTGAGAGATTTCAACATAAGGGGCTAATGTGACTTCAGTAGTGTAGAGGGAGTCTGCTTACGCAGTGCAGAGTTGTAGTTGTGCACCATCCTTCATATGCCAGCACAGATCTGTAGCCTATGGAGCTTCAGTGATGAGGATGCAGCCCATCTGACTTATCTGTCAAAGATTGGGCAGGAGATTCAGTTGTTTCTCTCAACAACTGAAGTTGCAGTGCAACAGATCAGCAGTGGCAGTGCTATGAGCAGCACAGATGCAACATATTGAGAGGGACCTGCAGTACAAAGGTTGCAGTGGCAGTGGCAGAGTCATGGGCAGTAGTACAAAATGGCAGCAGCAGTGCAGAGTTGAGTGGCAGCAGGCCAAGCGTCAGCAACATAGAACCAGTGCCCAAAATTATGTAATGCATATTGTGATGTATTGCTAGAGAACACCCTTGTTGCTAAGAGGGAGTGTTGAGATTTTGTGTATTTGGGTTGGAATCAATTGTGCTCTAGGTCCCAAATTTTGTGGAGGGACTAGAGTACACTTGATCTACAAGACCCAGAAATTGATTTGGAAAATTTCATCTGGTTTAGGAGATATTAAATTAATTAATTATTTTAATGTATTTCCTAAGTTAAAACTTAGGGAACTTAAATAATTAAAGTGAATTTAATTAAACATGTGATGAAATTGTCTTAAGTCACACGGATCAAGTTTCTTTTAATCTTAGCCATTGATTCAAGATCTGATCATGGTCGTTGGTTTCCCAACAAGAAAAGTATAAAGGAAAGGCTTGGAGTCATTTGTAAAGACACACAGAGGCAGAGCACTGATTCTAGGGCGGGTTTGCTAAGAATTCTCAGAAGTGTTTCAACTACAGAGAGGGGAATTTAGGCCAAGGGGATGATCTGATCCCATGGTCTAGAATCAACAAGAGGTAGAGATCAACTCAGAGAGGCAGCATAGAAAAGCAGGAGAGCAGCAGTAGGAACGACAACACTGTGCTACGCAGGTGCTGCGCAGTCCCTCAAAGATAGCGTAAATTGCTGCAGGAAACCGTCAAGGGTTACGCAGAGACCCTAAGGGGCAACATAGGGATTGCGTCACCTAGTTTGGGGTAACGCAACCCTTTCCAGAGCAGCGCTGAGGTGTCAGAAGGGCTTCAGAGGCTGACACAGAGGCTTCAGGGGCAACGCTGGGGTTTCTAGGCCCTAATTTTGGTTGAGTTCTGTAAATCCCGTTTGAGGGTGTGGATCGGTCATTATTTTGGCCCTAGAGCAGCCAATGAGCTATATATCTAATATTTCTCTGTTGAGTTTTCCAGTTCTGGAACCTAGGCTTTTTGTATTCAGAAAATTCTTAATAATAAAACCCTCCAGCAGCCAGAAGACCAGTTTTCCCGCATTGGGTTTTTCCAGGGACTATTTGTCCAGAAATAACTGTGTCACTTTGTCTATGTGTGCATGAACTTGTTCTAGATCTGGATTGGTGGAGATCTGTTATGTGTTTTGCTTCAATTTTAACTTGAATTTATTCAGTTAATAACTTGTCTAAGTAGGAGGAGCATTACCAGATTAACAATAAATAATTTCTGGATAAAGTGTAAAGATTCAGAAATTTCCACAAAGATCAAAGTAAAATGTTGGTGAGACGAATGATTTATAGACACCATCATCATTGTCTCTCAAGGCACATACCCCAGTCTGGTTTTCACAGGGTATGTCCTTCCAAGACTATTGTTATCTTGGATTACCAATCCTCAAAAAATATCGATCCTTTTCGACTACTCTTATCTTTGATGCCCTACCTCAACGTCGAAGAGTATCAGATGCCAGATACTTACCCAATCCTCCATTTTTTGTTGACGAAGTGAAGACAATAATGATGTGTCTATCTTTCCATTTCAACTAGGGAAGATACACCCATTCATATAAAACTGAATGTACCCAAGCTCCTTCTTAACCAGGGACTTGTCCAAGATCCCTCTTAACTAGGGACTTGTTTCCAACAACAACTATCTGTTCTTTAGTGGAGATCATGGTATCATTAGCTGCTTGTATCGCTCCTGCTTTCGATGTCATGAACTATATATTCTTCATCATGGAGCCTTCATCCTTTCTTTATAGGCAATCGGCCATCCATCAATTTCCTTCATGAACCATATTAGTCGTGTCTTCCTTCTTTTCATCAAAATGTGTTATTCCAGTCCACATCTGGCTTTTCTTCATACAACTACCTTTACCAAGTCATGTTTCCTTCACGATATTCTATCCAACCAAATGAGTGGTAGTTGTAGGTGATATCTACATCTCTCTTCCAGTAGCCCTGTATCAGCCCATCTTGATGTTGTACAAAAATAAAAAAATGAACATCAAATCAAAGTTACCTTTTATGATGAACTTTCATCATGACATATGCTTGCTTGCAATATCAACAACCTGCACATTCATAAACACATCTCCAAGACTTTCAATGTCAAGGGACTCCTTTCTTTACAGACCTTATTAGGGTCTTCATGCCTTCTCTATGGATATGTCATGGCCAAATATTCTAGTCATCGGATGGTAGTTTCCTTTTCTACGTGACCACAGTTGCATATTTCACGATCTCTTCTTTCTTTCTTCACATGTTTCTCCTCAGGAACTTCCATCCATGGTTCCTCCATCTATGTAAACCACCTCATATTCCATATGAAGACTTTCCAAAGGAAGATATCCCTTTTCTTTGATCATCTTTCCAAAGGAATATATCCCTTTTCTTTGACCATCCTCATGAGGTAGAGCATATTTACCCATGCTATTTGCAACTATATGATGACATGACTTGATGTTAATTTTTAATTAACATGTTCTTTGCTTAGGACAATTACTTCATTGTTCCATTTGAGCCCAATTTCAATTCTATATCTTTTATTAGCATTACATTGATAGTAATTGAAGAAAAAACATAAATAAAATATGCTAAGGACATGTCAAGACAAGAGAACACAGAGATTGGCACAAGCCAGAGAGAAATCTCAAGATGGGGAAAACCCTTGATCAATTCTTGCTATTATTATATCAAATGTTCAACAAAGAGAGAGAGAGAGAGAGAGTACAATGAAAAAGGCAAAATTGATTTAACAGTAAGATGATCTATACCACTGTCCAAATTGCAAGGAAGTAGTCTAGATAAATCTTCCATTATGTCTTCAATTGACAAACCCTGCCCTAATCAGAGATCAACAATAGTAAAAGAAAACTTCGAGATTGTCCTCAAAAGGGTATTGATCCTAGATCAATTATTGCAATCTTCTTTGATGATGATAAAGAACTCAAAGTAGTTTACATATAAGCAGATTATCGACCTGGTTAGGGCACGTACTCCAGCCCTAACCTACAACTGCAAATTCGTGTAATTGACCTTAGAAACAGTTCACACTTCCTTGATATGAATGTGGCCCATGCTAAGTAGACAACTAGGCCTCTCGACCTCAATCAACATAGGAGAAAACCCCGCAATTTCCATGGAAGATATGCGGTCAACAAGAGAAGATAAGTGTTGCCCAAAACAGTCCTTAAATGCTCATCGAACTAGCCCAAATATGCTTCCAAAAATCTCAACCTCCTACCAATGGAACTCATCTTGTTGTAGGGAAGGTCTGCCACATCAAGTAGACACAAAAATAACCCATAAATCTTCCACAATAATGCAACCTTTTCCTGCAATGACTGAGAAACAAAAAAAACCCAAAAACATGCTCTTCGTCCTCCTTGCTTGATCTTCTAGGGCAGCGACCAATTTTTGAGAAAGAAATGAGTTTTTGGATGTGAAATGAGGTCGAAGACACCTCAATATATACAAATCATTGGGGGTTCAAGTGATGTGACCATTGGACTTTAAGAGCTTACATAGAGGTCAGGTCGACCTTGATAATTTACATATGAGAGAGCATAAATTTACCTTGAAGTGTCTTCCCATTAGGTATGGTCGCCATTTCTTTAGTGCATGCAGTGTTGACAACATTTCCTTCTCATAAATAGCTTTCTGTAAATACTTTCCTTTAATTGGACGACTTTCAAAAGCAACGGGTCTTCCTTCTTGCATTAAAATAACACCAATTCCATTTCTTGAGGCATCACATTCCATAATAAAGATTTTTGTGAAGTCTGGCGTAGCTAAGACCGGTGCTAGGCACATTGTCTCTTTAACATGTTCAAAGGCCTTAGCTACTTCAGGAGTCCATGAAAATGCATTAGGATTTCTTCGCAAATGGTTTTTTTTTAGCTTCTGAACCTTCGTAGAAAAAACGTTATAGCGAAAATGCCACGATGACCTATTTGAAGCAGCGAACCCTAGAATACAAAGCTCTGATACCAAATGTTATGAAACCATCTCCAAAAATAGAAGAAAAGAGAGATCAACACCTTAGAAATCAGCAACTCCGAGGGGGAAACCTCCTTTACATTACATAAATGAACAATTCTTGGATGATTCAAATGACTAAACCTCATTTCTATATATATGAGTCCATGGGGTCACAATATAATCCTAGCCGACCTAACAATAATAATGTCAGGGCACAACAATAACAATAGTGGGATTTTATGGGGCACAATAATAACAATAAGGGGACTACACTAACAACAATAAGGGACTACACTAGTAATATAGGGACCTAAAACTAAATCCCAATCCAAGTGATGATGAGAGAATGAATCACCTCTCATCTATTTATACAATCTCTAATGAGTTTGATTTTCCTAATCTAGCCTAATTAAGCCCCGAATAATAAAATAATGTGCAACAACATCCCTTGGTGAGAAGCCCACCAAGATAGCTCAATAACATAAAAATAAGCCTCCCAAGAGCGCATAATGAAAAATAAAATGAGTCGTTGGGCCTTAGAGGAGGCTTAATGAAGTCCAAAATGTGCCATGGTGAGAAGATGGACTCCAAACATAGTGGACAAGGGGTTGGCCCCTTGTTTTTCAAGTAAGTCCCTGTGGTGCTCCCAAGTGGGTGTGGGGGCACAAGGGCATCCTCATGGGTCTCCAAGTGGATCGAAAATGCCTGTAAACCATCTGTAAGGGCTACGATCATGACATAAGCCCTCCCTTTGTCTCTTGCAATGAGACACATGCTCATCTACACCATGGAACATCTGCCAAGTGTATCGTGCAAGTGTGGAGTCGGCTGGGCAAGGTCAACCAAGTGCATCATCCTCATCCAAAAGGTGGAAGACGCACAATCAATGAGCGATGTTGGGGATCCATGAAGTACTCTCGGCTATGGTGGAGGCCCATGGCTCTCAACGCTCATCCTACAATTGCCAATGTGGCCCTCTAGAGGGTTAGGTGTTAGAGAATCAGAAAGGCAGAAAGATTCTCTTGTTCTGGATTATTTACTTGTGATGTTCTTTAATTCTTATTATATTCTTCTTGTCTTCTTTCTCCTTAGTTCATCAAGAAAATATCAAAGCAAAAGCACATAGATCAAGGACGCTAGAGGTAGGCCAACAGCCAGGGCAAAACCCCTCTTTAGGGGAAAACCTAGTCTTTAATTCTTCCTTTAATAGTATTTTTGAGACTCTAGACCTTGACTCGAACCTCCTCCACACCAAGTCAACTTTCCTTTGATCCTTCCTCAATTTGGCAGCAGTAGCAGCAGTGACAACACTATGCAGCACTTCCTTTGACCTTGGAACTTTGACCTTGCTTCTGGAACTTCGATCTTGGAGGAAAGACTTCGATCTTGGAAGAGAGACTTCGATCTTGGTTTTAGAAGTTCGATATTGACCCAATACAACTTCTCAAGGCACTAGCACTTCAACAAAATCAACTTCGACCTATTCTTCACTTGGCAACAACAACATGCAACAACTGGCATCAATTGGCAGCAGCAAAATATTGAGGGACTTCGATCTTCCAATCTAGGTCACCTGTGAGAGAGAGAGAAACACCAAAATTTTAATTTTCCTTCAATCCTTTTGCTTGTCCAAACTCACACTCCTTTTGACCCCTTCCTTGATTTCACACTTTTCTCCCTTGCAACAGCAGATATTGAATTTCTGTGTGAGTGAATGATATGTCCAAATGAGTTTGATCTCCTTGTATATATAGGCTTCTAATGAGATCAAATTCCTAGGCTTGAGGCTGACTAGATCACTTGAAGGCCGACTTGATGTGGAGGCTCCATAAATGATATTTGATTGAATACTTGACTTAATTACATGATTCAAAAGCCCAATATTGGTCAATTTAAATCTGTAATGACTCTATAAACTCATAATAAATCCTAGAAGTCCACAATGGGGACTTTGACCTAAAATATTATGACCCAAGCATGAAACCCATGCTTTAATAAGTCATGTGATAATAATATAAAATTCTTTTCTTTATTATTTTGACAAGTACAATAAATATTGATTCAAATACAATTTATAATTCTTTTCTTTATTCTTTTGACAAGTACAATAAATATTGATTCAAATACAATTTATGAAGACCGAACCTAGTTACAATCTTCAACACTCCCTCTTAACTAGGGAGGTATTCATAATACACCAGTACAAGGAAGATCTCAACTATGTGAACTATGAAGAATTTTTGGGTAGTTTAATGCCATGGACTAGATTCCTAACCAGGGAAATCTATCCATTGGTCACTCAACAATTTAGGCACCACAATGCCATGGACTAGATTCATGACCAAGGCAATCTATTCAAGTGGGACTAAGATGGACTAAATATTTCAGCCTCTATCGGTACCAACAAGCTTACTCACTAACCATCAACCTAGGGAAATAGGTGCACATCCACCTGATGCCACCCTCCCCACCAGACATTAAAACAAAGTGTCGACCCTATGTCTTTCCAGACAATGTTTCACTCACAAAGCCTCAACACCCCTTGATCCAACAGATCAAGTATAATAGATCTCCCCGGATCAAATTGATTGATAACCAGCATGCTATCAAATCCTTCGAGAGATTTACCTGTACAAGCACAAACCCCAATTAGCAAATCTTCAGGGTTTTGATGTTGCCCTTTAATTAATATCAGTAGGATTATTAGTTGAATCTTTGAGAGGAGATTCCTCTTCCTACTTCACATATAGCAACATATCTTCTAGAATGTATTCTCCAATAAAAAAATGTGTTGTGTCCTCCCTCTTAACCAGGGAGAGTCCTTCTATCCAGGATCCCTCTTAATGTAGGGAGATATAGCTTCTTCCTTTGGTTTGGAGAATCTTTCATGGCTTCCATCCTCTCATCATGTTGATCATATTAACTTCTCTTATGAACTTCTTTACCAACTTGAATATGATGTACCTGCACAACTTAGATAGCAAGTACAATCAAATCCTATAGAAGTATGAAGTTATTCTTAATGAAATATTAGAGTAGCAAAAGCATTAAACATAATTATTAGGAGACTATACTTCACTACTTCAACTTTTATCCCAAGTTTGTTACAAACCCTAAATCACATCAGTGATTTAGAAGATTGGTTTTATCATATAATGATCCCTAGAAATAAGTCAAAAAGAAAAATAAAGGCATCTGACAACTTTCGGAAGTCATATGATAGACTATCCACTAGGGTTTTATGTAAACCCTATATTTCACAAACACAACATGAATAGGTTCCACTAGGGTTCGATGTAAACCCTAGATTTTACCATTTATAAATTCTCAGCAAGCATTATATAGATTTAGATAAATACACATACTAGAAAATTTTAATCATTACTAGGGCTTAGATGTAAAAGCCTAGACTCTTCAATCATCATCCTAGAACTTTGACAAGGGCGTGTTTCCAAACCCTAGGACTTATGACCATTAGAAATTTGGTCAACACATATATATAGGAGATTATCATCATGCATAAGCATATCATGTCATAAAATATTAATATATTAGACATATATCGACCTAGACTAAGCCAGGGATTCAATCAAATGAACATATACCTAGGGTTTCATTCCTAGGACTTTACATAACAAGGGTTTTGCTTGTAGACCTAACCAAAACCTAGGATTTCGGTTCATATCAAAGCAAACCGTTATTATATCAAAACTTCAAAGGTTCGAGATTTCAAACAACATCATTTCAATCCTAATAAGTTCGAGGTTTCATGATCGTATAAAAATCCCAAACATGACATCATTAATATATCAATTAGAATAGCAATTTCTTCATTAATAACCCTAAGTAGGTTTAGGGTTTCACACATTATCAACACACCCTCAGGTTAGGGTTTTTGATCAAATTTGGATCAGGACCTAAGTGATAGCTCAAATTTCAAAGTGTTCAAAAGTGTGCCGAACTTGAACGATCGGATAGATCTCATCTTTTTGATTCTGGCGCTATGAACGGTTTGAAAAACCGACACCGTATGAAGAAGTTATTGCGATTTGAAAAGTCCAGTGAATTGCAAATTTCGACAGTTGACCAAGGTTGAATGGGCATTTGAATAGTCAGCAAAAAAAGAATATTCCATGGAATATTTCTCGAAATATTCTCCCAGAATATTCCTTCCGGGCCAATTCGATCGTGACAAGTGGCAGGGTTTTATTGGGCATACGGGTTAGATAAGCCAATGAAAAATTGCCACGTGGGCAGCCCTGAGGCCACCACGTGGCCTTGCAACTGTGCATTAAAATTTTGGTTGGGCCACAGGAGTCGAACCCTGGACCACCGACAGAGCACGCGCCCGTCTTAACCGCCCGGGCCACACATGATACTTAATCTCTATAGTGATCGGGTTTATTTTATAGTTAATTGCATTGGAGGCGGTCCCAACCCGCCAGTGGTCCCATGTGGCGTGGTCACATGTTATAACATAAAATTTTCGCAAAAAATTTAACCTCCAACTGCAAATACTGACGTCAGTTCCATTGTCGTGTCACATGCCATGTATCAAACGGTTAAGTCTCCGCACGGATAATATTTAACACGACTTCAAACCAGGGTTCAAGCCGTGGGTTCCGCCTGCGGTTGCGGTCACCACGTGGTTTGTGTTGGCAGGTGGCCACCCAACCACTAACCGCTAACACTAAATGCAAACCGTTAATTCAGGCAGAGGTTTGGCAGCGTGCCTAATTTTAGGCAGAAGTCACTATTTTGACTCCAGTTAAGTGGAGTCCTCCACTTTTAGTGGAGCTTTCCTAGGTGAAATTGAGAAAATGAGTAAGAGACTCAATTTTCGACCATTCAATGTGAATGAAGAGTCATTATTAGCCAATTGAAGCATTCTAGAGCCATTGAAGAGGTTTTCAGAGCTAGCTGAGGACTTCTGAGCGTGATTTTTCTTCAGAGAAGTTCCAAGGGCCATCAGGGCCACCAGGAGCCAACAGGAGAATGAGGCCTAACCAGGGGAGCCAGAGGCCATTCTCAGGAAACCAATAGTCAATTTTGACTATCTTGAGTATTCTAGAGCCATTGGTGAGGTTTTCAGAGCCAGCTGAGGACTTCTGAGCGTGATTTTTCTTTATAGAAGTTCCAAGGGCCACCAGGACCACCAAGAGCCACCAGGAGAATGAGGCCTAGCCAGGGTAGCCAGAGACCATTTTCAACAAACCAATTGTCTATTTTTACTATCTTGAACCTTCTAAATCCAATGATAGGATTTGCAGAAGCATTTGGAGACTTCTGAAGGCCGAGATGCTACTGGGAAGCTTTCAGTGAGCCTAGAGCCAGAGGGTGCCACCAAGTGTTGGAGGCTTATCCAGAGCAGCCAGAGGCCAATTTCAGCAAGTGAATAGTCATTTCTGAATATTTTGGACATTCTGAATGCATTGGAGGGATTTTCAGAGCCATTTGGAGACTTCTAGAGCCGAATAAGCCACAGGGAAGTTTCGGGAGCCCAAGGCCAACAGGTGATGGAGGCCTAGATTGGGGAGCCAAAGCTCATTTTGAGCAAATGAACAGACTATTTTGGATGACTGGGATGTGTTGGAGATAATAGAAAAGGTTTCGGGGACAAAAAATAACTTCTAAGAGAGTTTGTGCCACAGAGAAGCTTAGGGAAGCTTAAGGACACCGACAGAAGAGGTCAAGCCCAAGGGAGCCTAGGTCCATTTCCAGAGGCTTAACAGTCAAACCAGGGGTATGATAGTATTCTAAACCCATTGGTACAATTCAAACAACCATTGGAGTTGAGTAGTCACTTGTAAAAGAACTTTTCCATACTAATCCCAAAGAGCCAAGTCAATTGACAAAGGCTCAAGGAGACGTAGCCCAAGGCATTCGGGTGAACTCCTTTATTAAATTTGCTGTTATGTGTTGATGATTAATTTTCTGCAATTTATGCTTGTTGTACATGATTTTAATCAGCAAAAACAGATGTTTAATTCCTCACACATAAAGACTTAAAACAGTTAAAACATATACACCTGACTCAAGTATTCAATTCCGCACTATCAAGTATAAGCAAGATCTTAAATTTGTTTTAATGGAGTGGGAGGTGCTTGCATAACATAACAATTCAGCCACCCATTTCAGATCAGTTTTCCAGAGAACCTTTTAGGGTTATTTTATGCAAAAATCAAAGATATAAGGGGGGTAGATTCATCAGATGATGAATCATCCCAAACAAGAATCTTTTAAGATTTAGGAGAGTTAGACACAACAATAGTTAATAATGTAGAATGGATATACCAAAGAGAATAACAAGACTTTATGATATAAGACATACCTTTGTTTCTTTTACAAACCTTTTGATTCAAATGCTTTGTCTGGTGAGGCCTTCTCTCATGATTCTTGAGCATTCAACAAGTTAATTCCTAGACAAGGAAATAGAGGTAGAAAGGTGACTAGTATTTAATATAATCAAAAGTTTAAATAAGTATATAAAACCAAATTGAAAGGGAATGAGATACTTATCTTGAGGAGTTGTTGTGGGCTCCCTCCAAAGCTTTGAGGGATACCTAAAAACTTTTAAAACAAGAAAATGTCTTTCCAAAAAGATGTTAAACCTATAACTAAACATAAAATATACAAATGAAATATCTAAAGTTAGGAATAAGCGGCTCAGTAGTGTAAGTCCCTTGTGTCATTCTCTTCGGGCTTCGCTCTGTTGGGAGAGGATACTTCTTCAGCCACATTAGCATGATCTCTTTCTCTTTTCTTGTTTCTCAGATTGTCAGGACAGTCACTTATATAGTGACCCATTTTACGACAATGATAGCTTTCAATCTTGGACATATCGACCTTCCTTCTTGACCTTTTCTTCTTGAAGCTTCCCTTGTAATGAGCAACATAAGCATTTGAGACTTCTTTATGGTTGGTTACTAATGAGATTCTTAACTCTTCTTGACTGTAGGTTGTCCATAGTTCCTCAAAGGTGGGAGCTTCTTTCCAGTTGTTGAGACCTGAAGCAAATGCACTCCAGGTAGGTGGCAACCCTAGTAGGGCTGTGATCACAAGTTCTTTGTGTGTCACCATTTCATCAATGGAAATGAAAGTGGCTACAATATCCTCCTTGGTCATCTTAGTAGTCCTTAGTTCATTTTTCAAGCTTGCCACTTTTCCAATGTTCATGATGGTAAATAGTTTTGACAAGGCTTCATACATTTCCAGGGGATGATCAATATTTTCTATGAAAGGGACAAGGTTGTCCTATATGCCTTCAAGCATCAAAGTCATATCCACTAATTTCAATTCTCTGAATTTCACCTTATCTGCCTCACTGGAGTCTTCTGTAAGCTTCTTCACTTTTCACTTTACCAAATCTAAGACCTTGTTCTTTTCAAAGATGAGGTCAATCCTCTTTTTCCAATATCTATAGTTTGAAGCTCCTTCAAGTTTGTTCTCTCCCTTGATAGTGTTAGAAATCTTCCTTGAAGGTAGTGAAAACTTCTTTCCTTAAAGAGTTTCCTCTAATGAATTTCTTATGTTAGCTTGATCAATTCCTTGAGATTGCCTTTTTCTTCTTTCTTCACCAAAGCTCTGATACCATGTTAGAGAATCAGAAAGGAAGAAAGATTGTCTTGTTCTTGATTATTTACTTGTGATGTTTTTTAATTCTTATTATATTCTTCTTGTCTTCTTTTTTCCTAGTTCATCAAGAAAATATCAAAGCACAAGCACATAGATCAAGGACACCAGATGTAGGCCAGCAGCTAGGGAAAAACCCCTCTTTAGGGGAAAATCCAGTCAGTAATTCTTCCTTAAATAGTATTCTTGAGACTCTAGACCTTGACTCAGACCTCCTCCACAGCAAGTTAGCCTTCCTTTGATCCTTCCTCAATCTAGCAGCAACAACAGCAGTAACAACACTATGCAATACTTCCTTCGACCTTGCTTGTGGAACTTTGATCTTGGAGGAAGGACTTCGATCTTGCTTCTAGAAGTTCGATCTTGACCCAGTACAACTTCTCAAGGCACCAACACTTCAGCAAAATCAACTTCGACCTATTCTTCACTTGGCAGCAGCAACATGCAGCAATTGGCATCAACTGGCAATAACAAAACAATAAGGGACTTCAATCTTCCAATCTAGGGCACGTGTGAGAGAGGGAGAAACACCAAAATTTTGATTTTCCTTCAATCGTTTAGCTTTTCCAAACTCGCACTCCTTTTGACCTCGTCCTTGACTTCACACTTTTCTCCCTTGCAGCAGCAGATATGGAATTTCTGTGTGAGTGAGTGATATGTCCAAATGAGTTCGATCTCCCTGTATATATAGGCTTCTGATGAGCTCTAATTCTTGGCTTGAGGCCGACGTGATCACTTGAAGGCCGACTTGATGTGGAGTCTCCATAAATCATATTTGACTCAATAGTTGACCTAATTACATGATTCAACAGCCTAGTATGGGTCAATTTAAATCTGTAATGACTATAAACTCATAATAAATCCTAGAAGTCCACAATGGAGACTTTGACCTAAAATAATATGACCCAATCATGAAACCCATATTTTAATAAGTTATTTAATAATAATATAAAATTATTTTCTTTATTCTTTTGACAAGCACAATAAATATTGATTCAAATACAATTTATGAAGACCGAACATAGTTACAATCTTCAACACTAGGACATCGTATAAGATCCAATGCATCCCCTTTCCCTCCAATATAACAAATCATTAGAATAATCAAGTAAAATAGCTCACAAGTCATAGAATCAATGGGGCAATATGCCACTTCATGGTGGCATGCCCTTCCATAGTGGGTTTTGACACGTACAAGTGTCTCCAAGCTCAATAAGGGGGTTAATCAAAGACCCTATTAGGTGGTTTCAACCTTTAAAGGGTGCGAAAGGTCCATGGTATTTCCATCAGGTGGTAAGTGGCAAATTATATAGTGATGAAACATAGTGGGGATAAGGGGAATCATCCAAGCCACATGCCATGGTACAAGGGTAGCTATCGTAAGGGAATAACACACTTGGGTATATTAGTGTAGGATCATGAGTTACCTAGGCCTTTGTTTTTCCATCCTTCTTCGTATGTCTTTTGCCTTTGATTTTTCTTCATAATCGCTCGGGGCAACTGGGGATAAGAGCATGACGTGTACTATAAAGCAGTGTACACCTCCTTAAGGTGAGTCAATTCATCGCCTACCAAGGGTTGGGACAATCATGGGTTCCTGAATGATGGAGGGGGCTCATCTAGCCCATAGGAACCAGGGCGATGGCCATGGATAAGGGGCTAGAGCTCATGTTTGGCTTTTTCCCAAATTTGTTAGTCTGAGCCATCATTTCCATTTTGTGGTACATTTCTTGTTGAAAGCAGCCAATTTGTTCTTTTTCTTTTCTTTTTAGCTGCATCAACCTCGAAGGCATCGTTCTAGGCGATGTTGAGTTTTGTTGAGTGATGGGGTAGCATCGGATGTGCTATAGCTCCCAAAATTTGTGAAGGGACTAGAGTACATGAGATCTCCAAGACCTAGAAAGGGATTTGGGAAATTTCATCCGGTTTGGGATATACTTAATAATTTTAATTAAGGACCTTAAGTATAACTTAGGAAAATTAAATTATTAAAGGTAATTAATTAAAACATATGATGAAATTGTCTTAAGTCACACAAATCAAGATTTCTTTTAATATTAACCATTGATTCAAGATCTGATCATGGTCATTGGTTTCCAAACAAGAAAAGTATAAAGGAAAGGCTTGGGGTCATTTGGAGAAGACACACAGTGGTAGAGCACTGAAGCTAAGCTGAAATTCTAGGGTGTGGTTTGCTAATAATTTCTAGAAGTGTTTCTGCTGCCGAGGGGTAGTTTAGGCAAACGGGATGCTCTGATCCCAGTGCCTAGAATTAGCAAGTGGCAGAGAACAACTTCCAGAGGTAGCGCAAAGAAGCAAAGGTAGCAACAACAATGAGGGCAGCAGATGTGCAGCGCAGGGGCAACTTCAGCTACACAGGTGCTACGTAGTCACTTCAGGGGCAACACTGGTCAGTCGAGGACCCATCTGGGTTACGTAGAGACCCTCAGGGGCAACACTGGTCAGTCGAGGACCCATCTGGGTTACGTAGAGACCCTCAAGGGCAGTGTAGGGTCTGCGTCACCCATTCTCGGGTTACACAGCCCTTTCCAAGCCAGTGCAGAGGCACGCAAAGGCTGCAGAGGCTGATGCAGGGGCTTCAGTGCCAGCGCTGGGGTTTCTAGGGCCAAGATTTGGCTGTCTTGTAAATCTCGTTTGAGGGTGTGGATCAGTCAACGTTTTGGCTTCAGAACAACAGGTTAGCTGCAGATCTATATTTTTCTCTGTCGGGTTTACTAGTGTGGTACCCAGATTTGTTGTATTCATAAAACTACTTAATAATACAAACCATCAAACAACCAGGAGACTGGTTCTCCCGCGTTGGGTTTTTCTGGGGACTATTGTCCAGAATATCTTGTGTCACTTTGTCTATGTGTGCACGTACTTTTTCTGTTTTAGATCTGAATCGGTGAAAGTCTATTATGTGTTTACTTCGATGCTAATCTGAAGATTTCAGCGTCAATAATTTGATAAGTAGGAGAAGTATAACCAGATCTAACAATAGATTTTTGCATAAGTAACACATAAATTTTCACATGGTATCAGAGCGATTGTAGATCTAGTAGGGTCACCAGCAGAAGACTGAAGAATCTTGCTGCAGAAAGCAGAAGAGAAAGAAGCAGCAACAGCAGAGAGAGCAGCAGAAAGCCAGATTTGAAGAGACAACGCAGTTTCAAAGGGAGCAGAGGCCAGGGTGACGCAGTCTTACGTTGTCTCCACGTAGGCCCACGTACTTACTGCGCAGAGGCAGTGCTGGGACTGTCTGCTCACGTAGAGGCCAACCAGTGACGTAGATCCGAAGCTTCCTGATTCAGAAGTGCCAAAAGCAGAGCTGTAGAACTTCAAAATGTGCGGTGGGGTTAAACCTCTGAAATTTTCAGAATTTAGCCTAAGCACTAGAGACAAAGAGCGGGAGGAGATCAGCTTCTCAGAGGGTTTCTAGCCAAATAAACCTGCAGATCGATCAGTGGATTGAAGAGAGTTGTTTCGTTGACTGATTTGGCGGATTTCCAAGATAGGAAATCAATTGTCAGAGGGAGCAGAGGGTGCCTATTTCGCTAAGTACCCTAGATCCAGATTTCTAGCGTAGAGAGGAGGAGATCCGACATATTTTTTGAGCAGATGGCACCTCACGGACTACATGATCAAGATAGGTTGGATGGCCTGTCCAACTTTGCAGCCTGAAAGGCCAGAATCCTGGTAGTCTTGGAGGCATATCGTCTAAGATACCATGCAGCAACAAGTCTTGGCCACGCCAACCGATGCAGATCTCCTGAAGAAGCATGAGGAAGTTGCGACACATGCCAAGCGACTCATAATGGATGGAGTTAAGGACTATATTGTTCGACATATAGCTGAGAAGAAAATGAGATGTTGAAGACCTTAACAACTCTAAATGAAGGGAAGTCGGTCCAAAGGAAGATGCTTCTGGAGAATCAGCTGCGGTCATTCATGATGACCAAAGGGGAAGAGATGGAGCATTTCCTCTTCAGATTACAAACAATCAGAGATCAGTTGACTGCCAAAGGAGCAAAGGTGGAGGAGGATGTGATGGTAAGGACTGCACTCAATGTGGTCACAGAAGAGTGGGAAACCTTTGTCCAAAGTGTCTTGGGTAGAGTGGACCTTCCCGACTGGGACAACTTGTGGGCAATCTTACGTCAAGAAGAACTTCGTAGGTTCACCAAGAAGCAGTACAGACTAGGATCAAGTAAGGTGAAGAAGGAAGATGAAGATGATGCAACGTTTGCATCAAAGAAGCAGCAAGGGAAGAAGAAGCATGATCTTTCCAAGATCAAATGTTTCCAGTGCGGCGAACTAGGACATTTCGCCAGCAATTGTCCACAAAAGAAGAACGACAAGGAAGCTTCTACTTCCAAGGCTGTTGTGGCGAACGATGGGTCAGAAAACGATTTAGACATGAGCACTCATGAACCATGAAAGTGGGGCGACATGGATCTGTAGAGAAGCTACAAAATGAGGGGCGGGATCCTTCAGCAGCTCATCTCTTGTATCACATTCGAGCTACGGGAGCCTTAAGACAATAGCGGGACAAGTAGAGCAGTTGGTGCAAAGAATCACAGATGAAGCAGAAGTAGAGATGAAGGCTGAAGAGAGCAGTGCAGTGCAGAAGCAGCAGCAGCGTAGGGGCTGATGTGACTTCAATAGTGCAGAGCAGAGCTGCTTACATAGAGCAAAGTTGCAATAGCGTGGAGGCTTCAGGAGGATAGCGCATCACAACAGTAGCGTGAGAGATTTTAGCACAAGGGGCTGATGTGACTTCAACAGTGTAGAGAGAGTCTACTTACATAGTGCAGAGCTATGGTTGTGCATCATCCTCCGAATGACAACACAGATTAGCAGCCGATGGAGCTTCAGTGATGAGGATGCAACCCAACTGACTTGTCTATCAAAGATTGGGCAGGAGATTTAGTTGTTTCTCTCAGCAACTGAAGATGCAGTGCAGTAGGTGGTAGCACGGATGCAACAGATTAAGAGGGAGCTGCAGTACAGATGTAGCTGTGGCGATGGCAGCATCATGGACAACAATACATAATGGCAGCAATAGCACAGTGATGAAGGGCAGCAGGTCCAACATCAGTGCAGAGACCTACACCAGAGATCAATCCAGAGCTTTAGGGAGAAGCAAAGTTTGTACTAGAGCACATTCCTCGCTAAGAGGGAGTGTTGAGTTTTCTTGAGTGATGGGGTAGCATCGGATGTGCTCTAGCTCTCAAAATTTGTGGAAGGACTTGAGTACATGAGATCTCCAAGACCCAGAAAGGGATTTGGGAAATTTCATTCGGTTTGGGAGATAATTAATAAGTTAATTCTAATTAAGGACCCTAAGTCTAACTTAGGAATATTAAATTATTAAAGGTAATTAATTAAAACATGTGATGAAGTTGTCTTAAATCACACGGATCAAGCTTTCTTTTAATCTTAACTATTGATTCAAGATTTGATCATGGCCGTTGGTTTCTCAACGAGAACAGTATAAAGGAAAGGCTTGGGGTCATTTGGAGAAGACACACAGCGACAGAGCACTAAAGTCTAAAACTAAGCTAGAATTTTAGGGTTGTGGTTTGCTAAGAATTTACAGAAGTGTTTCAGCTGCAGAGAGGGGTAGTTTAGGCAAAGGGAATGGTCTGATCCCAGTGCCTAGAATCAACAAGAGGCATAGAATAGCTTCCAGAGGCAGCAGCAGTAGAGAGGGCAGCAGCTACGCACTGCAGGGGCAGCTTCAACTATGCAGTCCCTTCTAGGGCAGTGCTAGTCAGTCGGGGACCCATCTGTGTTACGCACAGACCCTCAGGGGCAGCGTAGGGTTTGTGTCACCCATTCTGAGGTTAAACAACCCTCTCGAGGCCAATGCAGAGGCATGCAGAGGCTACAGAGGTTGACGCAGGGGCTTCAGGGGCAACGCTGGGGTTTCTACTTCTAGAGCCAAGATCTGGCTGAGTCTTGTAAATCCCATTTGAGGGTGTGGATCTGTTAATGTTTTGGCTTCAGAACAGCAGGTTAGCTGCATATCTTTATTTTTCTCTGTCGAGTTTACCAGTGTGGTACTCAAATTTGCTGCATTCAGAAAACTACTTAATAATACAAACCCTCCAGTAGGCAAAAGACCAGTTTTCCCGTATTGGGTTTTTCAGGGACTATTGTCCAGAAAATCTTGTGTGTCTTTGTCTATGTGCGCATGTACTTCTTCTGTTTTAGATTTGAATCGGTGAAAGTCTGTTATGTGTTTACTTCGATGTTAATCTGAATATTTCAGCATTAATAACATCATCAGTAGGAGAAGTATAACTAGATCTAACAGTAGATTTCTACATAAGTAGCATTCAAAAATTTTCACAGAGGAGACCCACGGTGTGGACAAGGGGATGGGGAGGCTAACCCAATGTGAACCCAGATGGGAAAATAGATGGATGGAAGGGAGTGAAATATATGGTGCTTGGAAGTGGGACCATGCAACCAAAATCAAGATTTCCCATGTAATTCCAACCCTAAAGCTAATGGAAAGTAAAGGAGATCCCATGGGACTAGGGTACAAGTTTAACCACGATATCGGGTAATGGAAACAAAAGTACAGACCTAGCCCACTCTTTCCGCCGAATCCCCCCACCAATCCATGCCCAAAAGTGCCCATGAAAAGCAAGTAAAATTACTTAACTATACCAATGTAAAACCATACCTTTAGGCTTGGGAGGCCCACGTTCAAACATGCAATAATAACAAGTGGACAAGGGACCACATTGCTAGCTCAAGTGCTAGAGACAATGGCACATCGAGCTATCTGGTGGCTACAAGGGGTTGTTGGCTGCCGACTAAGGACCATCTAGGAGAAAAAAATTTCTCCTATACATTTTATCCACAGGTCGTGGGTAACAGGTACCACTGAGGAAGGGAGAAGTTAATTGATTTACTTCATGAATATAGAGATGTTCTAGCATTTTTTAATGATGAGCTGAAAGGTTATAGGGAAGATGTCATGGAACACAATATCCCTTTAAAAGATGAAAATGACAAACTCTTTCGTCAAAAACCTAGCATATCAATCCTAAGTTATCCCCCTTGGTTTCGAAAGAGCTTCAAAAAATGCTAAGAGCTAGAATTATTGTGCATGCTAGGTGTTCATCATGGTGTTCTAATAGGAAGAAAAATGGAACAATCAGACTTTGTGTAGATTTTAGAAACCTTATTCTAGCATGTAAAAAGGATAATTACTCTTTGCCTAACATAGAGACCATGTTGCAAAGAGTTTCAGGTTGAGGAATGATGTCATTGCTAGATGTTTTCTTGGGTTATAATCAAGTCTAGGTAACGAAAGAGGATCATCATAAGACAACTTTCACCGTACCATGGGGAACGTTTGGATACATAAGAATGCCTTTTGGATTGACTAACACTGGAACAGCTTTTCAGCAGGCTATGGACTATGCCTTCAAAGGTTTAATTGGTAAAATCATTGAAATATATCAAGATGATCTTACGGTTTTTTCAAAGGTTGGTATATGTCATATTGATCATCTCAAGCAATTTTTTAACATGTGTAAAGAATTTGGAATTTCTTTGAATCCTGCTAAGTCTGTGTTTGGAGTAACTGAAGGTAAATTACTTGGCCACATCATTTCTATGGATGGGATCAGGATTGATCTTGAAAGAGTTGAGGCCATCCAAGACATTACTTTGCCTCGTAACCTTAAGTCCCTGCAGTCCTTCCTTGGAAAAATCAACTTTTTTAGGAGGTTCATTCCAAACTATGCAGAGATTGCTAAGCCTGTTCAAAGTCTTTGAAAGAAAGATGAAAATTTTATATGGAAGATGATAGTAAGAGGGTTATTCAGGAAACAAAAGGTTTTATCGCTAAAGATCTTGTTTTAGTTAATCTAGTCTATTCAAAGGAGTTCATGATTTTCTCTTTCACTTCAGAGGATACTATAGCGGGTCTTTTGCTTCTGAAGAATAAAGAAGGTCACGAGTAGCCGATTGCTTTTATGAGTAGAGCACTTCAAAATTATGAGTTAAATTATATCTAGGCAAACAACCTATGGTGTCCCCGAGTGGCTATGGGGGCACAAAACATCCTCATGGGTCTCCAAATTTTCTATAACAGGTCTTTTGCTTCTGAAGAATAAAGAAGGTCATGAGTAGCTGATTGCTTTTATGAGTAGAGCACTTCAAAATTATGAGTTAAATTATATCTAGGCAAACAACCTATGGTTTCCCCGAATGGCTATGGGGGCACAAAACATCCTCATGGGTCTCCAAATGGATCGAACAAGCATGTATCCCATCTGTAAGGGCTAGAAGAACGATGCAAGCCCTCCTATTTTCTCCCATGATGAGACAAATCCTCATTTGGGTTGTGGATCAACTGCGAAGTGTGTGGTGCAAGAGTGGAGCCGGCTGGGCAAGTTAGTCCAGGTGCACCATCATCGTCCAATAGGTGGAACACAAGCAAGCAATGAGTGAAATTGAAGGATTCCATGAAGTGGAAATATACTCTCTGCTATGGTGGAGACCCGTGGCTCTCAACGCTCACCCTACAAATGCCAATATGACCCTTTGAAGAGCTTGGACCCCATATAGGGAGAGAAAACCTCAAATGAAGACCCACCTGCAATCCTATATAAGATCCAATACATCCCCTCACCTTCCAGTACAACCAAACATTCCCTATGGAAATGAGAAGATTAAGGAGAAGTTGACAACCAACATGTCTGGGAGACACGTTTGAGTGGCCTAGCTACTTGGTTAATTTTAGCAAGATTAAAATATTAGATTTGATTGAATTGTGAGACCAGTGCCTTATGGAATCAACTTTTTGCTTATTATCAATTAAATGCCAAGTAACCGGATGGAAAATTGTTGCTTGAATGCTTAACTATCCTATATGAAATGAAAATCCTAAAAATCTAGGTTTGATGCAAGATCTTGGTTGATTTTAAATTAGATGCCTATTCTAGATGTGGCCTTCCTCTTAATTGTTTTGGAACTAGTCTCTAGAATAGGTTGTGGGACGGAAGCCAATAGGAAGCAAGCAAAGGCTTGATTAACGATACCTCCCACTGTGTTCCAACAACTCGATGCATACGACACTGTAGAGAGTGTGGCTTTGACAACTGCAAGGTCATCGTGTTAACCACTAAAGAGGGTCTAAGTTCCTCAAGCTAAATTGAGAAAGGGTGGTCCTAAATGTCTATCAACCAAGTTTATGCTTGGAGATAATTTATTAAGTGCAAGACTAGCTTAGAATGATATGCAAGGATTATGAGGGTTACTTAAGTTAAGATTGCTTAAGTGTTCTTTAAGTACTAAATTATGGTTTGATTATGCGTTATATCAATAAGTACTTGTCAATAAGCTACAATCTTAACTATAAGAAAATGTGTGAAGTTATTAAGTGCCAATGATATACGATAAAAACCCTCAAGATACAATTTTCCTGTTAGAAAATTATATATTAAACAGCAATGGAACACATAAAAATATGCGGAAATACAAACACAGAAAACATACAAAACAAGAGAGACACAGATATATGTGGTTCACCCAACCTGGGCTACATCCACGGAGAAACAACCAGTCCTTCCTTTATATTATCCAGCAAAATGAAGAGACACAACCTACAACAGATCCGCTGTAATATCCTCTACTCTCTCACACAGTCCCCCTTTCTCTTTCTCGCTCAGAATACACTCTCAACACACAACCGCAATACAATTCCCTCATGCAACAGAGGGGTTTCCTTCTAGGGAATAAAACCCTAAATTAAACATAATTTCTACCCTTAGATCATTCGCCTAAGGAACGGCCCAAATTGACTATGGAATTACAATATTTCACGAGGCAATTTTACATCTATTTTTTAATTTCGGGGGTGTTGCCCACGAACACCCTAGCTGAGGGGATGCCCCCCCCCGAACCCCCGCAGGGGGAACAAGTCCCCCCCACATGGAGGGGTGTATAGGCTTCCTAGGGTATACATCAGGCTAAAAACAAAGGCCTCTAAATCGGGATGATAATCAGGCTCCACATCCAACAACTACAGGGTGTGTCGAAATCCCGTTATTAGAATCTAGCCAATTCTTAAAAAGATGAAAAAGATTATTACCACAAGATTATCAATGCTTTTATTCAATTAGAAGCTATCAAGATATACAAATGAGATAACTGCTAAATATTACTCAATCATTCAAAATATGCTTATATAGATTAGAACACTTAGAATCTCAATACCAATGTGTTTTTATCATTAACAAATGGATACTAGCAGTGAAGCAAGAATGACCATATGAGAGCACTTATTTTCCAATTAGAACAATCATATCTCAAAGTGAAAATGATCTAAATACCAATATCTAGTTAACACTTTGATTTTGTGCTTTAGAGAGTGAATTAGATGTGATCTTATGAAAAATTTATCGAATTCACAACCACAAATGTGTTAGTGCACTTGAAACAATTAGAAATCAACTTACTTATAAAACCATGAAACAAGACAATTATGATCTATAGAGCATGAGCAAGGAAATTTCTTATGTTACTTATGTCCCGATCACATTAAAATGAGCAATTATTAAACCCTTTAGGAAAACAGTGTGTAAATTCCAATTTAGAGCTCTTTCAAGTGTGAAATGAGAAGCATATACTTAACCAAATATGAGAAACATGACCCAAATGAAACTATGATATCCTAGCCTTCTTAAGATGTGCTTATCATTGTTATATCAAATCTCATTGCACTTATGACAGACAACAATAATACATAGAACAAGCTCAATGATAGATGCCCAACTTATGCAATTAATTTATCAATGTCCTAGGCAAATTATGAGTGATTTCTAGAGCATGTTCTCGAGTGTTTGTCACTATTATGTATTAAATGTGACTATTGTACATAAACAATGAATTGAGAAAGGGTTTAGAGGTCAAACCAAAGGCCCAAGGCCTTGAAGACCACTTTCCCACTTGCCCAAGATTTTTCCAACACCTGAAACACAATTTTTTTACCAATTTCTCTGCAAAACCACCAAGAATTAACTCGGAAATCAAATGCTCAAATCAGAGATGGAAGAGAGGGATAATGAGGGAAGGAAGAGTGATGGAAGAGGGGGCTAAAGGCCTAGATAGGCCATGAAGGCCAAAAAAGGCCACGACGAGGAGGATGAAGGGCTGAAAGGAGAGCCGAGGGCAGGAGGAGGCCCTCTAGGGCCTGCAGAAATGTCTCAAGTGTAGCCCAAGGCCTTTAGAGGCCCGCGACTAGCCTTACAAGGCTAGAAAAGGTTGACACAAGGGGCTAGAAGGCTAGACGGCTAAGGGAAATGGAGGACGCTAGGCCTAGGAGGCCTAAAAAATATGAAATCCTTGTCAGAAAATCGAATTTGCTTCAGATCTTCAATATCATTGTAAAATAATTCAGTTTTTGGCCCTGCAAAAATTCTAGAGACTAGATCTTACCCTCAAGGGCCTAGATCTAGCTCTAATCCAACAGATCTTCTTGAATTTTACCTGCACAAATAAATTTACAAGTGCCCAAAACCCCAATATATAAAAAAAAAAATTAAAAATCCAAAAACCCCAAACCTCATCTGCAAGATAAGGGTTAGAAGGTAAAATTATTTACAAAAAAATTATTATACAAAATATATATACAATGCTTAGAAGGATTTTGAAAATAGAATTTGTATAGACCTCAACAATTGTTAGATGTATTTCGAAAAATAAATGTTAAGCCACAACTTAGTGACGTTAGAAAATCACATAAATATTCAGAATCCAAACATGGTCAACTTGTGGCCACAGTTTGTGAACTTGGAGCCCAAGGGTCGGGGAACCTACAAACTCTATATATTTTCTTAAGAAGAAACTGTTAGAACATACAATGAATTAGATCACCTAAGATAAACCCTTAACTTACCAATAGATTGTTCCTATCATTTGCAAATGAAATAACGATTTAAATGATATTTGAAGCACAATATAGAAATGCACATACCACAAATCAATGAGACAAAGACACCATGAACTGCACCCCAAAGTCTTTTATTATGATGATCAAAACGTTCCCAACAGAATAGTGGCTTTACACCAGCGTTTACAAATTCCATCAGACCCAACTCATCAATAGATGAAAAATAGAAGCAAAATGCCTTCTATTTATAGAGAAGATCCTCCAAGTGGAAAATAACGGCTAGTTGGCATGATCCCGATCAAAATAATCTTGACTGCCAGTAAATTGTTGATGATCTTTTAATCTCCACCGTTGAAAATAATTATTTTTGAGGAATTTTAAAATTTCTCATTAAAACCATTTTTTATTAGCTCAAAAATAATTATTTTGTGCTAATTTCCCCAAACATTTGACTTTGACTTAACCACCAAGGTCCAAGGGTCCAAATTTTCTTGAAATTTCCAATATGCCCTTTGTGGGGGGCCTCCAATTTTTTTTTTATACGCAAGATAGTATATATTATAGACAAAAACCTTAATTACATGACAGTCTGTTGAGTGCGAGCCATGATCCAACACTATGTTAACAAAACACTCCTAATTTCCTTCTGAGAGAACTTTTAACAATCACTAGAGCAGTAGAGGATAGGAGCAAAATTACAATTTGAGACCAGTAGCAAAATAACAGATTGTGACTAAAAGCAGAAGTTACATATGGAAACCTAGAGATGAACAACTGTATGATTGAGAAGATAGTTGACAGATATAGACAAGTAGATGACATTTAAAAGAAAGCAGTAGGACCAAAACTAGTGGCTTATAGCATCCGCACTGGCATCCGCCGAAGTGACTGCCAACCTTCTGTCGTAGCCTAGGTCTTCATACTACAACTGGGTTGACATCCAAACTGATGGGTGTGTCATGTGTGCTGCCTGCAAAGTTCGACGACACTAGAGGGTTGCAGGACGAGGCACCTGCCATTTCTTTCTTGATGCTCGGCGAAAGCCCACCGGTGTGAGTGCCCTTCTTTTGCATAGCAAAATGGTGGGAGTCCTTGGTTACGAATTTGCAGTGATGAATGGCCTCCACATAAACCACAAATTTGTCGATGAGCATATCGATTTTATTCTCCAGAGTTTTAGTCATCTCGGCTTGATCTTGCATAGCCAGACCAAGGTTAATTTTGAGGTACCAGTAAATCTCAATCGACTTGTTGTAAAGGTTCTCCCTGGCCTAGGTGAGACCTGGGTCAGGGATCGATTCAAACTCTTGATCCATGCTTTCAGTGGTAACTCGGTGCCTTAAAGCGTCTGCTGGATCATTAATAACTGTATTGTCCAGAAGAAAGTAGCAACCGGTGGTGTCGGTGCCGCTAGGAGCCTCACGTTGGTGGTCCGTGATGTTTCGATACGTGCATTGTTGTTGCAGTCATCCCTCATCTTACTCGTGCCAAGCCATATAGCGCAAACTCTGTGGTCCCCCCATCCCTTTGTTGGCTTACCTGCTTGCCAAACTGTTAGCACTTCTCCTGTCAGCTTGAAAGTGGAGACCAGTAGCACAGTCGATGTGGCGTTTAATCCTGTTAAGGATTTTGTGAGGTGCTAGTTGTCTGATACTCTGGATGCCACCATTCCCTGATGTAATTTCCTGCTTGTGATAGTGCCCAGCTTCGAGTCACCCTCTATGATCAGAGGTGCTATGTTTTGGGTTTTGGCAACGGTAAGACCATGCTCTAGAGCATGCAGTTCTGCAGCATTGTTAGTGGTAGTTCCCAGGCTACCAACATAAATCTAGATAATGTTTCCTTGTGAATTTTTGAAGACCCCTCCGAAGTTAGTCTTCCCCAGGTTGCCCTTCGTCGCCCCGTCGTAGTTCAACTTAAGAGTGCCTGTCTCCGATGGAACCCAGGATTCCTCATATCCCTACAAAGATGAATTCTGAGAGACCAAGGGTAGGAGGGAAATGGGAATATCCAGAAGGGACAAGATTCTGAGATCTTCCCAAGACAAAGAGTTAGGGGGAGCCTCCAGCTTTGAATGGGCCACCGTTTCTCTGATAGTTTGTTTGATGAGGGAGAGAACCCTTTCTTCCTGCTTATTCGTATCCCTGAGGGTTTTGGAATTCCTTTCCTTCCAGAGAGACCAACAAATGATCACGGGAGGAGATTCCAGGCTCTATTGTTCAGGGGCTGATTGGAGAAAGATGATCTCTAGTGCTCTATGGTGTTGAGGATGGAGGAGGGGTCCCTGTCAGAGGCCTTAAAGACCAAATAAGCCCAGTTCCAAATGTTGTTGACATAGGGGCACTCATTTAGCAGTTGGTTTGTAGTCTCCTCATTTTCTTCACAAAGACACCTAGAGGGTCCAATGAAGCCTTTATTTTTTAAATTGTCCCAAGTCAAGATCTTCTTGTGCATGACTAGCTAGAGGAATATAGATATTTTTCGCCATTGCTTTCTATCCCACAGAGTTTTCATTTTCTCTCAAGTGGGCTGAGGTTGGGAGACGTCACATATCCTTAAGCCTCCTTGATGTTGAAGTGTCCCATTGAATTTTTCCCCCATCTTAGCTTGTCTTCATCGATTTATGCTATTATCTACCTTTGATTTAGTTCATCTGAGAGTTTCGCTAAGCAAGAAGTCTTCATAATTCAGTCTTCATCAACAAGTCATTCCCTCAACCTGTTTCGTTGTTGTCTTCCGGTAACGTTTGACCTTCATCTTGCCCTTGTTTTCCATACTTGTATTTATACGGTGAATTTCTCTTGGATTTCGGCTTCGAACTGCTAGGCCAGTCTGTATCCCGAGAACAAAGCTTTATCTCCATTGCCAATTTCCCAAAAGAAATGGTTTTAGATGATTTGTTTGTGTTTTCCCAAGTTTGGTTCCGGATAACGGAGCCTTTGAGTGATCCATTTAGTTTGATAAGAAGATCATGGTGATGGGAAGGGGCATATTTAGCTTTCCATAACCTACCCCAAGGGAGTGTGGGTTGGTTATCCATCTCCACCAAGTTTTTGGCTCCCAAAGCTTTTCCTAAAATTTTCAAGTCTCTTAGGCGAGACCCCCCTCTTTTACGGGTTTGCAAACTTTTCCCAAGCAACGAGTGCCCATTCCCCCTTTTTCTCGGTTCCTTTCCAAAACGAAATTCCATTGGATATTTCTAATATGGTTGGAGATAAGGTTTAGGGCTGCCCGAGGGCCAAGTGCAAATAATGAGGGATGGCTTCACCAGAATCGACTAAACCAACACCAAGCGACCAGCAAGTTTAGAGCCCCGAATGTCCGGTTGGAAAGTTTGTTTTCCAATTTAATTTGTAAGGTTCTCCAAATTATATTTTCCCGAGAGGAATGCAATAGGTGGTGGGACACCCAATTATTTAGAGGAACCTCCAGATTTTGAAGTCTAGGATCTCGGCTATGTTTCTTTGGATGGCGGGGAGGTATTTACGGAAAAACGAGTTTTTGGTTATGCATTAATGGAGGTTCCAAAGGCATGGCCCAAAGCCATAATGGATTTGAAGGAGCGGGCTTCTTTGACTGCGGGGTACCCATATGGAGCGTGTCATCTACAAATTGCTAGTGGGTAGAGGGGGGAATGGAAGTATAAATCTTGATGTCGGTGATGCGCCCTTGAGAGGAGGGCTGCTGAGATGGATCAACTAAGCCCCTCGGCGATAATAACAAAGAGGAAGGGGAGATGGGATCACCTTGTGCAGTGCCTCGGAGGGCTAAAAGTTTGGTAGGGGGAGCCATTTAGAGGATAGAAAGAACGCACGAGACCATAGCCATGATCCATTTGATTCGATCTTCCCCGTCAAAAGCCTCCCGGGACCCCTCTCATATATTCCCGGTTGATTTTGTCAAAATCTTTGGACATGTCTAGTTGCATCGGCATTCTAGGTTTCTTCTATGCCTTGAGGAGTGAATGATTTCTGTGAGAAATAATGTTGTCTAGAATTTTCTTCCTTCCACATACTCGAGATTATTTGAGAGATGAGGAGGGATAGAATCGTTTTTATCTTGTTTGCCAGACGTTATATATAATCTTGTAGATAAGATTGCATTTTAAAGAGCTACTAACTGAATTTGTCAAAGAGATCAACTCCTTGGTTGGAATCGAAGTTGAGAGAGTATCATTGAAGATTTGGACGGTCCACATTATGTGAGATTCTATCAGCAGGTCGTGGACCTCTTCCCATGTCAGCATGTGACTTTGAAAGTATGGTAACCATCAAGACTGACGCCTTTCCATTGGGCATAGACACTGCCACTTCCTCGACCTCCTACGGAGAGACTTTTCTCGAAGCATTTGGTTATTATCCTTCGTGAGGATGGTCGGTATGTTTGTAGTTATTTCCTTTATAGTTGTTGTTTGTGTTTGCAAGTTTTGTGAGAACGTAAATCTTACAGTTGAGTTCATATTCAATCTCCTCATGGGCATGGATGATATTACCCTCCATGGTTTTTAAGCCCAAAATCCTATTGTGTCTTCTGTGTTGAATCATTGTAGGGTAAAATAATCTTAATTTCATTCCCCGCATTTAAGTAGTTGATGCGGGATTTTGTTTATAATAATTTTCCTCTTAGACTTCTTGTATATCCAGTTTTTGGAGTTGATTCCTCCTACTTTACGTATTCATTGATGCCCTTACTTATGTTTGTGTAGAGGCCTCTTGTTTTATTCTAGCAATATTTCTTTAGAGTGATGTTTGAACGTTTTTTGTTCCATACCCAGTCTCTGCTTTAATGAATTTCAATCTTTGCTAGGAATTTAAACATTTTGTTTCCATGTTGGGGTTGAGGGGTTTCCCACCATTCCCTCATTTTTTCCATGAATTCTAGTGGTCGAACGAATGCCCAAATCGAAAAGGTTTATTTTTTGTCTAGGTTTAGATGTGGATATTCGGTGATGTGGCAGTCAGTCCAAGACCAATCGGTGGAGGATCACGGCCTCCATTACGAGGAGGTGAGGTAGATTTCACGAAGAGGAGGAATCGGTCCGTCTAGAGGTGATGTTGTCTTTATCCTCCTCGCCTTTTGTTCCAAGTGAGTTTTAGATTTTTCGTAGGGATGTCTATGGTGATCATCAATGGTGGCTTGGAATGCCTTTGAATATTTTCCACTTTCTGAATGCCCTCTTTTTTTTCCTAGATTTGTCTCCACCATATTTGAAGTCCCTGCTATAATTTTGTAAGTGTGGTGGAAGGAGTTCGGAATTTGGTTCTGATTCTCTCAAGCGATCTCTCGGGCACGTAAATGTTGGTGACAAATATGTGTCATTGGTGCTTGTTATTTTGAAGACAATCGTCAAAGAGTGTTTGGTGGCAGTAGATGTTGTGAGCTCGAATCTTTGAAGCTCTTCCACAAAGTCATTGTACCCCTATCATTCTAGTGGTAAGAAATTTCCATATGATTGTAGTTTTTGAAGCATGTTTTTTGGATCATAGTGAGTTTGTCGAGGTCAATCTTGGTTTCTTGGATTAGAAGGATGTTTGGCTTGTGTGCTTGAGTCATTAATAGTGGCTTGGAATGCTGGTCTTTCCAATTTACGAATGCCCTCTTTTTTCCCTCGGTTGACCACTGTGTTGAAGTCCACCTTTCTGTAATTTGCAAAATCCCGGTGGAAGGAGTTCGGCATTTGGTTCATCTTGATTCTCTCCTTCTCTCTCGAGCGCGTAAATGTTGGTGACAAATATGTTGTCATTGAATTTTGTTATTTTTGATAATGGCTGTGAAAAGAGTGTTTGGTGGCAGTAGATGTTATTGAGCTCGAATCTTGAGCTCTTCTGAAATCATTATACCCCCTATCGTTAAAAGTGGTAGAAATTTCCATATGATTGTAGTTTTTGAAGCATGTTTTTTGGATCATAGTGAGTTTGTCAGGTCAATCTTCGGTTTCTTGAGATCGGAAGAGGATGTTTCTTGGATCGTTTCTTTCTAGGACCGTTAAGTCCTCATATATTCCACGAGGTGAAATTCATTGAAAATTTTGAGGATAGGAGTGAGGTCTTACTGCACCTTTCTTTCATTGATGAGCGGGCTCTGACTCTTGTAGAAGGCGAAATTTGGTAGTTTCCGTCCTCTTTCTGTCTTGGTCTTTTGGGTATTGGCTACCCTCTAGGAAATCTCGGTTCATGTTTTATTAAAATAATTAATTATTTTAAAGGGGACCCTAAGTCTAAGCTTAGAAATTAAACAATTAATGGGCAATACAATAAAAACGAGTGTGAATCTTCTAAAGAATGAAGATCAAGTCAATATTTAATCTTAACTTATTGATTAGACTTCTAATGCGAGGCGTGAATTTATCAATGAAAGTATAAAGAGAGAACTTGAGGCCATTGAAAACAATAGAGCATGCAATCGGTAACACGAGGGAAGTCGGTTGCGAGAATTGAAGTCGATTTCAAAGGGAGAGTTGCGGGCGGAGGAAGCGAGAGGGTTTCAACGGCGGGGACGGAGCTCGGGGAAGAAGGATGCAAAGGCGAGCTGACACGGAGGACCCAACCACACCATTAGTGACACGATCTCCCACAATCTCTAGGTACGCAAAAGGTAGCCTTGATGAAGGTTAGTGAGCCTCTGGGGTGTGAGAAATTCTTGAAGATCGGGAAAATTATCTCACATGTATTCTTGGAATTTTCTCGGTCATTCCTTGTAATTATTATTGAAGGTTAATGTATAACCCTCATCTGCTACACCGATTTTCCCACATTTAGGTTTTCAGAGACAATTGTCCAAAAATAACTATGTCGATGTGATTGATTCTTGTGCTTGTATTTCTTCATTATTTTCTCCATATGTACTTGTGTGATAACTACGTTAGAATTTATTTCAAAATTTACTAAAGGATTTATTGTAAATAACTTGTGTGAAAAAAAAGTAGGAGAAATAAATCGATAGCGTAGTAAATTTCATATTTGAAATTTTCCGTGGTATTAGAAGTTGAGATCGGGTACTAAGATTAGAATTTTGCAATGGAGCACGAAATCTTGATGTTGTGGAAGCGGCAACTACGAAAGAGTTCAGTTCTCGAGAAGAAAATGCATGGAAGAAAGGTTGGATCATGACATCTACGTATTGGCTTCCATATTGGAAGAAAGGTTAAACTTGCTTGTCAAACTCCTTCCTCACAGTTTGGTATATTGATAGTGGAGCTTTTGCACATATGATGAAATCTGAGAATGTTTCTCGAGCTACCAAGAAGAACGATGAGGAGGTGAAGATTACCATGGGTAATAATGGAAGTAACACTATTGGAAGAGGTGTTATTTTTAATGAAAGAATAAACAGACTACCAATATTTTGTCATGTACGTTTGAATGAACAATCTTTGTGTCTTGGTTACAAAAACAAGGGCTATGACGTATACTTCATTGGCGAGAAAGTATGTAAACACGGGAGATTGGAGAAAAAAAATGCACAAATCGGAGTCGAGAACAACAAGCGTATAAGTTACAACTCGAACCTCTGATGGTACTAATAGCGGCCAGTGGTGAAAGGATTTGAATGAGATCTGGCATAGAAGAATGAGCACTTACACCATGGCGCTCTAGAATTCTAAAGAAGCTGTCACGATGGATTCCATTCTGACAGAACGAAGATGATGTTTGTGAGATCGCCTTGCATTAGCTCAAGCCAAGGCGACTTACCCCGGGAGCAACAATAGAGCTAAGAAGTGTCTTGGGACTACTACGCTCGGTTGTACGACGAAGACAATGTCCACACAACCAAGTTATGTAGATGTTCTATGCTTGATGCAACTTTACTTTTCACCACGACATTCACATAAACAATCAAGTAAAAAATCTTGATAGAACATACCGATTGGATCTATAGAAGACAAACCGAAACGAGAAAAATGTTAATTGTGCGTTACGGCGGTCAACAGGATGTTAAACCAGCAAAAATCTCATGGGCTATTCAACCGGCATAATGTCACAACAACCCTCCAAAACGACCACATGGTCAACTCAAAGTCAACCCCAAAAATTTAGCATTTACTTGACAACAATAGCGTACTCCATGACAACAACGGCGACAGCCAAGCAACACGAAGCAACAAGGGCAACAACGCCGTGACAACGGCAACAACGACACTTCGATAACGGTAACAACACGAAGCGTGGCAAGCAACAGCCAAACAACGACGGCGGTAACAACAACAACACCGGTAACGACGCCCAGCAGCAACAGCAACAACGGAAGCAAGAGCAACAACATCGGTAACAACGGCAACAACACGGCGACAACACCTCTTCGTCCTTCTTTCCCACGTGTGGGCCCCGAAAATGCCTCGAGAGCCGTGCCTCGCTCAGAAGAGGAAGATGTTTAGCAGGGGATGAGATGATTGAAATGTCCTCCCATGTTGACTCTATTTATAAATATTTGAGGGTGTGTGACACATCGACAGGTACAAACCTTAAAACCGACACTGCCCACATATTTTGAAAAGTATTAATAATTAAAATAAATATTCTGCTCATCGGATCAAGATGATCTTTAGGTAAGTCTTGCACCTCTTCGAAAAGAGGAGCAATAAAAATATTGGTGTGTGTCTAAGCATACAACATGGAGTTTGGACCTAGTTGTCCAATTTTAACACTCCCTCTCAACTAGGGAAAACTCCCAGCCACATGGTGTAAATCCAAACATCATGCGTGTCACTTAACCTTTGTTGGCCTCTTTGTTCGGAAACAGTGGAGGTGAGTCACAAGGCATCATTCCCCGGGCCCGTGGAATTCGTGAGAGGGTCAGCCTCTATCGGACTCACAAAGAGTCTGTACCAACCCGGTTGGTTTGTTGAAATCGATGGGAGTCAAAGCCTCGCTTGGACTCAAGAGTCATATATACTAACCGAAGTTGGTCTCCGCGACCTAAGAGTCGATTGGAGGTCAACCCTCATATGGACTTAAAGAGAGTCACATACCAACCCGAAGTTGGTTTATATTTTGAAAGTGATGAGGAGTCTGAAACCTCACTGAGCTTGATCCCGGATACGATGGTTGGACCCGTGTCATCTTGGAGATAAGTACGACAATCTGCGATGCGTCCCATCGGTCTTGCTATAATCTCTAGCTTTTCCCACCTCATTGGCCAAATGAGGTACTTCCCATGAGTCCGAACTCAAATGGGTAGGATGAATCTGGAGGCACCGTCATGAGGCGAGCCCAACTCCAATCATCACGGTGGGGCCGACACCCACCGTGGGGTTCAAGCCAGCCTGGCCACGGCGGACCGCCCTTAGCCCCGAGAAGCCATCCCCAAAAGCCCCCCGAGCTCTTGGGCTCATTGTCCAACGAGGACCCTCGAGCCCGGGGTCATTCCACGATTCCAAGATTCTCACGGAAGGTTGGGCATGCCCGAGCAGTGAGAATATTGTGACACCGCCTCATCGGTTCCTGGTCAGAGCCTTAGGCGCCTCGGCCATGCCATATAGGATAAAGTGGTACCGGCCATCCAACATGCATGGATGGGTAGTGGAACACGGATTCTATGACAAACGAATCCCCCTCTAGTTATCACAAAGGATAACGGTGGCACGTACGCATGCTCGAATAGCTCATAGAAGAGCTTTTGCATAAGCAGTGACTTCACAACGGAGCCAACACGTGTTGCAATGTATTCGGCCTCGGCGGTGCTCAAGGCTACGCAATCGATTCTGCCGGCGGTCTGTGATAGCATCCAGATGTGCTCTTGCGATCCACCACACTGCCGGCCCAATCGGAACCAGTATGTCCGCAGTGTCATATCTGAAGCGGTATCTCGGCCCATGGTCTATAGGTACCTCGAGAGATATCTCCAAGAGTTTCTTGGCACCAACCCGGTGAATGTTATGATGGCCATGTGTTGACTCAAAGTGTCCTGCACAACATACGTCCAATGATGTGTTCACTAAGAACATCAGGCCCTACGAGTTGATGATGCTCGGTAGGATTTTGCTAACATGGTAGTAACCTTTACTGTCAACTTCACCCAGTTGAACTCCCGTGTGCTCAGCAGGACTTTGAGTCCATAACTACTAAAAACACCGGAAGCTTCTGTTCGATTTTCTTAAGAAAGGAAAAATCTGTCCCAGTCTGCGGGACACTCTAGGCCTAGGAAATAGTGCATCAGTCCTGGGTCACTTCATCTCGAACTCGACGGTGAGCTCCCTCTTCACGCGATGTGAATGAGAGAGTCCAAGCTGTGGAGGAAGAGGTCGACCCCTCGCACGAGGAATGACTGTCTCTGTGGACATAAGGAAATGCCAGTTCGAATCAACATTACTACGAGTGAAGCTGACTTCATCAGGTAACTATCTATCCTCTCGTACCAAGCTACGGTGCTTCCTTCAACCCATAGAGGCTTTCTTCAAATTTCGGACATGGGTGTCACATTCTTGGACTTCAAACCCCGGAGAGGGTTGCTCCCTTTTACCTCTTCCTTTATTACCATACGAAGTGCGGTCCTTCACATCCATGATAAAGATTGTCAGCAACGTGGCAACAGACCTGATAGATAGGATGGTGGTCCTGCAGTGCAAATATGTCATCATGATATATGCCAGTTTGAAAGCCACGACGGCAATCCCATGGTACCTTTCTTGCTATGGGATGTGTAGAGTCTTGTAGAGCCATTTGAAGTGACAAGCTACTTTGTCCTCTGGTCTAGCGAGACATGGAGCCATCATTCTTCCTTTATGGACTCATACTCTTCGTGCATATAGTATCTTTCCGAGACTTGATACTTCATTTCCTCAAAAGATCCAGGGCTGGATTACCAATAGTACTCATAGGTATACGATGCCATGGTATCTACTTAGATTCTTACTTTCCACGGAATGTCCCCCTTGGGTCCATATGTCCCTCGGCATCCATAAAGTGTCACAGGCCATGATGGTCTCTTTCCCGGTGAAGGAGGTGGACCAATCGGGTCCATTGGTCTTGACATCGGCCATCACCTCATCCTTCGGTTCCTCTGGATTCCAGCCTTGTACAGTCTTCCTCGGATCTCGGAAGATTGACTACTTTCCTCGAAGCATCTTCATCAAAGGTGACATCATGGCATGCTCCACTTTCCTTTGACTGGCACATGAATCTATCGCCTTCGAAGTTTCGTTTGTAGCCCTGTCACCTTGATCTCCCTCTTGATGCTAGCTCCTCTTGCAAGAAGTTCTTAAACTCGTTTGTCTCATATTTAGTGCCATTATCGGTCTGTCGAATAGCATCTCATGTCATTGCTCCCAGTGGACTTTTATCAAGAGTAGAATGTATCCATTAGACCCAAACATCACGACATGACTCTTCTTTCCATGCGCACCTTTCCATCAATAGAGCCACATTAAACCTTTGCTCTTCCACATGGCTGATATAGACACGGAGTTCTTCTTCAAATTAGGTACACGAGTACATCCGCAAGTGGAGGACTTGACCTTGAGACAAATTTGGAGAGTCCTGCAGTCCACTGTCCATGCTACATGAGATGTGTGGCCATTATCTCCAAGGATAATTTCCATGTGAAGTATCATTCTCAACCATATCAAAGAGTGCTTCCAACCAGACGATCAGTGTACCTTGAAACATCACTATCTATCAACTTGAGACATCCATAGTGTCGGGTGGAGATACAATGGAGAGAGGCTCTTAAAAGTGTATTCATTTCTTTTATCAACAACATTTGATTCCTCATACGGAATTTCTTGACCTTTTGAAAGGTTGATCATTTCAGCAGGAGGAGCCTTTCTCTTTCTGTAGACGTTGTTCCTTTGATTATCATCCCTCCATTTGTTGTTGTTGTCATCATCATCGGAGAATCCTTCTTGAAGGGCATTCTCTACCATGGTGACCACGGCCTATGACAAGTGAAACACTTGCCCTTCTTTCCTTAGTCCACTGCTTTTCCTTTGTACTTTGGACCACCAAAGTTCTTCTTTCTAGAATGAGTAGCGTATCACTGACATTTCCTTCATTTCCATACTCCTTCATTCTTGATGCATCTTGACGATGCTTCGTCAAAGTCGGGTATCATTATTATTTAGAATGGTAGTGTTGAACACATGCCATTCGGATGAGAAACCCTCCAAGTGCGGTGAGTACCATCTCTCGATCAACTATTGTCTCCCCAATAGCTAGCGGTGTTCTTTGATCTCGGTCGACTTCGAGAAAGTATGATTGGATAGACTCATCCCTGCCTTCTTCGAGGATTCTTTAATTGATTCTTGAAGAATAATTACTTGATTTGCATTGTTGGCCTTGAACATGAGGACCAATTTTATCATACATCTCTTTGGATGTGCCCAACTGAGAGATGTAGGCCACTAGACTTTTATGAATGGATTCACGATCATCGGCTTTGCTTTATCTCCCCTTCTTGTAATTTGTTTTGGTAGTAGCGATGGCGGTGGATGGAGGTTCTTGGATTTTTACCACATAGTCCATGACATCTTGGTCTTCCAACTGAAGATCCAATATCATCACTCCAAGCATGGAAGTCATCCTTCCCAGTTAACTTGTCATCCTCACTTGAAGCCATGGTTGTGGAACCCATTTTTTCTTCGGTGATTGCTATAAAGTAGGGCTTGTCTTCCACCTCGGCTACGATACCATGTAAATTTATGTAGATGTTCTATGCTTGATACAACTTTACTTTTCTACAACCAATCACATAAACAATCAAGTAAAATGCGATAGAACATATCGATTGGATCTATAGAAGACAAACCGAAGCAATGTGGTGGTGCGTTACGGCGATCAACGAGGATGCTTTAACCGACAAATCTACCAGGTATCCAACCCGGCATGTGTCACAACAACCTTCAAAAGAAAACAACCCTTGGTCAACTCCAAGTCAACCCCGAAAAATTCAACATTGCCCCAACGGCAACAATGGCGACAACACGGCAACAACGGCGACAACGGCAACAACCACCGGCGACAAGGGCAACAACGACGACAACGCTTATGACGGCGGCAGCAAGCAACAACAAAGCAGCAAGCGGCGACAACGGCAGCAACCTGGGCAGCAACACCTGCCCGTCCTTCTTTCCCACGTGTGAACAGAAGCGCCTCCAAGGAGCTCGTACTAAATCGAGAAGAAATGTTGTGTGAGGATGAGATGATTGAAATGTCCATCAACGTTGACTCTATTTATATCAATCAACGAGGGTGTGTGACACATGCTATTTGGAGGTGTAAAACCTTAAGGCCGACCTGTACATATTTTTGAAAGTATTAAAAATAAATTCAAAATAAATGTTACCTGCTCATCGGATCAAGATGATCTTTAGATCGATCTTGTACCTCTTTAAAATAGGAACCCAATTAAAATATTGGTGTCTTCATCAAGAGCATCACAACATGGAGTTTGGACTAAGTTGTCCCATTTTTAACACCACGGAAGCTCTTAGTGGTGCCGAATACTTCGTCACCTTCATTGATGACCAGCTCGAGAGAAAACTTGGATCTACTTTCTAAAGACCAAGGATAGAGGTCTTTGATCGATTCAAAAAATTGAAAGCTGCGGTTGAGAATTTGATAGGGAAGAGGATAAAGATATTGCGTTCGGATGATGGTGGAGAATATATTGATTAAAATTTCACATATTTTTGTGCAAGGGAAGACATCGGAAGAGAGAGTGGACCTGCTCCATATAATTCGGAGCATAATGGAGTTGCGGAGAGAAGAATAGAACTATTGTTGAAGAGCGAGGGCGATGTTGTATGATACGAAGATATGCCCAAATTTACGTGGCGGAGAAGTATCTGGAGCCTGTTGTGTATCTTGAGAATATGATTCCTCATAGAGCACTAGGTAAGATTGCAGTGTGTTTGTTGGCGAGGTAGCCGGAAGTGAGACATTTCAAGATTTTTTTCGTTTATGCGCCATGCGGCAATCTTCACGACGGTAGGAAGATTGTAGTACGACGGATGTGAAGTTCATGGAGGATAAAGCTTCAAATTCCAAGAGATGCCTTCGAAACGCAATCGGAGAGGATGATCCATTCGTCCGGCCAGAAACCAACACCGATTAACTTCTCTGAGACAGAAGAATCCGGGAGTATTATCTCAAGAGAATTCGTAGGAGGAAGGAACGAGGAAGATCCACTCACTACTAGCGGAAGAAACAGCGGGAGTATGGGGTCCCGAGGACACAAAGGAGTTTGTCGGAGCTCTAGAAACGAAAGGCGAAGCATAGACAACACGACAGGTACAAGCCTTTAATACGGTTGGGGAACCCTCTAGTTTCCGAGAGCAACTCAACATCAAGTATGGGTAGATGCAATGGTTGAAGAATATGGTTACATCATGATTAATGATGTTGGGAAGTGGTTCACGGAAGCCTCGGGACGGATGGGTTGTAGATTCGAGATGGATCTACAAGATCAAAATACGACTGAGATAGCGGCCAGCGGAAAATATAAAGCCAAGTTCGTGGCTAAGGGGTATGCTGGAAAGGAAAGGGATATCTTTTGTGAAGAAACCTTCGCCCCATTAGCAAATATACTTTTATTAAGATACGTGATATACCTTGCGGTCTGAGATGGTGTGGGAAATTCACTAGATGGATGTCAGCGCATTCTTGAATGGGGTGATAGAAAAACATATGGGGAGGGCTTTGAGTCGCAAAGAAGAAAAATACTCATGTATGTAGGCTTAAGAAAGCCTTGATGGACTTATGCAAGCACCTAGAGCCAGATACCGATCGAATGGGGTTACTTGCGGAAGATGGGATTGTCGAAGTGACGCGAGATCCTAATCTCTACTCTTTGACGGTAGGGCATGAGCCTGCGATACGGTGCTATATGTGGATGACCTATTCATGATAAGAGTTCGTCTAGGCTCATACGGTGTAAGGAGAACCTAGATCTCGAAATTTGACATTAAGGATCTGGGGCTGATGCATTATTTTTTGGGGTTGGAAGTTTGTGATAGAAGGGTGAAATCTTCCTGGGTCAAGGGAGATATGCTACGAAATTTTGAACGGGTTCGGGATGCGGATTGTGGCCCATGGATTATGTGATCACCAAGCTTGGAATAAGATTGATGCATTCGAAGATGATGGGGAGGCTAATCCTGCCTTGTACATACCGGCTCATAGGGTCACGGTGTCTGGTCAACACTAGACCGGACACCATTCTGTTACATCAACACCTACACGGTCGATTCATGGTGGAACCGAAGGAGGGAACATTGGGCAACAACCATGTTCTGTCACATACATATGAGGAACAATTGAGCATGAATTAAGATATACCCGAGGCAATGACATCGAGGCCCAGGTGAGTTTCTTGTGCCAGTTGGGTTGGAAGTTGATGGGTGGAAAAGTACCGGTGGTTATTGTTTCAATATTGGATTAGGATGACTTCACAGTGCGATGGGAAACAAAATTACGTAGCTACGGAAGCTCATCTAAGGCGGAATATATGCCGGCTAGCATAGCTTCGTGTGAAGCCATATGGCTTAGGAAGTTGCTTGTGCTGAATCTACTCAAGGAAAAAGAATAGAACGCTCACTTTCTATGTGATAATTAGAGTTGCATCAGGTCTGAGAATCTTGTGTTTCATAATTGGTCGAAGCACATTGACATTAGGTGTCTTTTTATCAAAGACCGTGTGTGGTGGGGATACGTACAATTGCGGTACACTCCGACAAAGAATAGGTGGAAGACATCCTTACTAAGACGCGGGAAGAACAAAGTTTGTTTAGTTCGGAGAAGATGAGGATGATCGAGAATGTGTTTTAGTAGCAAAAATGGGCAAGTGAAAATTTTGAGAGGAGGCTGCGGTACAAATGAGGCAATGTCATGGTCGAGCGGTACGGAGAAACCTTCATAGCAGTGTTGATTTTTGTAGCATCCAAAAGTGTTCAAGTCTCAAACTTTGCAGGGAGGCTTGGACAACAACATTCAAAGAACCCGAAGCTTGATTTGTGGAAATTCCAAGCTTGGTTCAAGACTTGTTAAAATAATTAATTATTTTTTAATGGAATTCTAAGTCCAAACTTAGGGAAATGAAATAATTAAAGGGTATTAATAAGTCGATGTGAATCTCTAAAAACATAGATCAAGTCAAGATTTAATCTTAGCTAATGATTAATATTTTAATACGGTACAGCGGTGGTTCTCCAACGGAAGATTATAAAAGGAGAAACTTGGTGTCACTTGGAAAATAAGCAAGGCACACACTCGGTGCCCAAAGGAGATCATTCTAATGTGAATTCAATCACACTTTGGAAGTTTCGGGCGAGAAGTTGTAGGAGCGAAGGAGAGATCGGGGAGTGATGAGATCAAGGTCGGAGAAGCGGCCCGGTAGATCCCGCTGGGAGGTAGCTTGAGGCTGGCACGCGAGACCCCACATGATCTCCATGTAGTTTCATGCGGATCCAACAGGACGTACGAGAGAATCACGCGGGGGCTTGCGGCTATTTTGGATGTCAGAAAATTGTCCGGTGTTGGATATTCAGTCTCGGAGTTGTTCATAATTTATTTGCCCGAATATTTTCCTGTAAAGATATCATTTCTGAAGAATTAATAAAACCCTCATCTTCTTGCATCGGTTTTCCCATTGGGTTTTCCGGGAAAATTGTCCAAAAATAAGCGTATTACATGTGATTGATTCTTGCTGCCTATGTTCTCTACGCATTTGTTGTTGCATATATAATTGTGAATGTTGCAGTATTATTTGATATTTGCGGAAGATTTCTGAATAATAACTTATTGAAATAATAAGTAGGAGAAATAAATCTATCATTGCAAGCTTGTTTGTAATTTTCACATGGTATCAAAGCCAGTAACAAATAACGAGAGGGGGCATCTATCCCCGATGAACGATCTACTATTGCAGCAACAACACGGTTCTCCAAGAGGGGAAGAAGCACGATAGAACGGATGGATCACGATGTATACGTATTCAGTATCCGGACTAGAGGAAGATTTTGCTTGTGTATCAAGCACTACGTCCTCGGATGTACGGTATATTGACAATGGAACCTACTGCTCACATGACGGAGATACCAGAAAGCTGTTTTCCGACTACTAAGAAGAGCATATGAATTTCAAAATAACCCGGGGGTAATAAAGAAAAGTGCACTCCCATTGGGAGAGGTACCATAATTTTTTCAAACCAAGCTGAGGAACATAATTCGGGCCACTAATGTCTTGCATGTCTTAGGGTTTGGGGATGAATCTGCTCTCGGTGTCACGACTTCAAAGCGAGGGATATGACATCTACTTTATTGGAAATAGAGTCTACGTCAAGCACCCCGGAGTTGGAAGAGAGCACGAGTGGAGATGAAAGCAACAAGTTGTACAAGATGTAGCTTGATTCCCCAATGGCATTGGTTAGCTGACACACAAATGAAACGGATCTGAATGAGCTATGGCACGGAAAAGTGGGGCACTTGCATCATGGGGCATTGAGAACTCTCAGTGTCACGGGTGTTCCGGGCGAGCACCAAGAGGGATGATGTACGCAGGGAAGCGTATTGAAATATGGCAAGGCAGCATATTAGAGAAGCAACAATAGGGAAATGGTGTGTTGGATATAATACATTCGGATATCTATAGACCAATGTCCCACTAGGAAAGCTCTTAGTGGTGCCGAATATTTCGTGACCTTCATTGATGACCATTCTAAGAAAATCTAGATCTACTTCGTAAAGACCAATGATCGTCTTCGGTCGATTTAAAGAGTTTAAGGCTACTGTTGGAGGATTTGACGGGGAGGAAGATCCAGAGTCTTGCAGATCAAATAATGAAGTGAATACATAGATAAAGAATTCAACGGATTCGATAGGGAAGACATCAAAGAGAATGGACGACTCCATACAATCCGAACGAATGGAGTGGCGAGAAAGGAAGAACCGAGACTATTGTTGAAGCAACCATAGCTATGTTGTATGACCAAGACATGCCCAAATTTCTATGGGGTACAGAGCGTCTAATATTGTTTACATCTACATTCAAAACGAACTCCTCCACCTTCTGCTTCCAGGAAAGATCACGCCGGAAAGTGTCTTCATTGGCAATGACCGAAGTGAGTCACTTTAGGATCTTCGGCGAGTACAACTTCTTGTCATGTACCCAATGAGAAGAGGAAGAAGTTGGAGATGGCATTTGAAAGGGTATTTAGTAGGATACAACGAGAATGCAAAGGCTTATCGCATCTACATTCACGAGAGAAGGGAAAGTAGTGGTGCGAAGAGATGTTAAATTCATGGAGGAAGCGAGGAAGATCACGAGTTGCCTTCTACTACGCGATCGAGGAGGAAGAGCCCACGGTCAACCCCAACGACCAACAACGGAAAATTCAGTTGCCTCTCCAAGGCATAGTGATCAGAGATGAGTCTCGAGGATTTGAAGAAGGATGACGATAAATCTACCCACCATGAGTGGAAGAACAAGCGAGGGAACTTAAGCAAATTACGAAGGGATGCGGAGATTTTTTTTTTTGGAATTCTAGGGAATGAGAAGAGACATTTTAAGTAGCACGAGAGGTATCAAACCTTAGTTGCTCAAGTCGGAGAACCTTTCAATTTTTCGGAAAGTAGCTCGGCACGGTGTGGGTTGATGCAATGGTGGAAGAGTATAGTTCCATCATGACAAATGATGTACGGGAAGTGGTACACAGACCACGAGAAGAGATCGGTTGTAGGATCTAGGTGGATCTACAAGATCAAGTATGTTGCGAGCCGACGGACATCGAGAGATTTAAAGCCAAGTTTATGGTTAAGGGTATGCTCGGAAAGGAAGGAATAGATTATGAAGAAACCTTCGCCTCGGTAGCCGAGGATACACATCTATCGAATTCTGTGATATCCTTGCGTAGCCAGATGGGACGGGAAATTCACCGGATGGACGTCAAGATGGCATTCTTGAATGGTGTGATAGAAGAAAGTGTATATAGAACAACCGAAAGGGCTTTGAGACACATGATCAGAAAACTCATGTGTGCGGATTGAATAAAGCATTATATGGACGGAAGCAAGCTCCCGAGGCACGGTATCGTCGAATTGGCCTTCACAGAGAAGATGGGGATTTTTCAACAATGATGCGGATCCCAATCTCCTTCTGGAAAATTAGGTAAGACCATTGATACGTGTGTATGTAGATCTGTTCTTGACGGGATCATCGAGCTCATCAAAAATTGCCAAAGAGAATTTAGATGAAAAGAATTTGACATGAAGGATATGGGACGGATGCACTATTTTTGGGGTTGGAAGTTTGGCGGCGGAATGGGGGAGATCTTCCTTGGTCAAGGAAGATACACTACAAAGATTCGAAGAGATTTCGAATGGACAATTTTAGGGCCATGACCAAGGCTACGAATGCGACACGTACGAAGATGATGAAGTTCATCTTACACTACGAACGACTCATAGGTTCATTGATGTATCACGGTAAATACAAGACGGACATCTGTTATGATGTTAATACCCTAGGAAATCGGTTCATGGTGGAACCGAAGAGGGCACATTGGGCAGTACCCAAACATGTTCGGGTACCTTCGAGGTACGGTTGAGGAGCTTGGATTAAAAAGTACACTCGTGTATTGATGTCAAGTTGAGTGGCTTTACTAATGCATATTGGGATGGGAGTTCGGTTGATTGAAAAAATTACCAATGGAAATTACTATTCAGTGGGATGGAAGATGACTTCTGATTGTAGTAGGAAAAAAGTTCTTGGCACTAATTTCGGCGGAGGCGAGTATGGCAGCTAGCAACCGTGCAAAGCCATATGGCTTAGAAAGCATTAGTAAATCTATTCAAGGAGAAAATGGAGACGCTAGAATTTTATGTGATAATCAGAAGTTATAAAACTCTCGAGAATCCTATGTTCATGATGGTGGTATATTCATGACATCAGGTATCACTAATTTGTGTACAACGTGGAGTTGTTGATTAACGATGCAGGCAACGGGAGAATGGGTGAGACATCCTCACCAAGGCTGCGGGAAAGACAAAGTTTCTCTACTTGAGGAGAGAATATGGGGATGATGAAGAATCCCTTCTAGTAGTAGGAATGGAGGATTCGGTGTTCGGAGAGTTTTGTACGGATCCAACAAGTGATAGTTGCAGTGTCAAAGGCAGCGATGCAAAGGGCGACGGAGTGCGGCAGATGGGAGGAGCATAATCCCAAGATCGGCAACGGAGAGGGTGCTTGAGAATCGAGGCAACAGCGTCGCTTCGGGCACCCTTGTTGGAACCCCACCTTCCTCGCTAAGAGGAGTGTTGATTTTGCTAGCATCAGAAGTGTTCCAAGTCTCAAAATTTGCAGGCTTGGACGGTAACGATAAAAGAACCCGAAGCAATTTGGCAAATTCCACTCGGTTAAAGAACTTATTAAAATAATTAATTATTTTAAAGAGACCCTAAGTCAAAAAATTAGGGAAATGATAATTAAAGGGTATTAATAAGTCAAAGTGTGAATCTTCTAGAAAACACGGATCAAGTCAGATTTAATCTTAGCCATTGATTAATATTTTAATTTGGACGTTGGTTTTCTCAACGGGAAAAGATTATAAAGAGAACGAGGGTCACTTGGAAAATAAAGCGGGGCACACAATCGTGCAGAAGAGATCTATTTTGATGTAGAATTCAATCTCGGTGGAAGAGTTGCGGGGCGAGAAGTTGCGGGAAGCGGAGAAGGAGGAGGTCGGGGGTGATCGAGATCGGGGTTGGAGAACGACGGTGGGTCACTAGAGGCAACTTAAGGCTGCAACGCGAGACCTTACATAGTGTCCATACATATTCACACAATCCAGCGATTGGGGTGTGAGAGAATCCACCTGAGGCGAGCGCGAGGGGCTTGCATGGGCTATTGGATGTTAGAAAATTGTACGAGTAAGCTAGACATTCGAGTCTTAGGTGGTTTAGAATTTATCTGGCAGATATTTTCCCTTTGTAAAGATATCATTTTCTGAAGAATTAGCAAACCCTCATCTGTTTTGCTCTAGTTTTCCCACATTGGGTTTTTCCGGGGACAATTGTCCAAAATAATTGTGTCCATGTGATTGATTCTTATTAACTTATGTTCTCTATTGTTTATTTCTTTGCATATATAATTGTGAATGTTGCGGTAGTATTTATTTTGATATTTGCCGAAAGATTTTTTAATAATAACTTATTAAAATAATAAGTAGGAGAAATAAATCTATCTTTGCAACTATTTGTAATTTTCACGGAGAGAAGGTGCAACAAAATGACATCAATAGTGCGGAAGAATGTTTCAAAAGTCGAGATATGCGACGGGAAAATTGTAGAACACTATCCTCGCTAAGAGGGAGTGTTGATTTTTTTGTAGCATCGAGAAAGTGATCTAAGTCTCATATTTGAGTGAGAGAGGTTTGGACACCGGTGTTCAAAGAATGAAGATCAAGTCAAGATTTAATATTCTTCATTGATTAGACTTCTAATCTGGGCCATTTTGATTTATCAATGAGAATATTATAAAGGAAGGCTTGAGGGCCATTTGGAAAGCAAGCCAAACATACAATACGATAACATAAGGAAGTCGATTCTTTAGAATTTAGAGATTCTATTTCGAGAGGGAGAGTTCGGGGCGGAGGAAGTGGAGGGTTTCAACGATTAGAACGGAGAGCTCGAGGAAGAAGGACGGATAAGGGCGAGAGGGGAGCACGGAGGGACAACACGGTAGTGACATAGTCTCACGCAATCTTTGTATAAGGAATCATGCAAAGGTGACACGGTGAAGGCTAGTGAGCCTCTTAGGTATCATAAATTCTCCGGTCGAGAGAAAATTATCTCGGAGTCTTTTCTTGGAAGTTTCTCGAGTCATTCTTCTAGTCATTCCTTGTAAAGAAATGGTTGTTGAAGATTAATGTATAAACCCTCATCTCACACTTTGATTTTCAGTAGGTTTTTACGAGGACAATTGTACAAAATAGCGTGTCGATGTGATTGATTCTTGTGCTTGTATTTCTTGTTCTTTTCTCTATATGTACTTGTGTGATAACTACGTGAAATTTATTTCAAAATTTACTTGAAGGGTTTATTGTAAATAAATTATTGTGAAAAATAAGTAGGATAAATAAATCGATTAGCTAACGGTAGAATTTTAGATTTGAAATTTTCATGATTGAGACTACTATCTTGAGGTAGAGACTTTGATCTAGCTTTAAAGACTTCGATTTAGGCCCATTACAACTTCTCAGTAGCGGCATTCAACAAAACAGAATTTTGACTTCCTCTTCTCTTAGCGACACCATCGATGCGGGAGCTATTGCGATAAAAATATTGATAACTTCAATCTCCCAAAATATGACGTACGAGAGAGAGTGGTGCCAAAATTTCGATTTTCTTACCCTCTATAAGTTTACCCAAAAAATCGAATCCCGGAAGTCCTTGTCCTTCCGCCGTAAATTTCTCTTGTTGCGGCTTCCAAATCGAATTTACATTGTTGCGGTGAGATGGTTCCAAGTGAGTTTGATTCCATTGTATATATAGGCAGAGATGAGCTCGGAATTCCTAGGCTTGAGGCTGACGATCACCTTAAGACGACTTGGTCTGAGAGGAAGCTTCATAAATCATATTTTACTCAATACTTGACCTATTTGCATCATTCAAAAGCCCAATATGGATCAATTTAAATCTACAATAATCTTATAGACTCAGGAATAAAACCTAGAAGTACACAATAGGGACTTTGACCTAAAAAATAAATATGACCCAAGCATGAAATATATTTTAATAAGTCATTTAATAATAATATAAAAATATTTTCTTTATTCTTTTGACAAGTACAAAAAGTATTGACTCAAGTATAATTTAAGAAGACCAAACCTAGTTACATTCTTCAACACTCCCTCTTAGTAGGAGGTATTCATAACTCAATAGTACAAGGTGATCTCAACTATATGGTATATAATCTTTAGACACTTAAATGTCTTGGACTAGATTCGACCAAGACTCTATCCATTCGTCCACTCAACAGTTTAGGGACCGCAATGCCATGGACTAGATTCTTGGTAGGGGTAATCTATCCAAGTTGGATTAAGATGGACTAAAGTTTTCGGCCTTTATAGGTACCATCGGGCTTGCTTACTAACCATCAACCCAGAACTAGGTTCACATCCACTCGATGCCACCCTCCCAACCAAACATCAACACAAAGTGCTGGCACGATTCCTTTCTAGGCAATGCTTCACTCACAAAGCCTCATCACACCTTGATCCAACAAATCGAGAATAACTTAATCTCCCAATCAAAGCATTTGTGCTTAGCATGCTATCAAAGCATTTGAGAGATTCATAGGTACAAACACAACCCCAATCAGCAATGCATATTCAAGTATATAATCAAAGCAAACCTACGAGGGTTTCGATGTTTCTCTTGACTAATTTCGGTAGGACTATCGGTTGAATCTTTGAGAAGATTTCTCATACACTTTTCTTTCCTATTTTTCATGTAGCAACATATTATTTAATCGGATACCTTTCTGTTATAGTAGTACAAGCATTCTACAATCATGACTTATGATTTTAACACTCATGGTCTTCACTAAAACTTACGGTACAGTAGTCCTTGTATAGTGCATGACACATGAGGTAGAGAACCATATCCATTTCTTCTTCTGTCGGGCTCCTCCAAGCAAGCTATGAGAAGCACAAAGCTAGCCATATCAAAATCCCTGCAGAAGCTTTTCAACTTTATACATATTAGATACCCAAACAAGAGACTTATACTCTTGAACATTTTTTTACTAAGGACTTTATTCATAAACACTAGACTATTTCACAATTCTTTCATTCTATGTAGGGTTTCAATGTTTCTTTCAAAGGTATAATATGCAACCTCCTGCAAATTTTAGTAAACCCTAGAACCAGTATAGATTTACAAGATATCTAAAAACCTTTAGAATTCACTTGTTAGACTTTCCAATAGGGATTCATACAAATCCTAGATTTCATACAAAAGAGTCGATCAAGATTGATTACAACTCGGACATTGTCTTTCCCGAGCTAGTTGCATACCTTGGGCCAAATCGGTTATCAAAACATATCATGAAGAGCTTCTGCTAAGGGTTTAATGTAAATCCTAGAATTCAGTAAACACATTGTGATAACTTCTATTAGGGTTTGATGTAAACCCTAGATTTTTCCATTTTATAATTTCTTACCATACATTATATAGATTCAAATGAACATACATACTAGATAATTTAATAATTACAAGGATTTATCTATAGACCCTATACTTTTCAATCGTCATCCTAGATCTTTCAAAATTTGACTAGGTTTGTTTTCAAACCTAGATTTTTAGGACCATTAGAAAATAGGTCGGCACATATCTAGAAGATCACCATTATAAGCATACCATATGTTAATCAACATTAATACATTATCTATATATATATATATATATATATATATATATATATATATATATATATATATATATATATATATATATATATATATATATATATATATATATATTTTCGTAGACTAGGCTAGGGATTCAATCAAGAGAACATATACCTGAGGTTCTAGGACTTATCATAGCAAAGGATTTTACAGTATGCCTAGCAAAACTAGGGTTTTAGGTTCATTGTCAAAAAACCCTTCATATATCAGACTTCGAGTTTGGGATTTGGATTCAACATCATTTTAACTCAATCAAGTCTAGAGCTTCCATGATCATATAAAAATCCCAAACTCGACAATATCAAATAGCAACTTCTTTATAAATATCCTTAAATAGGTTTAAGGTTTCACACATTATCAACATACCCTTGGGTTAGGGTTTTCTAGAAAGCTCCTTAAGGTTCTATTTATATAAGCAATAAGAGTTGTATAAGGTGGGTAGGTCATTAGGTGATGAATCATCCCAAACAAAAATCCTTTTAGGATTTAGTAGAGCTAGGCTTATAGCAGAGTTAGTACCATAGAGATGGATATTTCCAAAGAGAGTAACAAGACTTCATGTTTAATACATACCTTTAATTCTTTGACAAACCTTTTGACTTGTGTGGCCTTCTTATTTGATGCTTGAATCCTTCTCCTAGACAAGGAATAAGGGTAGACAAGTGATTAGTATTTAATATAATCAAAATCTTAAATAAGTATATGAATATAAATAGAATGAGATACTTATCTTGAGGAGTTGTTGTAAGGCTCCTTCCCAGAAACAGGAAAATGCTAAAAATTATAAAATATAAAGAAATATATTTTCAAAGATGTTAAAAACTATTCTACATAAAATATACAAATGAAATATAAGAGAGAAGGGTATTTGTGGTGCAAGTCCCTTAAATCTTCTTCGAGGCTTTTGCTTTCTTGGGGGGTGATGTTTCTTATGCCATGTTGCTGATATCTATCTCTTTTGTTACTCCTAGGGCTGTCGAGCAATCACCCATATAGTGTCCCATCTTGTGACAATGATAACACTCAATTTTGGACAAATCAACTTCTTCTTTTAGGGCCTTCTTCTTGAATCTTCCTTTATGATGAGCAACATAAGAATTTGAAACTTCTTCATTGTTGGTTACCATGGAACTCTTAATTCTTCTTGATTGCATGTTGTCCATAGCTCCTCAAAGGTGGGTGTTTCTTTCCAAGCATTTGAGGGCGGCCTTGAAAGGAACCCCAAAGAGGTGGTAGTCCCAGGGAATGGCTGTAATCACTAGTTCTTTTGTTGGTAATATTTCATCAATGGCTTAAGAATCTCATCCCTTATCCTAGTTATCCTCCTGAAAAGAGGAAAACGATATCCTCCTTTTTCATCTTAGTAGTTCTTCATTCATTCTTTAGACTTTTGCCACTTTTCCAATGTTCTTGATGGTTAATAGTTTGGACAAAGCCTCATACATTTCCTGAGCATGATCAATATTTTTTATGAAGGGAGAAAGATTATCCTTTATGCCTTCAACATAAAAGCCATAGCTAGTAATTCTAGTTCTTTGTACCTCACCACTATCAACATCACTTGATTCTTCTGTACCACCTTTTCATATTTCCTTTGACTAATGTAGACCTTATTCTTTTCAAGGATAAGTCAATCATTTTCTTCCAAGGCCTATAATTTGTAGCTCCTTGAAGCTTGTTCTCTCCCTTGATAGTGATAGACATCTTTCTTGAAGATAGTGAAGACGTTTGTCCTCTAATGAACTTCTTATAACTACCTTGATCAAGTCCTTGAGACTTCCTTTTCCTTCTTCTTTCACCAAATATATGATACCATGTGTTATCACCAAAGTGATCTTGATAGAGTTGCTCATCCAATCTGACTCAATGAAACTCTTTCAAACCACTTCCTAGCCCCGAAGGTCATGCTCTTCGGTTTGAACGGAGCTCTCTCAAACGGGATTTATGATTTTCAATAGAGATAATACTATATGGCTAACTCTGTGAGCGTGACTTGGTTTTGTTTGATTGCGGGTTGAAAAATGAAGGCTAGCTACCATTGGGCTATGGAGTCAACATCGACGTACTTAGTGACAATAATTCTTCATAGAGCTAAGGCAATGGGGTTTTAATAAGGACAATTCACACACACAACATAAGGAAAACACAACAATTTCACCCCTAAAGGAAGTCGAGCATGACAGCATGAATTACGAATAATAAGAGATAAATTCTTGCAAGTGATTAGACATAAAGATATGAGAGCAACAAAACATTAAACACCTCATAAGAATCTCGGGTTTGGAAGTAGAATGTCAACGCATATTGCGATAATGGAAAAAACATACAAGTATTAACCAATTTGGTGCAATATTCTCCAATACCCCTGCTCTTAAATGTTCAGTCTATAAATAGACATTCTTTACAATGTAAATGATCTGCAGTGGCTAGATCTTGAACTCTAACTACGACACCTATAAATCAAATGAAACTACTTACTTGGAACGAGAAAAAGGATAGCTATCCTTTAATAATTTATATAATAGGATACTTCCTATTTATTACATTAGGTTTTCTAACGATCGCTTGAGTTACATAATAGATATCACATGTTCAAAGAGACAATTCACCATCACTTAACATATTTAAAATACCTAGATCTAGGGAACATAATCCTACTTTTTAGGAATGGATAATCTTCACTTTAATCATTGTTATGCACATTGAAATTTGGATGTGTGACACTCATTTTGAGTAATAAGTCTCTGTTGTGTTAATAGCCCACTATGTTGGTGTGCTTTTGGAACCTTCAAAAATCTTCACAAAAAAGGCTTTCTCGCTACGAAATAGAGTAGTTTAGGCAATTTCGTAGCGAGTTTTAGTGTATGAAATCTTGCCTTTTCACCCATCTCCTTGCCACCTTTGTTGGTGAAAAACCTCTACTATGCCAAAACATCTTGAAAACAAACAACTCCCCTCCTTAAACCTTCACAAAAACTGAACTTGAAAGAAAAATTTCATTTTCAAATTTTTCGTAGTGTTTTTTTAAACTGAAAACGAGCACGCCTAAAGCTTTAAAAAACAAGAATTTGTTGTCTTTGTATTGATTGTCTTCAAAAAATTGATCTTCTGAGGCAAATTTAGGTTCTTTGTAAGCCATGAACCTCATCGAACATGTTTTAGTTCAAATTTTCCTCTTTAGGAGTTGTTTCTTCATTTACAATTAATTGGCTTAGATGGGTTCTTCAACCACTCTCATCTACGAACGCTTTCTTCTCCGGCTCAACTTGGATCAAGTTGTAAATTTATGTGAATGTTCTATGTTTGATGCAACTTTACTTTTCACACAATCCACATAAACATTCAAGTAAAATTCTGATGAACATACCGGAAGGGGATGTATAGAAGACAAACCAAAAGACGAGAAGAATGTGGTGGTGCGTTAAGACGGTCAACGGATGCTTCAACCAGCAAAGTCTTCTTGGTCATCAACCCGGTTTGTGTCACAATAGCCCTCAAAACGATCGTTCGGTCCAGCCTAAAGTCGACACGAGAAGGTCAACGCGATCCCCGGGGGGAAAAGTCGACGCGGGGCAGTAGCAATAAAGTCAACACGGCTGGAGTCTTCGGTCAACCTTTTGACCTTGGTTCTTCAATACCAATGTGTACGGCCTTCCAAAATCGAAGACTCCACCAATTTTTTAGCCCTTTTGGACGTCAACGCTGGTCAAACTGGCGTGGAAAACCTAGGCTACTGATAAGTGGGTCAAACCTAGGCTACTTGATGGTCGTCTCTTTCCCACGTGTGAACCGAATTTACCTCAAGGAGCTTTCGTACTAAATCGAAGAGGAGATGATGTGTGATGAGATGAGTGAGTGATATCAACGTTGATTGTATATATCCATCATTGAGGTGTGTGACATTTCTTTGAGGTACTAAAACCTTGAGCCCGACGCATATTTAGGTATTAAAATAAATTCAAAATAAATGTTCCGCTCATGATTAAGATAAATTTTATATCGATCTTACACCTCTCTCGAAAAGAGAAATCCAATACAAATATTGGTATCTTCATCTAGCATCACAACATAGATTTTGGACCTAGTTCTCCAATTTTAACACTCCCTCTCAGCTAAGGAGAAATCCATCCACACAGTGCAAACGGAAGCATAGGTACATCATCCCGCCGTAACTTGCTTTGCGCGGCCTCTTTATTTGAGAACAGAAGTGGGTCGGTCACAAAGACATCATTCCCCGGTTGGCAGTTGACGGTCTGAAACCTCTGTCGGACTCACAAAGAGTCTCATACCAGCCCAAAGTTGGTTTGCACGACCCAAAGTCGATTTGGAGGTCGAAACCTCACTGCCGATCCTCGTCCAAGTGAAGTTTGAGCAGATGCCATCCTAGATAAAGAGTACGGAAATATTTGATGCGTCCATAAGTCTTTTCTACTAGTCTCTAAGCTTTTCCCACCTCATTGACCAAATGAAGTGCTATGAGCCACGAACTCAATGGGTAGGATGCATACGAACACAGAGATAATGAGAGGTAGAACCAACTCAAACATCATAATAGTGGGGCGAAGCACCAAAAAGGTTAATGACCTAGCCCGTCGAGTGCTTATAGCTCAGAAGCTATCCCCAAAGCCCCCGGAGGCTCCCAGGCTCATCGTCCAATAGGACCCACATCATAGGGTCATTCCACAATACTAAGATTCTCACGGAAGGTTAGGAACTTGACCTTCCCCGGGGGCTTTGTGAGAATGTCACTTTATCATCGGTTCTATAGGATTGAGCCTTACGGCGCTTCGGCCATCATATCCCGAATTAAGTGAATTTTTTGATATCAATATGCTTGGATTGATCGTGGAACACGGATTCTCGAAGACAGTAAATCCCACTGCGGTTATCACAGTATCACGGTGGTATCTAGCACATGTCAGAACGACTCGAAGAGCTTTCACAACCAATACCTTCTATGAGACCATACTCGTTGCAATGTATTGACCTCTATGGTGCTCAAAGCCACCAACACGCTTCTTGCTCATCCATGAGATCGGCATAAACAAGATTAGACGACATCTCGATGTGCTCTTACGATCCACCACACGCGGCCAATCATCGGTATATCCAAAGAGTGTCACGCTCCCGACGAGTGTATCTTAGCCCATGGTTTATCGTGCCTTGAAGGTATCTCGAAGATTCACGGCACCAACCCGATCGAAAGTGATGAGGCTCAACTATGCGGTGACTCAAAGTGTTCACTACGAAACATATATCTGGACGGGTGTTCACTAAGAACATCAGGGTCCCTATAGGTTGACGATACTCGGTAGGATTCGGCAAATGCGGGCCCATCGGCACTTCCACTCAACTGCTTGAAGTTGAGCTCCGTGTGTTGACACGAACTTGTAGTTCACCATATCAAATCTTTCCGAAGCTTCTGATGTATTTTCCTTGAGAAGAGAAAATCTCGCCAGTCTTTTCCGGACTTCCAGGCCTGGGAAGTAGTGCATCGGTCCTAGGTCCTTCATCTTGAACTCAACGAGTGAGCTCCCTCTTGTGTGATGAATGAGAGGGTCAGCACCTATCGAGAAGAGGTCATCCACATACGGCACGAGGATGAGAGGCTTTCCATTGACAACCTTGAAGTAAAGGTTTGGATCGGCAATACTTTGGTGAAGCCCGGCTTCATGTTAGCTATCTATTCTCTCGTACGAGGCTGCGGGTGCTTGCTTCCAACCCATAGAGGGCTTTCTTCAGCACGTAGACATGGGTACCCGATCTTGGACTTGAACCGGAGGTTGCTCCACATATACCTCTTCCTTTATCGCACCATGTAGAAATGCGATCTTCACATCTACATACGATGAAGACTCCATCCTTGCTTAGCGACGAGAGGCTATAATAGATCGAATGGTGGTATATCGGGCCATGGGTGCAAATATGTCATCCTAATCTAAGACTTCCTTTTGAGACAAGCCATGGGAAGCGAATCTTGCCTTATGTTAGCCCACTTATGAATTCCTTGACAAAGCAAGCAAGGGAGCTGGTTGTTCTGTGAGCCTTCAAGAATGCATTTCCCTTGAAAACACCTCATCCTTGAAGCAACACCCTGTGTTCCTCCCTTTTGTTGTTTCCCTCTGTACATTACACAGTCGGTAAGCCTTGTACAGTGAAAATTGTGCTCCAAAGGCTTTATTTACGCACACATACCCTTGAAAATGCTTCATTTCACACCTTTTCCCTTTTGTCAAAGTCCCTTTGTTCCCTCTAATTCCCCCTTACCCTCTAAAAATTCCACAAAATCCTCATGAAATCCCATAGTGCCTTTGTTTTCTAGTTTTCCTCCTCTGCCTCCCTATCGTTGCCCTCCTTAGGCCTTGAAATGCATTAAAGGGTTAAAAAACCCGCACTAAGGCCATATAAGGGCCTGGCCCCTTTCGCTAAGCTGACACTTCCCCACATATACCCTTAGCGCTAAGACCAGCGCTTAAAACCATCGAGCGCCAATCGCTCTCCCTGCCTAATCGCAATCGGAACTTCGAAGCGGTGCCACTCTTGTTTTCCCGATTGCGATCTCCCAGATCACATTCTCCACCGTTGATTTCCCAGATTGATCGCGACCGGCCTTAATACGCTCCATCGCAATCGCCGCCTTTCTTCCAATCGCAATCACAAGTTCTTTGCTCAGCAGCTGCGATACCCCCCGCTCGACGTGCAATTGCGATTGGTCCACGACCTCCGTCCCCGATCCTTGCTCCCCTCGATTGAATGTGAGGCGTCAATCTGGTCCCTAGATCCAACGACAGGTGCTCCAATCGCTCCCGCCTATTGCAATCGCATTTTCCGTGTCTTCCCCCTTGCTCTTGCGATTGTGATTCCCGATCTGATCCTAGCGAGTCTCCATCTTCCGCTGATCCGACGGCGGCCTATCGTACTCCATGTCCTTGTCGGAGCACGATCGCTGCCACTATCCGCCTTGTGTGATTGCGATTCCCCGATTACATCCTCGCCGTTGATCTTCCCGCCGAGATCGGACGGCAGCGTGTCGCATCCCTTTTTCCAATCGCAATCGGAACCTGTGAAATGTGTCACCTGTCCTCCTCGGTTGCGATTGCGATTTAGGTATTGAGTCCCCACCTCATACGTGCGATCCATTACATTTCATGCATTTCCTTCTGTTCCTCCATAGTCTAAAGTCCCGCATTATGCATTAAAATCTAATGTTCCATATGCATTCGCCCATTTCTCATATGTCATTCCACGGTTGATCTCGTGTCGTCTCGTCCCCCGAGGCCATGATCGAACGACCCTTGCTACATTGTACCCCAAACCCTATTATCTACATTGTATTTCACCAACATTTCATTTCTCACCGGTCATCTCACATAAAACCAGCATTTCGCCATTTTTTTCTTGTTACCACATATTCACGAGTCTCGCTACATCGCCTCCCATGCATGGATTTCATTACTATGTTGCGTGTTTGCAGTACGGCGGCGGAAGACGCTCATGATTCAAAGTCTCGGTACGGCTACGAACGGGGAAAAGACCGTTTTCAAAGCCAAACTCACGGAGAAAAGGGATGAAGACATACCAATAGTGTTTTCATTAAAAAAACGAGAGGTTCGCTACGCTGTGGGTCCCCTCCCGAGCCATTAAGCTTAGGTCGCGGCCAGGAGGCAAACCAACGCACGGGGAAACTAAGTCGACGGGGGTTTACATCAGCGAACATTTTTCTCCTTGGTAGGATAGAGTGCCCATACCGTTTTCCTCCCATCTTGGTGCTCGGTGAAGAAATTTCCGCCATGCAGCCACCGTCACATGCTACTAAAGTGGTTGTTAATGCGGTATGGCAGACCATTCAGTCATTCGCGCACCGGTTTGTTTATTTACCCACAGGTACTACGAGTACTACGCGGTCGGAGTTACATCAGATCATTATGAGTAAATGGAAGCTGGAGAAAGCCACTCCTTCGTTCCAAAAGGTACCGGATAAATGCAGAGAAGTTAAAAAGCAGGCAAACCCGGCCATCTCCTTCTTTACGTGTTTTAAATGTTTCATTAGTGTTTCACCTACCTCCTCGGCTCATCTTTGCTATAAAACTCATTAAAGAGACTATTGTAAAGGTTATTGATGAGATATCGGTACCGTAGCTTCTCTTGAGACAAGTTCTCCGTGTATGATTGTAGATAGGCTGAGTGAGATGTATTCGGACTGAATGATCAAGCTATTGGCTATGTTGAACTTTGATTGGTGTTGATGTTTAATATGAAACGCACATTTCTTTAGATCACGATCTAAAGGCTGCATTGATGTTCTTCTTTCTCTGTGTTTATTTCCATTACATTTCATTTCTTCGCTCGCCTTCAATTTTGGCATAAGATTCACCCTTGTTGAGTGCCTTATGTTGCTACTCTTGACCTTATATGTTTTCTTATTAAAGTGTTTATCTAAAGATTTATTTCAATCGATTTAACGATTAATGATGGACGTTGCTGCTACTAGGCGATGTATGAATTAATGGAGATACGTTTTTAGATGTTCTTGTTGGGATTTAATTGAATGTATTTAGAACAAGTCTAGAACCTTGTGTCTGCCTCACTAGGATCTTTCCCATTGATTAAGCCTTTCCAAGTTGGCTTGTCTTGCCTACGGTTAACGTCTGACAGATGCGGAGTTAAATGACCTGCGACACAGAATCTCTGAGGGACGGATTAATTTGTTTCTCCCTCCTTCATTTTCGGTCCCTTCTTGTCCCATACCACCCTATCACTTTGGGATCAAGGCTTTAGATGACTAGCCCAATGAAAGCTTGCATATTGATAGCAAGTAAATCCTTTCTTGACTCCATTACCCAATGGACTTGGTATTCTCTGGATTATTTCTCCTTTGCCTAAATTTCTGTTGCCAGTAGGTGTCTCATGCGGGAACCCTTCCTTCACGATTCCCCCACTGACCAAACTCATAATCAAACGAACAAACAACCTTTGTACCTATAACTAGCCTAAAATCATAACCCAGAGCCTCAAAGAAATACACTTTGACTTATATAGAGAGATCCTTCTCTAGATCTAGGAGGGCTAGATCCTAAGGTCTTAAAGTGGTTCGATGTTGTGTCTCATCTTTTGGTCTTGCCAGCTTTGGACAAAGCAAGGGAACACCAACATAATGGCGACTCTGGCCGGGAAGTGAGTGCATTACACCTTAAACATTCTTAGGCATTCGAAAGAAAACCTACAATCTGCGGTTAGGTTGGCGTTAAACATTCCTATTCCCGGATCAACCCTACATCATTGTTGTGTTTCCCTATACTCTTGGACGGAAGACACCGGAAAGGGCTGGGTAGCCTCCGGATCTCACACTCTTTCGGGTGACATATACGGTAAAAGCCCTACCCCGATCGATCTCGGTTATATTTTGCCGTGTTTCAAAGATACCCTTGAAAGGGGACATCCCATTGGCCTTTGTGGTGGACGGTGTACCCTCTAGAAACACCTAAACCTTCCACACAGCGACTCCATAGCTCCTAAGATCAAAGACTCCCTTTGGTGATCGGTAGGCTGTAGCACGATTATCTTGGTTCACATTAGAATCCTTTGGGAGATCGACCTCTATAACAACATCAACCCTGATAAGGGTAACAAGTGGAGTTAATATCCTTATTTGGAAGGCAACATTCGCTTCAAGAAATGTTCATCTGAGGAAACATCACGATCCAAGCCCACAGCAGATAGTTGATAACCCAGAAGGGAACATCTTCGAGGAGACTTCCTACACCTAGAAGATCAACTATTTCGAGTCATATCCATCGACTAACTCTACACCCGAGAAGACCTTACGAGGCTCTATCACACTTTCACCTTAACCTAGACCTACTTAATAGGTTACCCGAGAAACGGTCATTCGATTGATGCAGATACATTAGAATTTGAGCTTCTTGTTTCACCACCTCGAAGTGGTACACACACTAGGGACGGAAGGAACCCCTCCATCCACACCTCCATATATCCACTTCATTTCAAAAACTTGGGCTATCCCACCCTGAATGCAGCACTCCAACGAGCCTGCGATCGGGTCTAGAATCTCTTGTCATACATGCAGTGTTTGCTTTCAGAGTTAACCCTTTGCCTCATCGGAATATCATTATGGCAGCCTGGTATGCACCTTTAGTGTTACCTCGGCCTCTAGTGCCCTACCAAATGATTATCGATCAAGGATCCCGCATTTCAACGCAAAGAGTCCATCACGGCTTGACAACATGTAGATAAAATGGAAGACTCTTTTTGACTACATAGAATAGATGATGATACAATCAAAATGAGAATCTTTGCCTAAAGCTTGGGAGGCGATGTGAAGAAATGGTTTAAAACGCCTCTTTGGTAACATCAAGATCTTCCGGCTTTATATCAGACTTTCATCAACAAATGGGAAGTTAGGGCTAATCCTCACCAAATCCTAGTGGAATACATGACCTCAAGAAACGTGGGAGAGAGTGTCCATGATTACACAACGAATTCCCAAATGACATTTATAATGCCCTCCCCACATATGAAACCTCCACAAGGCATGGCTCTAGCCAAATACCACGAGAAGGTTTGATCTTGACATGGCCTATGAGCTTAGGGATAAAAGTACAACACATTGGAGGACATGCGAAAGAGGTAGGTGAACATAGAGGCCAATCGATTGAAAAAGAGCAAGGCGAGGTTTGAGAAGAGAGTAACATATAAAGATGACAACGTAACCTCCACGCGATTCAATTATGATAGATTATCCAAAAACGTGGAAAAGTTACAACAAATAGTAAAAAAAAATGGTTGTCCACAGTCAATAACCAAAACCGAAACCAAAACTTTAGAAGGAAACAGCAACACTACCAACGACGAAGAGTCGGACCAACAAGTTATTCCCCCATTCAAGAGAACTTTCTTGATGAATATGAAGTCATAAAGTACGAAGGGAACATGATAAACATGTTTGAAGTGAAGACTCAATCATACTGCTGTGTCCAGAAGATCAGCCCTCACCTTCGGATTAGGATGAGAAAGATCGGAATACGAAGATTACGAGCTTAGTTTGAAGATGCTATTATGCATGTCGAGCAATATGAACTTGGGAGCAAGAAGAACCAAAGATAACTCCAAACCCCAAGCTCCACAAGGGTTACAATGAAAAGGCAGAAATCTTCCAAAGCAACTGCAGGAAGTAACAAAGCAGAGTGGGTTTGAGAGTTGCGGAAAGAAAAAAGAAAAAGACAACCAAGAGTAAAACCAACCCACTAGCATCACTAGCCTTTATGGTCAGCAGCCTCTGTCCTTGTCCCTAACCACAGCAAATAGTGGCAAATGACTCGACCACCAAGGTAGTGGAAGTGATATCAGGTCAACATTTCTAAGAGTGATTAACTTTCAATTTGGAAAGTGATTGCAAAGATTAAGATCTATAATGCCACTTTACGAGGCAGCCTCGGGATGTATATAAAGGCCAAATTTTGAGAGCTTTGAACCTCGGTGAAAATAGTGACACTTTGTAAATCTGAATGATGATCAACCGACATACATTTCGGTCCAAAGATTGAGGGGAAATTTCGAGGAAGGTGTAGTACCACCTTTTATATCGGTCTCAACATTCATGACAAAATTCTTGCTGTCTGATGCATGATTTTGGAGCATTACACAACCTAATGCCTAAGGTAGTCATGGAAAGACTGAGCCTAGAAGATAACTTAGTCCTTACAAAGACATATTCATTCGAATCTAGTAGAGTAAAAATGCCTTGGCCTAATTAAAGACATTATTGTGAGTCTTACTCGGATTCTGTTAAATGTATGGTCATGGATGTTGTGGTGGCGGACGTGCCACCCAGTATGGCATATTACTATCTAGATCGTCAGGAATAACGCAAGGTACCATGCGGATGGATGGGGCCTATGCCACGATCCGCATGTTTGTAGCTAAAGAAGGCATGTAGGGAGGCGCGGATAAATTCCTGGTCGATGTGCAGGCGAGAATTCAGTTATACTCTGTACATACGGACAGCAGCTTTTTCATCTTACGTAATGATGAATCCTTAGAGGTCGGGGATCCAAAGCGAACGTGAACGAAAACACGGTCATGGACTTTAACATAATGGCCACCTTGGATATAGAAGAAAAACGAAGAAGAAAACCCCGGACGAGTGCCGAAACGAGCGCGAACAAACGGGGAAGCGAAGGTAAACAACCAGCGATCATCCCTCACCAACGCACACTTCCGCGAAGAATTAAATAGCCCATAGCATAAGCGAAGACCCTACGGCAAAACAAGGCCACAAGCCGAACCCAGCCATAGGAAAAGAAACGATAACGAAACCGAAAATGTGCCCTGTGGGTAATGAACTTTGATGGGTCATGCACAAGAAGAACATTTGGAGCGGGGTATGTTTGCATAACATAAATGACCCTGCGCGAGAGAGTCACGCACCTTGTCTACACTTCAAATGCACAAACAATATTGCCGAATACGAGGCTCTAATCCTAGGGTTGAATACATTGAAGAAACTAGGGGCCGTAAGATAGCCGTGCGGGAGACTCGGGTGGTTATTAAACAGTGAACGGTGAGAACACCGCAACCTAGGCTAAGAGCATATAGGAATGATGCGCGGAACATATTGAAAACCTTTTGTTGAATACAAATTAGTGTTCATCCTAGGAGTCAAACGCCATTGCAAACGGATTAGCGTGCACAGCCCTGGTTCATATCTCCAGAGACCCCCAAACGATCAACAAATCAAAATACGGACCAAATTCGGACACAGGTGCCAAATAATGAAAAATACAGCGAGGTCTTTGAAGGAGATAAACGGTTGGGGTTCTGTATGACGGAAGCAGGTTTGAGTTTCGGTTCAGACTGCGTAGTGCCAAATGCCTAAGTGAGGAACCCTCGGATGAGGAAAAACCACCCGGAAACCCCGTAGAAATAAACGCTTTAAATGAAGAAACCGGAAATTCAATCACGAAAGGAGAGGTGAAAACGCCATGAATAAGTTGGTGCTACACAGACCAAAGATAAGAACATCCCTCGAGGTTTGGCACCGCTAGAGGACTGTTTGACTTCGATGACGTAGAAAAAAATCCTACCATAAAGCACGCGGACTGCGACCTTGGAAGAATGCAATATGAGCACAAAGGAAAAGCCCAAAGTGATTAAATTGGCCAAATCCTTACCAAGGGAAATGAAAAAGAGATATATTGATCTTTTCAAAGAATTTATTGATGTGTTCGCTTGGAGTTACGAAGATTTGAGCTTATGACACGAACATTATACAACACAAAATACCTTTAAATGAAAATCGAAGCCCTTTAGGCAGAAACTTCGTAGAGGATAAACCAAAGTAATTGCACAACGGTTGAAAAAGATTAAAAAGATGTATGAGGCGGACATAATTGTTCCCGTAAGGTTCTCACCGATTGGGTGTCAAATTTAGTGGCGGTGAGAAAGAAAAGCTGGGAGATCGGGCGTATGTTGATTTGGGAATCTTAACAGAGCCTCACTCAAAGATAACTACCCTCACACTTAAAAATGGAACATATTCTTGAGAAAGTAGTAGGCTCCAAAGAATCTCCCTGCTAGATGGTTTTCGAGTACACAGCGAGTCTAGTTCTCCCAGGAAGATCAACTCAAAACGGCCTTTACCACTCACGAGGGCACTTTTATGTATGTAAAGATGCCTTTCGGATTGATGAGCAATGAAAGTATAGCCTTCCAAGGCGATGGATATAGCTTTTTTCGGATGAATGGGAGCACTTTATTGTGATTTGTTTGGACGACATATGAGTGCACAAGGCGAAAGAGAAGAACATCTAAAACATGCGAGAAAAGTGTTTGAAAAATGTGAAGATTTGATCACATCTGAATCCTAAGAAGAGCGTATTTTGTTTGCAAAGAAGGAAAGATTCTACGACCAAATTATATGCGAAGGGGGATAGGATAGACCCACGGAGAGTTGAGGGGATACTACAAATCCTGCCTTGAGAATAATCAAAGAATTACGATCCTTCATTGAGAAAATAAACTTCCTTAGGAGATTTATTCCCAACCTAGGCGGAAACACCTTAGGAATATGACTAACATCTTGAAGAAAATTGAAGAGTTAAATGGTATTTAGGAGCTAAACAATCTTTTGAATCGGTAAAACTCGCACTCACCCAAGCCCTATCTGATCGGCTGATTTCTCTAAATATTTTACGATTTTCATTTTCCTGCGAGCACACGGTCGTACAAGTCTTCTTGCGAGAAAAATCCGGAAAGTATGGAAGAGCCAATAATACCGGAAAAGCACTTAGAGATGCTCCTTGAAATACAATATAATGGAAAAACAAACACGCTCTCGTGAGCTTTAAAATATTTTAGAATGTACATTTTTGCATTCCCACCGTGGCTTATGTGCCTAACATAGTTGTCAAAGATATATTGTCCCCAAGACCAGGATGGGGAAAAGGGCAAATGGATTGCTACAATTTTAGAATATGACCTCGAAATAAAACCCTGAAGTTGATCGAAAGGCGGGGCCTAATAGGTAATGGTAAAGATCGAATGCAACGGAGCCCTTGACATTAATATGGTAAGTGCCTTAGATGAGCAAGAAGGATTACCCAACCACACGGTTGAAGAGAAATTTGAGCTCTCCACATTCCGACATCCTTTACATCCTCACCAATCTCAATGATCTGGCCTTCGAAGACTAAGGCCAAATTCACAAAACTTAAAGCCCGGAAATTCATTCTAAATGAACACATGTTGGAAAAATCCGAATGGCCTATTCTTTGAAATGTTTTTCTGAAGTTGGTAGAAAATCAAACAAGAGTTTTCACGGTAAGGAGAATGTGAAGGCCACCTAAGTTGAAAAGCCACGCAAATAAGATACTCGGGGCTGGTTATTGCTTCTGCTTTCTTCGAACGATATTATCCATAAGATGATAACAACCTACCTAGTACGATTTTCGAAGGCAAGAAAACTCCTCCCCCTCCCTTCTGACCTATCACGGTTGAAGGTCCTTTACAATGGGGCTAGATTTTATAGGAAAATTCTGGCCTCTTGGCTAGCACAAATGGATCTTAACGTACGGACTACTTCACTACGTGGATAGAGGAGCCATACCCACTAGGAATGCCACGGATTCGGTCATCATTAGGTTCTAGAAGGTCATATCCTCTCTCGGTTTTAGTTGCCCAAGGAAAATAATCACCGATAATGCTGCTACTTTTGAGTCCAAAAAAATGGTTGATTTTTGTCACGAGGTATCAAATAGCACTTGGTCATTCAGCGCCTATTACCCCTCGAGGTAATGGCAGGCTGAATCATCAGGCAAGAGCCTAGTGACCATCATCAAAATTTCAGCGGAAGAGAACAAAAAGTCATGGCATAACAAGATAGTACATGCTTTATGGGGTGACGGGCTTACAACAAAGAAATCCATTGGCATGCTTCATTCGACTTCATGCATGGTACGAAGCATTTTTTTCCCACCGGCCTTGGGATCACCGTGGTCGTAGTCCAGGAGATTCCAAACGAAGAAAGGCAGTATGGTGAGAAGGATAAACCAAACAATCCATCCTTGACAAACAAGGGCTTGAGTTTATAACGGAGAAGTACATCAAAGTTGGAAAACATAAAGACAGGTTTGACCAAAAGAACAAAACTTGAATTTCAAAGTTGGAGACAAAGTTACGGAAGTAGGACTCAAGAAGAAGAGGACAAAGGTAAACATGGCAAGTTTGACGGCTTGTGGCAAGGTCCGTATATCATCCAATCCATTGTGGGTCCAAATGCATTTTTCTTGCAAGAACTCGATGAGTATGGAGTTGTTTGGGGAATCTGTCAATGGCGAGATCTTTCAAGCATTAAACACGCTAATTTCGAGTTTCAGTTTCATTCTCCATTGTATATATCATTGCGGTGTTGTTTCAAAAAAAAAAAAAAAGAGAGAGAGAGAGAAAGAGAGTTCGGTCGCCACCCAAAACATGAACCTCTAATATAAAACTCATGGTAGTCCTAACATGCTCAAAATGCAGACCGGCAAAGAAAAAGAAGAATAAGCTCTAATATGCCCAAGAGCAGTGAAAATGAGGAAAAGAGTGACTCGGATATGCTCAAAACTCGAGTCACAAGAAGAAGAAGGATACTTGAAGCTTCAGATTTCAAACCTTCCGAGTCTTGTTTTCGGTTTTCAGCAATTTTGTCCATGTGAAATTGCTCTTATGCTTGGATCGGCAACAAGCTAGGCTTTGTCTAATCCTAGTTTTAATTTTGTTTTTAAATTCCCAGTTGTAGAATATAGAGAAAGAAATGCATTTGGACGAGTCTAATCCAATGAGATATTAGATTAGGTAGAGAAACATAAGTACAACGGTCTAATCTGGTCTCGGGGAGCAATAAGGCTAGATTTAGAATAGGTTTATTTTACGATTTGTAAAATAAATGATGTAAAAGTGCTGCTAGTTCAAATGCACCCTAGAGAAGAAAAATGCTAGGATTGTAGGAAGGGTAGGTAGATTGTTAGGGATGTTTTGCTGATCTAACATATTTGTGGCTTGACTGAAAATCAAGAAAAGATGGCTTATAACGGCGGGCATCGGCCTACACCAAGATCAATTTCTGAATTCTTGACTCCTTCAGAAAGCCATCCCCATGTGGAGCCAACGTAGCCCCTTATGAATTCAGCGACAAGCAAGTAGGGGCTAGTTTGTTGTGAGGCCTTCGAGAATGCATTTCCTTGAAAACACATCATCCTTGAAGCCTTTTCCCGTTCCACTCCCCTTTGAATGTTTCCTCTGTACATTACGAGTCGGTAAGCCTTGCTTGATAAAAGAATTATGCTCAGAGCTTTATTGCTGCCTTTTTATACCCTTGCAAAATGCTTCATTTCACCTTTTTCCCTTTTGTCAAAGTCCCTTACCCTCTAAAGTCCCCCTTACCCTCTAAGATTCCCCAAAATCCTCACCGAGGAAATCCCACACATGCCTTTTTTTTTCTGTTTTCCCCTCTGCCTCCCTATCGTTTGCCCTCCTTAGGCCTTGAAATGCATTAAAAGGTTTAAAAAACCACTTTTCGACCATATAAGGGCCTAGCCCCTTTTCCGCTAAGCTGACACTTCCCACATTTTACCCTTAAGGCTAAGACAGCGCTTAAAAGCAGGCGCGATCGCTCTCCCCGCCCAATCGCAATCGAAACTTGAGCGATTGCCACTCTTGTTTTCTAGATTGCGATCTCACGATCGCATTCTCCGCCGTTGATTTCCCCCGTTGATCCAACGTCGGCCATCTCATCGCTCCCCGCCAGCAATCACCGCCTTTCTCATCGTAATCGCAAGTTCTTTGCTCCGCGGCTAACGATGCCACTTTCAAACTAGCGATTACGGTGGTCACGACCTTCGATCTCCGATCGCTTGCTCCGTTGAATGTGAGCCGTCGATCGGTCCCCGAGATCCGCGGCCCCGGCAGTGGCGCTCCCCGCCCCAATCACAATCGCACTCACGTCGCGTCTTCCCCCTTGCTCCTTGCGATTGTGATTCCCCGATCCCGATCCTAGCGCCCATCTTCACGGCCCGGTCAGCGACTATCGCCACTCCCACCCAATCGCAATCGGAACTTCAGTGTTGCCTATCCGCCTTGTGCGATTGCGATTCACGGTGCATCCTCTGCTGACCCAGTCTTCCCACCATATCAGTAGCCTGCAGCGCTGTACGTATCCCTTTTTCCAATCGCAATCGGAACCTCGATGTGTCACCCATGTCCTCACGCCTCTAGATTTTCGATTGGAGATTCAGTCGTGAGTCCCACCTCATCGTGCATTCCATTACATTTCACGCATTTCCTTTGTATTTCCTCCATAGTCTAAAGTCCGCATTTTGCATTAAATCTAATGTTCCATATACATTCGCCCATTTCTCATATGTTATTTTGGGCGATCTCCTTCGTCGATCTATGTCCCAGGGCCATGATCGAACGGCCTTATGCATTGTTACCCAAACCTATTATCTGCTATATTTCACCATAACGTTTCATTTTTCACGGTCATCTCACATAAAACCATACATTTGTCATTTTTGCCGCGGCTGCACCACATATTCACGATTCTCCGCTCGTCGCCTCCCCATGCATGGATTTCATTACTATGTTGCGTGTTTGCAGTACGAGCGGCGGAAGACCGCCGTGATTCAAAGTCTCGGTGCAACTACGGAAAGACGGGGAAAGAAGACCATTTTCCAAAACTAAACTCACATAGAAAAGGGGCGAGAATACATGCCAGTGTTTGCATTAAAGAAACGAGAGGTTAAACATTGTGGGTCCCTCCCGGAGCCATTAAAGCTCGGATTTCACGGCGAGCAAACCGGCCTCACGGGAAATTAAGTCGGCGGGGTTTTACATTAGTAGAACATTTTTCTCCTTGGTAAGACGAGTGCCCATACCGTTCCTCCCTCTTGAGTGCTCCGATTGAAGAAATTTCCTGCGATAACGAATCCTATGCTACTTAAGCGGTTGTTAATGCGGTATGAAAGCGGACTATTCGGTCGATCGCGCACCGGTTTGTTTTATTTACCACGGTACTACATGGCCCCTACGCGATCCAGTTCCATCAAGATCATGCTAGAGTAAATGGAAAGCTGGAGAGAAAGTCACTTCTTCGTTCCAAAAGGTACCGAGGATAAATGCGAGAGACTTAAAACGAGAATAGGCTTCGGCCATCTCCTTCTTCTGTGTTTTAAATGTTTCATTAGTGTTTCACACTACCTCCTCGGCTCATCTTTGCTATAAAACTCAGTAAAGAGACTATTGTAAGAGGTTGTTGATGAGATATCGAGGAGAATTGCAAGCATCTTCTCTTGAGACAAGTTCTCCGTGTATGATTGTAAGATGTCTTTGAGTGAGATGTATTCGGACTGAATGATCGAGCTATTGGCTATGTTGGCCTTGCACGATTGGTGTTAATGTTTAATATGGCGAACATTTCTTTGGATCCTGATCTAAAAATTTCTTGTTGATATTCTTCTTTCTCTGTGTTTATTTCCATTACATTTCATTTCTTCGCTCGCATCGGGGTACGGCATAAGATTCACCCTTGTTAGGTGCCTTATGTTCTTTGCTCTCCCGACCTTCTATGTTTCTTCTTAAAGTGTTTATCTAAAGATTGATTTGTCCGATTTAACGATGTAGTGGACGTTAACGCCTACTGAGCGTGTATGAATTAATGGAATGTGTTTTAGATGTTATTGTTTAGGATTTAATTGAATGTGTTGAGAACGCGGGAGGTCTATAACCACATGCCGCCTCCACTAGGATCTTTCCCCGTACGATTAAGCCTTTCAGGATTCCTTTTGCTACCTATGATTGCGTCCATAGCGGGTCTAGAGTTAAATGACCTCGGCACAGAGTCTACGGACGGGATTAGATGTTTTCTCCCTCCTTCATTTTCGGTCCCCTTCTTGTCCCATACCACCTTATCACTTTAGGATCCAAGGCTTTAGATGACTAGCCCAATTGAAAGCTTGCATATTGATAGCAAGTAAATCCTTTCTTGACTCCATTACCCAGTGGACTTGTTATTCTGGATTATTTCTCCTTTGCCTAAATTTCTCTTTGCCAGGTCGTGTCTCATCGCTGAACCCTTCCATTACGATTCCCACAACCAAACTCATAATCAAACGAACAGCAAGCCTTGTGCCTATAATAGCCTAAAATCATAACTTAGAGCCTCAAAGACACACTTTGACTTATATAGAGAGATCCTTCTGCGGACCTAGGAGGGCTAGATCTAAGGTCTTAAAGTGGTTCTGATGTTGTCTCATCTTTTAGTCTTTCCAACACGGCCAAAACATGGGAACACCAACACCTTGAACTTTCGGCACTTCCATCGGATCCATGCTTGATCTTGTGGGAGCCATTTCGACGTGACAACTTCTTTGTCCTTTGGTCTTGGAACCACATCCTAGACATCATTCTTCATAATGGACTCATACTCTTCGTGCATAGCATCCTTCCGGACTTGATGCTTCACGGCTTCCTCAAAAGGATCCGGGCTCGGATTGTACGATAGTACTCATGGGTACATAGATACCCACGGTATCTACTCGGCTTCTTGCTTTCATGGAATGTCCCCTTGGAGCAGCATGTCCTTAGCATCCTCGAGTGTCCACTGACCATGATGGTCTCTTTCCCCGATGAAGGAGGTGGATCAATCAAATCCATTGGTCCTTCCAACATCGAACGCCATTTCCTTCGCCTTCTTTTCCTCTTGATTTCCGGAGCCTTGCTTCATTATCTTCCTCGGATCTCGGAAGATTAACTACTTTCTCGAGTATCTTTGTCAAAGAGAACATCGTAGCATATCTCCACTTCCCTTTGACCCAGGAGCACATAGACTCTATAAGCCTTCGAAGTTTCTATAGCCCACAAACATTCCCTTCTTTACAAAGCATCCAACATATCTTTTCTTTCGGTACATGAAAGTAGACGATTTTTACCCAAAAACTCTAAAATGTGAGATGTCAGGTTTCTTACCCGGGAGAAAACCTCTTTGGGAGTTTGGATTCTAGGCGGAATGCAGGCATCGGTTTTGTATGTACACGACGGGTTTTTCACGGCTTCTCCCCATACAAACTTGGTAGACCTTGGTCACATAGCATGGCACGGGTAGCTTCCACAATGGTCTGTTCTTTCGTTCAGCAACACCATTTTGCTCGGGAGTATAGACGGTTGTGGTCTCCCTCTGTGTGACTTCTACGCAAAAGTCCTTGAACTCATTTGTCTCATATTCAATGCCATTATTAGTTCTCAAAATATTGATCTTCTTCTGTCATATTTTCCACCAAGGCTTTGAATGTACGAAACCACATGAAAGCCTCATCCTTCTTCTTTAAGAAGTATATCCGGAGTTTTGCGAGAGAATTCATACATCGACGTCCTTATAATAACAGAACATCCTCCCAAGGATGTGCCGGCGACATACCGGATAGATCGGAATGGATCAATTTCAAGAGACATCGGATGTCTTGTGACACTAGGGATAGGTCCTTGTATCCTTTCCTTGACACAACGGGCATCTTTGTCACCACCTTCCCTTCCTTCAAGAAGGGCTTTGTAGTGAAGGTGTCCAAACCTTCGGTGCCATAGTTCGGTTGTCGAATAGTATCATGTCACAGCTCCCAAGCCTGACTTCCTCCAACGTGTAGTGTATCAACTCTAAGCCCAATCGAGATAGCTCCCTTGAAGCTCTTCTTCCACATGAGCACCTTTCCATCATTGAGCCACATTAGAAACCTTTGTCTTCCATGTCGATATAGACACAAGGTTGTTCTTCAAATTGTTTATAGAGTACATCCTACAAGTGGAGGACTTGACCTTGAGACAAGTGGAGGTCTAGGTCCCTATCCCTTTCACCGGGATAACATGGCATTATCTCCGAGAGTTAATTTCAGTTATTATCCTTCTCAACCATATTAGAAAGTGCTTCCTTGAACCTGGTGATATGCCTTGAGGCACCACTATCTATCGACGAGAAATCCATAATGTCGAGTGGGGATGCGGCAGAAGGCGAGATACAAGAATGTATTCATTCAACATCAGCAACATGCTGATTCCTCATACACAGGTTTCTTGATCTTTTGGAAGGTTGATCATTTACGTAGGAGGAAGCCTTCCTTTTTCCCTTGAACACTGTTGTTCCTTTGATTTCCATTCCTCAGGTTGTTGTTGTCATCACCATCGGGAGAATCCTTCTTAAAAACATTCTCTAGCATAATGACCAGGCCAATGACAAGTGAAACACTTGCCCTTCTTTCCTTGGGATACCTTTTCCTTATTCTTCGGACCACCGAAGTTCTTATTTGTAGAATGAAGAGCGGCCCCATTATGACATTTCCTTCATTCTTGATTCTTCTTGAACACATCTTGACGGTACTTCGTCAAGTTAGAATTATCACATTATTGTTTCGGTGATGATGTTGAACATGCCATTCGATTGAAACCCTCCAAGTGAGGTGAGTACCATCTCTCAATCGACTATTGTCTCTCCAATGGTAGCGATTATTCTGATTTCAATCGGCTTCGGAAAATATGATTGGATAGACTCATTCTGCCCTTTCTTCAAATTCTTCAATTGATTCTTCAGAAGAAGCTAGTACTTGATTTGCGTTGTTGGCCTTGAACATGAGGATTAATTTATCATACATCTCTTTGGATGTGCCCAACTCGAGAGATGTGAGCCGCCGGGCTTTTATGAATGGATTCACTGATCATCAACTTTGCTTTGATCTCCCCCTTCTTGTACTTTGTTTTAGCGTTAGCGATATGAGTGTATGGGAGTTCTTGGATTTTACTTTCACATAGTACATGATGTCTTGGTCTTGCAATTTTTGATCCAATATCATTTCCAAGCATGGAAGTCATCTTTTCTACCGTCAATTTGTCATCCTCCTTGGAAGCCATAGCTTGTGGAACCCATTATCTCTACGGTGATTGCTACAAATAGGGCTTGTCTTCACCTCGGCTACGATACCATGTAAATTTATGTAGATGTTCTATGCTTGATGCAACTTTACTTTTCACTACAACAATCACATAAGCAATCAGTAAAAATGCGATAGAACATACCGAGAGGATCTATAGAAGACAAACCCCAAACGGAAGAATGTGGTGGTGTGTTATGGTGGTCAATAGGATGCTTCAGTTTGACAAAGTCTTCTTGGTTAGCCAACCCAACTTGTGTCTACACTTGACCCTCAAAATAGTCACTCGGTCAACCCAAAGTCAACCCCGGAAAAGTCAACGTTGTCCCGGAAAAGTCAGCATAGGCGAGCGACAATAAAGTCAACGCAACTCGGTCTTCGATCAACTTTTTTACCTCGGTTCTTAATACTGTGTGTACGGCCTTCCAAAATCAAAGTCTCCACCAATTTTCAGCCCCTTTTGTACCATGGTGACCAAAGTCAACGCTGGTCAAACAAACGTGGAAACCCTAGGCACGGTGAAACATGATAAATTCGTTAAACCACAAACTGTGATAGTCCGTCCTCTTTCCCACGTGTGAACCGAATTTTCCTCCAAGGAAACTCATACTAAATCGAAGAGGAGATGATGTGTGATAGAGATGGGTAGAAATGATCTCAACGTTATTTGTATATATATCCATCATTAAGGTGCGGCACACATCTATTTTGGGGTGTAAAACCTTAGAGGCCGGCTTTATACATATTGAAATTATTAAAAATAAATTCAAAATAAATATTCTGCTCATCGGATTAAGATCAATTTTATATCGATCTTACACCCTCTCTGAAAGAGGAATCCTAATACAAATATTGGTATCTTCATCTGAGCATCACAACATGGGTTGGACTATTTGTCCAGATTTTAACACTAAGTTTGCTCTGTGATCTTCACTTGATCCTTTAATGCTATGTTTTTCACTTGCAAGCATAAGTTCATCTTCACAGTGTGTTTGACCACCCCTCTTAATAGCTTAAGTCCTTTTCAGCAATTTCTTGGCTTTGTCCATAGACTTTGAAGGGCTTGATTGAGATTTCACCTTCCCATATTTTCATCATTTGTTCAAATTGAACCTTCTCGGATACGTAGCACACGTCAAACTTCAGATTTAATATCTCTTCACCACTTCCTTCAAGCTGTTCTTTGAGAGAAGCTTCTATTTCTGATTTTTCACTTACTTTTTCTTTTCCCTTTCTACTTGCTTGATAACAACCTCTTCCTCTTTGATGGAGACAAATATATGATGCTTGCGGTTGTACAATTTTCTCTGTCTTTTTTTCTCTCCATAGCCTTCTGCATATCGGTCAATGGCTTCCTTGGCTGAAATATAGTGACATCATCACACAAAATCTAATTTCTTGGTAGTCTTACCTTTCCCTGATTTCTTCCACCATCTTCGATATCTCTTTAACTTGCACTATTGGTGACTCTTCAAAGTCAATTTGCATGAAGGATATCCTCCGAATTTGCCTTTGGCCAATGTTTTGGATCTCTTGATCCTCTTTCTACCTTGTTTGTGGAAGTGGCCAATGTTTCTATTTTGCGGTGCTGCTTGAGAATTTGTATGTTTCTATGTCCATTTGATATGCGAGGGGGATGATATTTTCCTCTTCTTAACTAACCACCCTGCTTTGGTGATGTAATAGTTCTAGGTTTTAGTTTCCTTTTGAATGACCACATCAATTTCATAACCACTCATAAGCAAAGTGAAATCCAATCTCTGTCTAACCTTCTCAATTCTTCCAACATTAACGACTTCTTCCTGCCATGATGAAAAAGATCTCTCATTGCCTTGTCTTGATTTGAACCTTATTTGACATTTCCTTAAACCTGTATAAATAGAAAGGTAATTCAAGTGATCTCTTACCTACAGAGGCTAAAAAGAAAGTCTTAGATGATATGAGTAAACCATGTGAAATCTTCCTTCACAATTGAAATATTTTTTAATAATGCATCGAGTAGTTTTGCATATTTTTCCTTCATAAAACTCCTAGGGATAGCATTGAATTGAATCAACTTCCTTGTGTTCTTGCTTGAGAAACTCTTTAAAATCCTACGTTGTGAATTTGGTACCTTTAAACCACTCTTCACCACCTCTTGGGATTCATGTAGCTAATGATATGCTCTGCGGTGTCAGCACAGCAAGATTCAAAGATTCCAACTTTTGATGTTGTTCTGTGAAGTTGGTGGCAAAATCCTTTGAAACTTCCACATGAAAACCTTGCAACCTCTGTAGAATTAAAGCAGCCAGTCCTACGAAAACCTCCATAGCCACCCTTGTTCGTTTTCTTTCTTCACGACCATGGATGTTTTATAGTCTTCTTTAACGCAAACTTCTTTGATGACACACTGCAAATTTTGAATTTGACAACAATAGGCTTGGCTCGATGAAGCGACTCTTCGAGGATCGACTTGCATGCAAGGATAAACCATAATATGACAAAAGGCTATTTGGTGAGGTTTAAAAGTTTAAGCGATAGCTCGGGTTTTAATCATAGCACATGCATGCAAAAGGATCATGATGACGTCAAACACGGTGTGTACATTTGAAACGTCTCTACTTGACCTTGAATGACCTCCTTGACTCTTCTAGTCATAAAATGACACCTCATGTACGTGGCTTTGGCTAAAAAGCAGGTTTTGTAGCAAGGCCGTTAGGCTTGTAATGATTCGCTACGAAAATATTAGGCGAGTTTATTAGCGAAGTACGTGGATTTCTTTATTGTGAAATCACTACCGAAATCCAAAAAGCTGACAAGTGTGCACTTTTGATTTAAAATGTTAGAATGACAGCCACGACATGAAATGGGACTGATTGTTTGAAGTGGCATGGATGGAGGTGGACATTAAAGTTAGGATAACTGAAAATGCAATTTTTATATATCAATTTGAAATGGCTTAGGAAACCTCATCTGCATTTTGGTCAATGTCACACGCAGTATTTTGTCAAAGAATTTTTTTTACACTAATGAGTGATAAAAGTGGCTTCACTTGGGGTGGTGTGCCTGTGGTACGCGAAGAACCCCATGATTCTAGTGCCATCATCTTTTTGAAAATAAACACGAAATTTGTCGAGCCTTCTTCAAAAACATGACCTTCACCTCGGGCTCAAGTTTGATGATCAGCACATCCTTTATTAGCGGAAAAAGCATAATAAATCGGGAAATATATACAATGGAGTGAAAAATACGGTAAATTTAAGAGTAATTAGCACAGAAACACATAGCGAAGTAGGTCCTCCGGCACAAAAGTTGTCCATCCATCTCCTTAAGTAGATAAGTGTTGTTGCCATGGTATGCAACTACTAAAATGGTCCTTTCAGGATGTTTTCAAACTTTCCATGTTTCCCATTTTCTTCAGTGCGGCTTCCCCACTTCAAAACTACATCTTGAATAAAATTTTCTTCTTTGAACTTTGTCAAATGTTTTCTTTTACTGTTTTGAAATCGATGATGGCTGTTATATACCCCCTCCTTTTTTTCTTGTAGAGCTATAAGCTGGTTTATCCTCCCTGCGAATAGCATTAGGCTCCTCTTCTAGTCATACCGGCGGTTTACCCCGTAATATCTGGTTTCGGGGATATCTCTAAAACACGGAAAACTCCAACCGGATAATTTGGGAGGGCATTTACCGAATATGTCGCTATACGAGAGAACATGAAATACGGAGGCTACATTGCCCTCGACTCCCTTAAAGTATGAAACAAACACACCAAAGTGGTATAGAACTAGAATGCCCGAAATAGATATATATAACGATTACAACAAACATACAATAGCATAGGAAGAATGTACGGCAACTCATCCGGAAATAAAGAGAGAATGCTAAGCCATTTTATTAAAGGCGAAAATATAATGAAGTACAATAGGTGATCAAAGTGATAGCACCTAAACTTGCTCAAGGCAAGTGAAGAAATACTCTTAGATTACAGGAAATACGTTGCTCTCACAAGGCTGCGTCCCAAGCGCTGAAAACTGCGTGACAATTGCTACCACTAAAATGGGCGAAGTGACTGGGGTTTTTCCACCTTGTTTGGAATAGAAATTTAAAAATTTGGGAATCCTCCTCTACTCACCAATCCCGACGAAAACCGAAACCATATCGAAGTAAGCCCAGCCTCAGAAAAACACCCCCTTGGGGACACGGCAGCCTCCCAAGGCTGCGCGAGAGCTAAATGAGAATGAATGAAATACCGCCTCAAAACTCCACCAAAATCCTCCCAAAGGCAAAGGCTGGTCCTCTGCTCAAAATCTCGGCTCAATCTCCTTGCAAAAACCCTAATCTGAACACCTCCTAGATGGGTTGTGTCCTCCCTCTCGATGACTGCAGCGGTCTCTATGAATGCCCAGCTCCACAACAAACCAAACACCAAACCTCTCACAAAATTCTGAAGAAATAACCTTGCCGGCAGGCACTCGGGAAGTCCCCGGGGCTAAGGGTGAGATCTCCGGCAGGAACCTCAATGCACTAAGCAGTCTTTTGCCTCTGAGGAGCTAAACGAGCGAGCGTGCTCAAAGAAGTCCAAACGACCAGCTCGATATCATCAACAACAAAATGAACAAAATGAGGAGGGTTCTCCTCTATATAGCATGAGCCCCTCTCAACCACTAATGCTCATCTCTTCTGATGTTGCCACGTGCTCATATTGGCTTTGCGTGATCCCTCCATGTGTCTCGTGGGCCCCCTCTGCGTGGTCTCTTGGCCCCTACGGCTCCCACTTAAGTTACAAATTTGTGCTACTAGGGAGTGAAATTTTATTTCTAAAGAGTGAGTTATGTCTCCTCTACTCACCTTTTTATTTATGAATAAACTATGAAGCTGACAAAATTGAGCAAAAAATTTAAAGATAATTCCAATTAGCCATAGCTAATTAGAGATATTACAATTTCATTACGAACTCCCAAAGGATGTGAAAAAATAGCTTCAGCTCCATACACTAATTCATAAGTTGAAGTACCAATGGATCTCTTTGTACAAACTCTATCAGCCCACGGGAGCATACTTCAACTTTAGATTCCACGGCAGTCTCTTGTTTTCTTGTAGTACACTTCTTGATAATTCTCATAATGCTTTTATTAGAAGGATTAAATAGAACCATTACCGTGTGGGTAATATGTAGTTGAGTGTCCAAGTGTTATATGATGCGATGACAAAAGAAAATTAACCTTTTGGACTTAAAATCTTGTGCATTGTCGATAATATCTTCATAGAGCTAAACTTGGACAAAATATTCTTCTCTAAAAGCGTGATATTTGAATCATTTGCTTGCCTTCTTTGGGGATTGCTTCAATCCATTTGATGAAATACGTTGCTGTCAAGATCCAATGGAAATCTTTGCCACGAAGATGATGGGTGTATTTCACCAATAAAATCCTTTGAGTTGGAAGAGCGATTCAACATAAATTGGCATCGAAAGGTAAAGGAATCAACTTTTTCTTACTATTAAAAATTTGACATTCATGACGACGGTAATCTTCTTGTAAACATCTTTAAACATGGTCAGGCTAGTAGTACCCTGTACGAGAATTTTGTTTGTTGTGGCCTTCGATCTTAGGTGTCCTCCACAATCTCCCTTGCTGAAACTCTTCGATCACCCCTTTCGACTTCCTCTTCAACCAAATAGTTTAAAGAATTCCACTAGTATCTTTCTAGTATAGATTATTATCTATAATGCGATATCTTAGAGATTTCAGCTTCTAAATCTTGCTTTTGATTAGGTCAACTGTGGGGAACTCTCTGGGAGTACAGGAACAAAGATAATGTCTTTGTACCATTCGGATAAAATGAACTTCTCTTCAATGGGAATCAAATCTTCATCTTCTTCGACAACTCTAAAATTTCTGCAACAAATTCATGTCAAGACAATCAAAATTGGATTGTGCCATCGACTTTGCCAACCCTTGTCTTGTCCCCAATTTTGGCAAGTCGATTTTTATGTCATAATCTGACAAATTAGCTATCCACTTCCCTCTCTTGCCATCGGGATCAACTTGTGTCAAGATGTCCTTAACAAAGTCTTTGACACAAATGCGATGACATGAGAGTCTGAGAATATAAGTATGAAATCCTTAATGGATTTGATCAAAGCATATGCACAAATTTTTTCTAAAATATTGTATTTCAGCTACGAGTTAGCAAGGGTTTGCTAAAGAATGGCTTGGTTGCTACGTACCTTGTTTTCATTTACGCGGTAAAACTCGGTATAGTGATGACTAGGATGCAAATCATGGCTTGAGAAATTCTTTTGAGAAATTTGGACTAATCAATACTGGGGCCTGAGTGAGGGCTTTCTTTATTTCTTCAAATGATTTTTGGCTGTGATTGCATTTAATATCAGCTCCTTTCTTCAACATCTTGGTAATGTCTTTGACAATTTCAGCAAAGTTCAAGATGAACCTTCTAACAAGATTTACTCTCCCAGAAAGAGTGAATTTCCTTCGATTCCTTGGGAGGTCTATCTTACGAATGGCATTAACTTTCTGTTTGGATCAATCTTTATCCCATCCTTTGATATAATATGTCTTAGCAATTTTCCAAGGTTAGAAAAAAATGATTTTAGTAGGATTAACACATTTAAAATACCCCTAGATCTAGGGAACACAATCCTACTTTTTAGGAATGGATAATCTTCACTTTAATCATTGTTATGCTTGTTGAGTTGGATGTGTGACCTCATTTTGAGTAATGAGTCTTTGTTGGGATGGCTGAAAGGTTAGGGGTCTCGAGATGGGCGGTGTCTTTGTTGGAACCCTCAAAAATCTTCAAAAAGGCCTCTCGTATGAAACAAATGAGTTTAGGCGGTTTCGTAGCGAGTTTAAAACAAACGTATGAAATGTTGCCTTTTCACCCATCTCCTTGCCACCTTTCTTTGATCAAAAACCTTTACTATGCCTAAAAATCTTGAAAAAAAACAACTCCCCTCCTTAAACTTCTGGCTTGAATTTCAAAGCAAATTGCATCTTGAGAATTTTCGTAGCGTTTTTAAACTGGCTTGGGCGTATGCTACAGCGCCTAAAAAACCAATTTGCTATTTTTGTGGCTTGTCTTAAAAAATTGATCTTCTGAGGCAAAATTTAGGTTCTTTTGTAAGCCATGAACCTCATCAAACATGTTTAGTTCAATTTTTTATGCTCTTTAGGAGTTTCTTCTTCATTTATAATTAATTGGCTTATGGGTTCTTGACCCACTCTCATCCCTCTATTTTCTTCTCGAGCTCAGCTGGATCGAGTCCGAGTTGCTCCTATAGGTCTTCCACTTGATCCTTTAATGCTCTGTTTTTAGCTTGCAAGCATAAGTTCATATTCTGGTGTGTTTGACCACCCTCCTTAATGTTGAGTCCTTTCAACATTTCTTGGCATTGTCCATAGACTTTGAGACAATTGAGATTTGACCTTCCCATCTTTTCATCATTTGTTCAAAATTTAACCTTCTCGGATCTGTGCTTTTTGTCTCGGACTTCAAATTTAATCTCTTTACTTGCTTCCTTCAAGCATTTGTTCTTTGAGGATTCTATTTCTGATTTTTCACTTACTTTTTCTTTTTCCTTTCTCACCGCCTAATAACAACCTCTTCCTCTCCCCGTGATGAACAAATCTATGATGCTTCTTTGGTTGTACAATTTTTTGTCTTTTTTCTCTCCATGGCCTTCTTTGCATGTCGGTCATTGCTTCCTTGGCTAAAATATAAGAAGCGACAACATCACGCAAAATATGATTTCTTAGTAGTCTTACCTTTCTTCGGTTTTCTTCCCACCATCTTTAGTATCTTGACTTGCACTATTGGTGACTCTTCAATGTTAATTGCATGAAGGATATCCTCAGGGTTTTCCTTTGGCCAATGTCTGGATTTTAGTGATCCTCTTGTTGCCTTGTTTGTTGAGCATGTTTGTTTTTGCGGTGTTGCTTGAGGGTGTATCGATCTCTTACTGAGTTTTGCTCCTATGGCCATTTGATGCGGGGGATGATTTTTTTTCTTCTTCCAACTTCTTACCTTACAGTGGTGATGCTTAGTAGTTCTAGGTTTGAGGTTTTCTTTGGAGTGACCATATCAATTTCATAACCACTCATAAACAGAATGAAATGCAATCTCTGTCTAACCTTCTCAATTCTTCCAACACTAACAACTTGATTAAGTTTGTGATGAAAAGTGCCTCATTGCCTTTTGTCTTGATTTGAACCTTATCTAACATTTTCTAAACTTGTATAAATAGAAAGGTAAGTCAAGTGATCTCTTACCTACAAAAAGTACGAATAGGATTTGAGATGATATGAGTAACCATGTGAAATCTTCCTTCACGGGTGAATTTTTGAATGACCATAAGTAGTTTTGCATAATTGTCCTTCATAAAACTCCTAGGGATAGCATTTTTCAAATCAAATTCACTATGTTCTTGCTTGAAAACTCTTTTACAATCCTACATTGTGAATTTGGTACATTTAAACCACTCTTAATCACCTCTAGGGATTCCTATAGCTAATGATATGCTCTCTGGTGTCCTTGTAAAATTTAGAATTCCAACTTTTGATGTTGTTAGGTGAAGTTGGTGGCAAAGTCTTTGAAGTTTGTGCATGAAAACACGCAACCTACCGCGAAATTGCAAGCGACCGAGTCCTCTGAGAATCCTCCATGTTGTAGGGTCTTCATTGAGTAATTTCAAATACATGGGTTCATGCTGTGTGGCCACCCTTGTTCGTTTTCTTTCTTGCTTATGTGGATGTTTTATAGTCTTCTTGCCCCACTTCTTGATGACACAAATTTTGAATTTGATAGCAACCTGCTTGGCTCGATGAAGCAACTCTCTATTCGATCGACTCACATGGAAGGATAAACCATAATATGACAAGGATATTTGGGATGAGGTTTAAAAGTTTCAGCGACGGCGCGAGGTTTTAAATCATAGCACATGCATCCAAAAGGATCATGATGACATCAAGTTTTTCTGTTGTATACATTTGAAACATACCATAACGACCTTGAATGACCCTCTGCAACTTTACTCTTCTAATCATAAGCGACACCTCATATAACTTTGACAACCCTAGCTAAGAAGCACTGTAGTTTCGTAGAAGATTGTTAGGCTTCTCAGGATTCTTCCTGCTAAGTATTAGGAAGTTTCGTAGCGAAATATGCGTATTTCCTGTAATATGGAAATCTAGAAAATTTGAAAAATTGACACTTTTGAGTTTAAATGTGTGGGGAATGACAAATGACATGATATGGCAGTTATGCCAGTGAAGTGGCATGGATGGAGGTGGACATTAAACTTAGGATAGGCTTCAAGGAAATGAAAATTTTTTTATATAGCAATTTCAAATGGCTTGAAACCTCATCCATTTGATGAATGACATCGTACCCACATCAGAAAAAATTTACACTAATGAGTGATAACGGTGGCTCCCTTGGATGGTGTGCCCACGTAGTATGCCAAAAGAACCTCTAGTTCTAGTGCCATCCATCTTTTTTGAAAATAAACTTAAAATTTCTCAAGCCTTCTTCAAACTCTTATGGCCTTCACCTCGGGCTCAAGTTTGATGATCAACTTTGTCTTTATTAGCGAGAAAATCATAATAAAATGGAATATATACAATGGAGTGAAAAAATCGGTAAAATTTAAGAGGAGTAATTACTTTAGAAACTGCCATTGGCCAGGTCCTCCAACATAAAGTTGTTCATCCATCTCTTGAAGTAGATAAGTATTGTTTATACATGGTATGCAACTACTATGAATAGCCCTTCCGGATGTTTTCAAACTTTCCATGTTTCCCCTTTTCTTCTCAATCGCTTCCCACTTCAAAACTACATCTTGAATCTTAAAATTTTCTTCTTTGACCTTTACATCCAAATGTTTTCTTTACTCTATTTTGAGGCTAACGTGCATTTGTTGTATACTTCCCTCCTTTTTTTCTTGCAAAGATATAAAATTTGGTTTATCCTCTTTGAATAGCATTAGGCTCCTCTTCTAGTACTTGCAACAATTTCATTAGGAGCACTCCCAAGGATGTAGGAAAAATAGCTTGACTCCATATACTAATTCATCGGGTGAAGTACCAATGGGATCTCATTGTACAAACTCTATCGACCCAAAGAGCATACTTCAACTTCAAATGCCATGATCTTTTGTTTTCACAGCAGTACCTTCTTCATAATTCTCACAATGCTTTTATTAGAGGATTGACAAGACCATTACCACATGTGTAATATGTAGTTGAGTGTCAGATTTTATATAATCTGAGTGACAAAAGATGAATTAAACTTTGGACTTAAAAACATGCATTGTTAGTAATAATCTTCATAGGATAGCAAAACACGGACAAAATGTTGTTCTCTGGGAATTGAATGATGGGCGGATCATTTGCTTGCCTTGTTGGGATTGCTTCAATCCATTTAGTGAAATAATGCATTTGTTGTCGGGATCCAACGATGCTACCACGAAGATGATGGGTGTATTTCACCAATAAAATCCAACCCGGATTTTGGAAAAGGTGCTTCAACATAAGAATTGGCATCGAAAGTAAAGGAATCAGCTTTTTCTTACCATAAAAAATCGACATTCATCGCAGACAGCAATCTTCTTGTAAACATCTTTAAACATGGTGGGCTAGTGATACCACCTGCGAATTTGGTTGTTGTGGCCTTCCCGGTCTGGTGTCCTCCATGATCTCCCTATAAAAGTATTCAATCACCCTTTCAACTTCCTCTTCCAACAAGCAGGTTTAAAATTCCACATTATCTTTACGGTATAGATTCTTATCTATAATGCAATATCTTAGAATTTCAACTTCACAAATCTTGCATTTGATTTAGTCAACTCTATAGGGAAATGTTTGTGGTGATGCAAGACAAAGATAATGTCTGTACCATTCGGACTCATTGACTTCTCTTGATTTGAATCAACTCTTCATCTTCTTCGACAACTGCGAAATTTCTGCAATAAAATTCATGCTCGGGACAATCAAGAGTGGATTGTGCCATCGACTTTGCCAACCCACATCTTTCCCCAATTTGTAGGTCGATTTCTATGTCATGCCAACAAATTAGCTATCCACTTCCCTCTCTTGCCATCGGGATCAGCTTAACATGTCAGATGTCTTAACCACGATGTTAGGCACAAATGCAATGACATGGAAGTCATTCTAATTGTAAATCCATAATGGCTTTGATCAAAGCATATGCTGTTATTCTAAAATGTTGTATTTCAGGTACGGAGTTGTAAGGGTTAACTAAAAATTAGGGGTGGTTGCTCTTTACCTTGTCCTTCTGTGATGAAACTCTAGCTATGGTGTTTTGGATGCAAATGTGAAAATAAATTATTTTGAAAATTTGGACTAATCAATGCGGGGCCTGAGTGAGGGCTTTCTTTATTTCTTGAATGATTTTACCTTCCAACATTCCATTTATGTCAACTCCTTTCTTCAACATCTTGGTAATGTCTTTGACAATTTTAGAAAAAGTTAGGATGAACCTTCTAACAAAGTTCACTCTCCCAAGCGTTGAATTTCCTTCGTGTTCCTTGGCGAGTCTATCTTTTGAATGGCATTAACTCTGTTTGGATCAATCTTTATCCAAACCATTGATGTAATATGTCTAAGAAATTTTCAGGAGGTTAGAGAAAAAATTCTTTTAGTATGATTAAGAGAAATACCAAACCTTCTGTTGGTAATTTTCTGCTCGAGGATAGTTTCAAATGATCTTCTTTATTGCAGAAAATACGGTTATGTCATCCAAATAGACCAAAACTAACTTATCTTTCTCCTCGAAAAGGCAATGTCCATTGCTCTTTGAAAGGTCGCTCTGCATTCATCAAACCAAAGGCATCTTGGCATACATGAATGCCCCAGGTAGTGTGGTAAAGCAATTTTCTCCTAATCTTATGGGTGTACCAATATCTGATTGTATCTGAGAAAAACCATCCAGCATGAACGCCGTTTGTAGTCTGACAATATTACGCAAAATTTGATCCATCTTAGGAAGATGGTAGTTGTCCTTCAAAGAAGCCTTGTTCAAATTTAAGAAATCAGCAAGATTAGAATCTCTCCACTCTTTTTTACATTGGTACCCGGTTAGCAAACCATTTTGAGAATCTTATGAAGCTATCATTTTTTGCATCAAGAATTTTCTTAATTTCTTTCTCAATCGAGAGCTGAACAATGGATTAATCCTTCTCAATTTCGTTTGAAAGGTTTATATTTCTCTTTGATAAGAATAGTATGTTGTATAATAGTAAGGATCGTACTTTTTCGGATCGTATAACTCCATGCAAATAATAATGAGAATTTTTCATCATCTCCAATGTATATTTCTGTCTGCGTCTCCATAAAAAAAAACTTGGAAAGCTTTGTCATTTTAGGTATTTTAACTGCTATGCCAAGATTACAAGTTTCTACCTCTTCATCATCGGCACATTGTAGGAGATTTGAAAATGTCATTTTGGTCAAAACGTTTTCAAGTGGAATAAGACCCTTGGGTATACAATTATTTTTCAACTACAAAAAAATTTCAGAATTACCCTTAGTTTTATCAAGCATGTTTTGCTGATCCACTTGTGTGCTTTCAAATTCCTCCTTCAACCCTATGAAATTTCTTACTTGTTGGTCATCATCAAACACTTCCCAATGGATGATATTATCTGGGATAGCAAGCCTATGCCGACAAATCAATAATGGTATGTTTTTAGCTTGCAAGCATAAGTTCATCTTCCTGGTGTGTTTGACCACCGCCTGTAATGGTTGAGTCCTTTTCAACAATTTCTTGGCATTGTCATGAACTTTGAGGCAGGTTGAGATTTGACCTTCCCATCTTTTCATCATTTTTCAAATTGAACCTTCTCATGTTGTGCGTTTATGCCTCGGACTTGATTTAATATCTCTTTACTGCTTCCTTCAATTGTTCTTTGAGGGATTCTATTTTTATTTTTCACTTACTTTTTCTTTTATTTTCTCTCGCTGGATAACATCCTCTTCCTCTGCTTGATGGAGACTAATCTATGATGCTTATTGGTACATCTGATTTTCTTTGTCTTTACGCTCTCCATGGCCTTATTCACATGTGGGTCATTGGCCTTGGTGAAATATAAAGCCGACATCATCACTGTAAAATCTAATTTCTTAGTAGTCTTACCTTTCTTGATTTTCTTCCACCATCTTCAATATCTTCATTGCTTTTCTGGTGACTCTTCAATGTCAATTGCATGAAGGATATTCTCCGGGTTGTCTTTAGCCAATGTCGGCTTCTGGTGATCCTCTTCTTGCCTTTTGCTTGTTGTGTGTTTCTGTTTTGCGAGTGCTACTTGAGGATGTCGATGTCTTCTGGAAGGTTTTTCTCTATGTCTATTTGATCTGCAGGGGATGATCTTTTCTTCTTCAACTATGCCTTGCAGTGGTGATGTAGTGGTTCTAGGTTTTTTGAGTTTTCTTTGGAGTGACCACATCAATTTCATAACCATATAAACAGAATGAAATCCAATGTCTGTCTAACCTTCTCAATTCTTCCAACACTACTTGACTTTATTAGAACATGATAGAAAGATGTCTATTGCCTTCTATCTTGATTTGAACCTTATACGTATAAATAGAAAGGTATGTCAAGTGATCTCTTACCTACAAAATGCGAAGTACGAGATGATATGAGTAAACCATGTGAAATCTTCCATCAGGGTGAAATATTTTTGAATGACCTTTCGGTAGTTTTACATAATTGTCCTTCATAAATTTCTAGGGATAGCATTGGTCAGTCAATTTCACTATGTTCTTATGAGAAACTCTTTACAATTTTGCATTGTTGAATTTGGTATAACTTCAACAACTCTTCACCACCTCCTAGGGATTCATAATAGCTAATGATATTCTCTGCGGTGTCCTTAAGATTAAAAAATTCAACTTTTGATGTTGTTCAAGGCGAAGGTGGTGACAAATCCTTTTAGGCTTTGTGCATGAAAACACTGCAACTGCTTGCAGCGAAATTACCAGCGGCAGTCCCTCCACAGAAAACCTCCACAAAGAAATAGAGATCTTCATTGGTCTAATTTCAAATCCATGGGTTCATACGCCCAACTGATGGCCACCCTTGTTTGTTTTATTTCTTGCGGCCATGATTGTTTTATAGTCTTCCTTCACTAAGCTTGTTGATGACACTGCTGATTTTAGATTTGTGACAACTGCTTGGCTGATCGGCGGCTCTCCGGGGATACGACTCACATGCAAGGATGACACCAAGCAAACAAAAGGCTATTTGGGGTGAGTTCTAAAAGTTTAGCGGCAACTCGAGGTTTTAATCATAGCACATGCATGCGAAAAGGATCAATATGACATCGAACACGGCTTTGTACATTTGAAACTTACGACGACTGCCAGTGACCTCCACCTTTACTCTTCTAATCCTCTTAGTGACACCTCATATAACTCACGACAACACGGCTAAAAACACGGTTCGTAAGCGAGGAGCCATTAGGCTTCGACATATTAGCTACGAGCTATTGGCTATACCAGCATGGCAGAACTACTGGATTTCTATGTAAATCACCCTACGAAAATCTGAAAATCTTATAGGTGTGCACTTTTGGTTATTATTGTGGGAATAACCATTTGAAATAATGTAGTACTGATTTATTTGAAGTGGCACTGGATGGAGGTGGACATTAAAGTTAGGATAGGCTTCAAAAATGAAAAAAAAAATTATATATCAATTTGATATGGCTTGGAAACCTCATCCATTTGGTGAATGACACATAACCTTATCGAGAAATTTTTTTTACACCAATGGTGATAACACCATGTTGGAGAATCTAAAGCTGAGAAATATCCTCTTGTTCTTTGTATTTTACTTGTGATATTCTTTGGTTCTTAATATGTTCTTCTTATTAGTTCATCGAGCGAATATCAAAGCAAATACACATAGATCAAGGACACTGATGTAGGTCGGCGAGCGAGGGAAAAACCCCTCTTGGGGGAAAACCGATCGATAATTCTTCCTTCAATAGTGATTCTTGAGGCCTTAGACCTTGACTTTGGACTTCCTCCACACCAAGTTAGCCTTCCTTGTGATCCTTCCTGAATGCGACGGTCATTAACAACGATGTGACACTATGATGTAGTTTCTTTATTTTAGGAACCTCAACCTCGCTTCTTGAGACTTCGATCTTGAGGCCGAAGACTTCGATCTAGCTTCAAAGACTTCAATTTAAGCCCAATACAACCTTCTCCAAGCGACAACATTCACCAAAACAAACTTCGAATTCCTCTTCTCTTGGCGGTAGCACCTTGGAAGCATCTAATGCGACATACGTGCGGTAAAACTTTGAGAACTCCAATCTCCAAAACTATAGCTCGAAATCACAGCCGGTGCAAAATTTCAATTTTCTTCAACTCTAAATGTACAAAACCGAATCCGAAATTCCTTCTCCTTCACTTCGCAAAATTTCTCTTGCTATGGAAAGCTTCCAGGTCAATTTATGTGTTGAGTAGAGATGGTTCCAATTGAGTTTGATTCCACTATATATATAGGCTTGAGATGAGCTCGAATTCCTAGGCTTGACGTGACTTGATTGTAAAACCGACTTGGTGTGGAGGCTTCATAAGTCATATTTTACTCGATACTTGACCTATTTGCATTGTTCAAATGTATGAATCAATTTAAATCTGCAACCCAATCACATGAACTAGAATAAAACAGGAAGTCCACAATGGGTTAACCAACCTAATCGTGTGACTAAGCCATGAAACCATGCTTTAATGATCATTAATGTGTACAAATTCTTCTTATTCTTTTCATAAGTACAGTAAGTGTTCCTCAAATACAATTCCCCATGATTATGAACCCATACCGTTCTGCCTTGGGTACTACCTTTTAGCAACCTAGTCTGAAGGTAAATGTTTATGTCTTCAAGCAACTGGGATGAATAAATAAATAAGTGCCAGAGGTTACTTCAGTATCATTGTAATCAATTCTCATTCCTTTCTAGGAGTCAGACCTATTAACACCACGCATCATAGCAACATGTCATGTAAGAAAAAGCTATAGTAAAAAAGTTTATGAAAACATAGCTAGGTAGTGGGCAACAATGGAGCAACATCCCCTTTTGTCACCTTAGATATTTCTCCCCGCTCTTTATGGACTTTCACCGATGGGAGGAGTCCCGGTATTAAGAAAATCACTATGAGAAATATATCAATGGGTGAAGGTAGTGATTCCAAGAGCCTATTCAAATGAGAGACTCTAATGACAAGGGTTGCTTGTTTTAGAATCAAGATGAATGGCTCTCCAAGGAGGACTAGAAGGAGACCTAGACCTAGCACTGAGGAGTGTTTCTTGAACAGATGTGCCATAGACCAAAGAATCCTAAAGGAATAAGGTTTCCAAGAAATATTGTGAAATTGGAGTGACAATGTTGTGGGACCACAAAGAAGCCCCAGAGGACCCAAACGAGGTCAAGGGTTTTGGATGAAACTTCAAACAAAGGGTCTTGACCATGTGAGGGAAGAGAAGATGGATCAAGAGATTGGGTTTGACTTGAGAATTTAATATAATGATCCTTGATAAAGCCACTAACCAAAGCATACCTAGGGAGAATGGTTTGCGAGCTAGGGCTTGCCAAAACTCGAGATTCCACTGCCATAATAGCTTCAAAATTGGAAGACCTCTCAAGGACAAGCCAACACAACTCTAGACCAAATTTCGCCAATTTTGGATGGATGAAAAATATTTTGTGTGATGCTTGTTACCCACCACTGGGTGGGTGATATCCCAAGGAGAAATGTTTTCACCATGATGGACCTCAACCGGCAGCAAACGGCCCCTTGCAGCCCTCAACTAGCTCGTTGTGCCATTTCTCCGCCACCTGAGCTAGCCATGTGGTCCCTCACCCATCTGTATTGATCGTATGTTTGAAGGTGGGCCTCTCGAATCTAAAGGTATGTCTTGTCATTTGGTAATAGAGTATTGGGTTTACTTATCATGGACACTTCTGGGCATGGGTTGATGGGGGGATTTGGCTGAAATAGTGGGCTTAGTTTGTGCTCCTATACCCTTGATCTCTTTTGGATGTTACCCTTGGATCTTAGTCCAGTGGGATCTCCTTTATTGACCATTTGGTTCTAGGTTGGTACTACTTGGGAAACAATGACTTTGGATGCGTGGTCGTGCTCCTTTATCCACATATATTACTCCCTTTCCACTCACTATATCCCCATCCATCATTTCTCCCACCTGGGTCCTCATTGCCTCTCTGGGTCCACATAAGGTCAACCTTCCTATTCCCTTGCCCCCACCATGGGTCAAGCCTAGAACGATGTTGTGGAGGTTGAAGTAGCTAAAAGAAAAAGTAAAATGATAAATGGACACATTTAATAGGAAATTGTATCACAAAATGCAAAAGATGGTCGGGACAAAAACAATTAGAACATGGGAAAAATCCAATAAATGAGCTCTAACCCATACCCATGGCCATTACCCTGGTTCCATAGGCCCTAGATGAGCCTCCTTTATCATTCAGAAACCTATGATTGTCTGAACCCCTGGAGGGAAATGAACTTCCCTACCTTAAGGGGGTAATCATTGCTATATCCTACACATCATGCTCTTGTCCTTTACCCCCGAGTAGTTAATTGAAGAAAATTCATAAAAGGAAAAAGGCATATTAAGAAGGGTGGAAAAATCAAGGTTGGGGCACCTCATGTACCACGATTTCTCCCTCCTACACATTATACACTCAGGTGTGGGCTTCCCTTTCTCTAGTTGTCCTTGTGCCCCAATATGTGGCCCAGGATTGCCCCTCTCATTCCCTACTCCATTTCACTTCTTTGTCACATGCCACCACCATTTGAGGGATGTACCTTGGACATAATATCCCCTCTAAGGGTAGAAACCACCTTATAAGTTACCTGGCTAACCTCCTTTGGAGCTTGGAGACATTAGCACATGCCAAAGCCCACTACGGAAGGGCATGCCATTACGAAGCATTCACTTTGTTGTCTATGGTTTGTAATCTCTTATTCACGATTACTCTAATGACTTGTATTGGAATGCTAGGGGATGCATTGGATATTATGCAGGATTGCAGATGGTGTCCATTTGGGTTTGGTCTCCCTATATGGAGTCCTAATCTCCCAACGGGCTACATTGGCACATGTAGGGTGTGTGTAGAGAGCCATAGGCCTCCACATCAGCAAAAAACGCTCCATGGATCCCCACCGATGTCCAGAGATTACTAGAGATCGATCTTTGGGACGAGGATGATGCACTTGGTACACTATGCCCAGCAGGCCCCACAGGGGCACCACACACTTAGTAGGTATCCCAGGACTTGTACGATGACATGGCAGTGTTCATTCCATCATTTGAGTACTTACAGATGATCTACAGGTATCTTTGACTCATATGGAGACCCATGGGGTCATTAGTGTGCCCCTATACCCATTGGGAGCACCACATGTATACTACTTGGAGAACAAGGGGCCACCCCCTTGTCGATCACATTTTGAGGAGCTTATTCATCATTATGGCACTTCTGGAATTATCAGGCCTTTTGGAGGGCGACGGGCCACACGACATGCATATATTATTATTTGACCTCCTGAGAGGCTTATTATTCCATTTATGAGCTAGTTTGGTGGGCTTGTCACCAAAAGGTGGTTTATTTGCATATTTTTTAATTTTTAGGGGCTAATGTAGGCTCATTAGCTAAATCGAACTCCTAAATGATGTATATCAGGAGTTAGTTGGATTCATTTCTGTATCACTTGACTTGGGATCTCCCATCTTTAGATAACTTAGCATTTTTTGTAGGACTATTTTTGGATGATGGATGAATTTTGATGTATGGATTTGGGTTATTTTTATCTTGGAGCTTCTTATTTGCAAATGTGATCTTTGGTTGGATATACTCTCTAATATTGTAAGTGAGATTTAATGTTATTTTTCTTGTTGCTGCATACAATTGGATTTCGCTATAATTGGGGCTAATTTCTGCATGTATGAAATGTGTAATTATGTGTCTATTTAGCTTATTCTATATATGGGCCATTGTTAGAAGAATGACATGTCCTAGAGATCATATTATCTTGATAAGCTTGCACCATTTGCATGAAGTATAAATGCTTGAAAGTCATTTTTCTTCTCTTTCCATTAACATTGGACGAAGTTGACTTTCTGGCCCTCCTTGAACAAGAAACCTAATTTGTATTCGTTATTATCCTTGAATCCATATCCTCAAGTGAATCAGGCACTAGTCCCTCAAAAAAGGGCGATCATTTTCCCCTCTTTTTCTTCACATTTTTCCCTTTTCCCCTAGGTCTAGCCCCATTAGGTCACCTAGGGCATCAATTTTGTTAAACACCATGTTAAACACACACATGGTATATGAGAAGAATAACACACACACAAGAGACTCAACACACAATGAAAGATAAGCGTGAGGCTTTCTCTTTTTTTCCATTATACATGATATACATTTATAGTACAATGGTGTGACTCTTGGTTTCACATTCCAAGGTCACTTGGACTCCATTGTGACTTTTCGCATTCCACACCTACCCATGTAGGATTAGGTGTTCCAACATCCCCCCTTAATCCGAAGGGGTATGTGTGAGTCCAAGAAAAGAGTTGTAATAAAAATATGCAAAGTATACATGGCAGCACTTGGGCTGAATCAACTCTCTGAAATGTTGGAAAAAAGAGGTGGTTTAAGGATGACCACCAACACTGGAACGCAAAACTTGTTGCAGTTCCCGGAACTCTTCCAAAACTGGCAAGAAGCTGAAAGCTTCTGCTAGAGGAATTGTCCCTCATAAAAAAAGGGAGACCTTCAACCTAAAAGAAGGGAGGTCTACTACCTGTGATGGTTTTAGGATTACCAACAACTCTGGAATGCTTTGAAGCATTTCCTGGAACTCAACCAATGCTGGCAAGAAGCTGAAGGCTACTAAGCTGAAGGCTTCTGCTAGAGGAAGTGTTCCTCATATGAAAGGGAGACCTTCGACCTAAAAGAAGGGAGGTCTACTACCTGTGGTGGTTTTAGGTTGTCCACCAACCAAAGATGATGGTTTAAGGTTGTCCACCAACCGAAGGCATGCTCATGGGCATCCGTGTCTCTAGCTACATCTCTGAATCTGGAATGAAGAATTGTGGCTCAGGCTCGCTTGAACTGCTGGCTACAACTCTGAACATGGAATGAGAGATTGTGGCTCAGGCTCGCTTGATCTGTCGTTGAAGCTTGTACATGACCACCATTTTCCCCCCTGTCAGGGACAAGGTGAGATGATGGCGAAAACTCAACTGCAAGTTTGCTCAATATCCGTGAACAAGTTCTAACATGTGTCATAAACATCTTCTAGGCTGCTGATGCCCATTGCCAAGAAGCGATCCATCCAAGATGAATCTTTGTTCTTGCAGGAGGCTTATGTCTGAAGCATCTGTCTGAAGAATGAGTGTGTCGACCACAGTGCTTGCATGGATGAAGATCAAAATAGTGATCTTTCATGTGGCCCACTCGATCACAGTGTTGGCATTTTTCAATCTGTTGTTGTTGTGGAACAAAATCTGGAACAGTTGCAGGTGAACTGTCATACAGGAATCCAACACTCTGAAATATGATGGGCTTGGTGTAGTCTGGAATATGAAAGGTCACATCCTTGTCATATCCAAGACCAGTTCGGTGCTTGTTGTGGACAAGCTCTTCCCAAGGTCTGATGATGGGCTTGAGAAGTGTAGGCTGAGCTACTGCATCTGCATGTAAATCTACTCTAGTGCAAGGAACTGAATGGGAATCAACTGCAACTTTATCTTCTTTCTTCTGATGAGAGTCCTTCACAATCTTCTGAAAAGAAACAGGTTCAGAATGGTCACTCTTTTGCTGAAGTTCGTCTTGCTGAAGCTGAGTTTCCAACTGCAAAAATTCAATCTTCTCTTGTGCATCTTGCAAAAAAATTTGAATGTTACAAAGAGCATTCTTGCTCATTTTTATCATGTCATCAACATTGGAATGAATGACGTTATTCAACAACTCTAATGCCTCATTGATTTTAGTCATTTTCAACAACTTAGGCTCAAGAATGAAAGGGTGTCGGCTTCAACCGAAAATGCACTCGTTTACAATGTGATTGAACAAATACAACTGACTTCGAAGAAATTCCAGCTATGGAAATCTCAAAGTACAAAGTGTGCTCCTCAAATGATGGAGGACAATCAACAATGAGTTACATCAACAACTCAAATTCACTGATTGCAACTATGAAGAAGAAATACAATTTCAGTTCAATACAATATACAGCAAAAATGTGCAGCAAAACACTTTAAGGCAGCGGAATTTTCCTTCAAAGAGCTGTTTTAAAAATGATGGCAAACTTGTCTTCACATGTAAATCTCTTGCAGAAAATCACCCTTCGATATATGCCATAAATCATTCAATAAACTTCACTTTTCTTCTCTATGTGTACAGTCCATGCCATTTCCTTCATTTCTGCTGTTCATTTCCTCTTTCTCTCTCTTTGCTGTTTACTTTCTCTCTTCCTCTCTCTCTGCTGGTTTTTTTTTTTTTTTTTAATTAATTTTTTGAAATTAATTAAAAAAAATGGGAAAAAGAATGGTAATAGAAATGGGAGAGAATTTAATAAATTAAAAAATGGAGGGTAGTGGGAAAAACTAAAGGAAATATTAATAAAAAATGGATTATTAAAAAAGGAATTATATAATAATGAAATTATTTAAAATGATTTAATAAAGGTGTATTAAAAGTGGAAAAAGACAGTGGAGGGAGTTATTATATGGAGGAGACTGTAAAAGGAGTGGGAAAGGGTTGTGCGTATGGGAGTGGTGTGTTATGTGGATGGAGAAATGGCGTAGGGAAGAATTTCTTGTATGGGAGTGGTGTGTTATGTGGATGAATGGCGTAGGGGAGGAGCGGCGTGGGAGTTGAGTGGGCCGTGGCCAGGAAGGTAGAGGGCGTGGTAGAAGCGGGTGAGAGATGAGGGACGGGTTGAAAGGCAGGGCTTGAGCCGTGTGTGATAGCAGGTGTGAGAGGGGGTAGGAGTGTAGGACGAGTAGGGGAGAGGAGCGTTGAGTGTAAGTTCAGTGGGGAGCGTTTGCAAGTGGAGTGGGGAATCCGGAGATGGTCATGAGGGTGTATGGGGATAGCAATGCTGTAGGTTTTTGTGAGTGGGAGTGTTGTAGACGAGGTGGGGTTGGAATAGGGATTCTGGGGAATTTTATTTTATTTTTTGTAAATTTTTTTTTTAATAAAACGTAATTAGAGCGGTGGAGCGGGATGGAAGCAGTCTTGCCTATCTTCAAGCCAATGCACGAGATGTTGCCAATTTTAGAATCTTGCTCCCTTCTCAAAACCACTTTTGAATGCGACAAAATGTCTCTTCTGAAACTACAATCTGAAAATAGAAAAATTTTGCAGATACACGAACCATAAACAAATGAAGCTCCTCAACTTGGAGCCGGGGCAAATAGCCCACTCTGACTCTATGTTAAACACACACATGGTGTATGAAGGAGATAAAACACACAAGAGACTCAACACACAATGAAAGATAAGCGTGGGGCTTTCTTATTTTCCATTATACAAAGATGTACATTTATAGTACAATGGTGTGACTCTTGGTTTCACATTCCAAGGTCACTTGGACTCCATTGTGACTTTTCGCATTCCACACCTACCCATGTAGGATTAGGTGTTCCAACAAATTTCTTGGGAACTTAGCCACAGGAAAATTTTGATCTCCTAGAGGCTACTGCGCTGGTGGGTTCCCTCACTCTCCTCTGAATTTGGGCTAATTTCAACAATTGAATCTCTGGATACCTCAAAAGTTGTAGCTCTGGGATCAAGTTTTTCCTAGGTGTTCCCAAGGCTAGAACCTAGTAGGATGAATTTGACATCATTGGGAGAAAATTCTTGTATGATCATTTCCCCTCACCTTGACCAGGTTAAGAACATCATTGGGTGGCAAAATCCATCCCCTACCCTGGCTCGGTCCACTTGGCCTCGTGTGGTCCTGTTCTTCATCAAAGTTGATTTATCAAGGACTGCTCAGGAATCCAAGCAACCAAAGGATTTTAGGGATTGATAACCTCATTTGTAAATCCTATTCTTCTACCTCAACCCTCCAATCCTCATCCCCTCTCCCTAGAAGATCAAGTCCCTTGCTTAGAAGGCAAGCAAGTCCCATTATTCATTATATCCTAGGGAAAGGGTTTCTAGGGTCACTTCACACCTATTCATTGATCTATACTGTACAAGTGACTTCCTAAACTACCAAGTCTCCTCGCATCGGTGAAATTCCATAAAGAGAAGGGAGTCTTAGCTGTGGTGATAGTGGGCTAAGTCTCCATCGTTTCCCTTGACCTAGCAGTTGCACTCATAGGAACTCCTCTTAGGTCCCCTACTGGTTTGAGTGGTAACATTTATGCCAACGCTGTCGGGGACAATAATGGTGTGTTTTGTTCCCCTTACGACATATCGACATATCATTATTGGCGACTCCGTTGGAAGAACGAAACCCTAGTTCCTCATTGAACTTCAAAGTCAATGCTTGTAGGGTGAAGAAAGCATCTATCAAGGCAAATCATTTCACCTTTGCGACTCCATTTTGATCCTAATATGCAAAATCATAGAAAATGGACTATCATGAAAAAGAGATTAATCTTGGTCCTATGTTTGCAAAACTCACTAACCAAGAGATTTAGGAACAACAAAAGAATGTAGATAAATAAGCAGAATCTTATCAAAATGTATTGGAAGGTATGGATATGGAACTCATGCTTGGGTTTTATAGGTCACAACGAGTGCAACTCGACATAATGAAGGGTTTCTATGAGGCCAATCCTAGTCGCCTCTTTGAATTTTCTCGCCTAACCTATACTTTCAATATTCTAACGGACCTAATCAATGATAAATGTTATAGTCAACCAGAAAGTCCCACAAAGGATAATCAATTGTATGACATTGAAGAAAGCTCAAGTGTAAGCAAGGACGATGAGAAAATGTCAATTATAGAGGTAGAAGACAATGGTGATATCTCTTTTGAGGATGATGAAGAGTTGGATCCTCTGAGCCTCCAATTCACGCAAGAAAGAATGGATGATTATAGTAGGTCATGTAGAGGGTTAGTGAGGGAATGTAATTCTAATGAAGTATTCTTTCCTTTGCACGAAGAAGAGGTGAAGCTTCATAAGATGAAATGTGAATATAAAGAACACCCTACTAATGCTCTCCTCCTCGAAGCATATTACCAAAATCATGTAACAAATACCTTAGCTATTGTGCTTCAATAGAAGAGGGATGAAGAGTCCTCTCGCTAGTCAACTAACTAACATGAGGATACCCTTGAAGATATTGATGAGGAAGATGAGTCCTTGTTGGGTCTACATGCTGAATGGGATGATTTTGAGAGCACGTGTTGAGGATGACGAGGCTATGGAAAATAAAGTTGAGGCTGACTTTACCTCTCTCGAGGGTGTCACTCTTGACAACTCTCCTTCCAAGAACCTTGAAGGAGGTGATCCCATGAGCTCCTTAAGATAACATTGAAGATTATTTCCATATCGTAAAGGAGAAATGGAAAATTGTTGGTCCTCCATTTGATTGTGCTCTCGTCTATGATACCGACAAAGAGGATGAGGATGAGGTTGGCTTTCCCTTTCTCCCGGGCATTATTTATAAGGACACATCCTTCGATACCCTTGGGAAGGAGAATCATTGTCTCCCTTACATGAAAAGGAGCAATTAGAGATAATTGATTCTCCTTTTTGGGAAGGCACTATCTTTGATACCAATAATGATAGGATTGATAAAACCCTTCCTCATACCTACAACCCTTATGATTCTAGGAGTATATTCAAATCGCATGAACCTCTAGAGTTGGATTTTCAAGAAAACGGTCTCATTGAAACTTCACTTTCCCCTTTGCCCTTTTCTCTTGTTCATCATCTTAAGTGTTCCATGAGTGATTCCCTCACCTCTTTTCATGTGATTTCTAGTATCCATAAACCCTTTCCCCCCTCTGAGTATAGTGTCAAGGAAGAGCCCCTCATCAACTATACTTTACCTCCTTGGGTGCACTGTTAGGGTTGTGATCTCCCCATAATCTCCCCTCTCCACTGTGACCATTACCTTTAGCAACCTAGTTGTTGCTTCCTTCTTTCCCTCAACTTTCATCCCCCTCTCATCATGACTTTCTGGTATCTACAAAGCATAATATTGTGAGCAATGATTGTGATAAGGGTTTCTTAAGTATAATTATTCATTCCACCATTGTGTACTTAGAGGGGAGGACCCACATCTCTAAAGTGACTCATGTTCCTTCTCTTACGGATTACCTCACATGGACACTATATTTCCCCCCATCCCGCCCTCATCATCTTCCATGTGTTTGGGTTCGCATTCTCTTTGGGATTTTCTTCATGAGTAATCATATAGGCATGCACATTTATATTGATTTGATGATATGTTGGTTGCACTGGCTATTTGATTACACTTGATATTGGTTTCATCATATGCATGTTAGGGTAGGGTGCATTGCATGTTGACTTTCTGCATTAGAACTAATGTCATATGATATTTCTCATCATAGATTAGTTGCATTTAAATTAAAAATTGCATATTCTTATTACTTGTTGAATTTATAAGCTGACATTAAGCATGGGTGACCATAAGACACCATGAAAAACATGTTGTCTCGTGGTTTCTAGTCGTTGACATGTGAAAATAACAAGTCTATGGTGACTAAGAGATTGTTCGAGTTCTCGTGACCTCTCGTTTGACTAGCCTTGCCCACCTCTTCGACAAATTGCATCCTAGTTGGAGCCAGATGTTACCCACCACTTTGTGGGTGATATCCCAAGGAGAAATGTTTTCTCCATGATGGACATCCGCCGGGAGCCAGCAACCCCTTGCAGCCCTCAACTAGCTCGTTGTGTATTTCTTCATGTTAATTTTGGACAACTAGGTCCAAACTCCATGTTGTGATGCTCAGATGAAGATGCCAATATTTTTATTAGATTCCTCTTTCGGAGAGGTGCAAGATCGATCTAAATATCATCTTGATTTGATGAACAAAACATTTATTTTGAATTTATTCAAAATATGTGCAGGTCGGCCTAAAATGAAATGTAGGCTTGACACCCCAACAATTGTGTCACACACCCTCACTGATGGATATAAATAGGTCAATGTTGGAGGTTATTTTCACTCATCCATCACATCACATTCTCTCTCCTCATCTGATTGGTTCGATCACCTTGGAGGCTCTTCATCCACACATGGGAATCACAACAAGAAGATTTATGTTTTCTGACCTAGGGTTTCTCAGCGCAAAGTTCACCAGCATTGACTTTGGTCAACGCTTGGTCAAACTAACCTAAATCTATCCCAAAATTCTGATTTCTACAGTCCGCATTTATTGGCACAGAAATCGAGCCTAGACGTTGATCGTTAACTGGGTTGCGTTGAATTTTTGCTGTTGTTGTTTATGTGGACAACCTTTTCCCTGACAGGTGCTGACCCTTTCATTCATCGGTTCAAGAGGGAGCTCGCTTCTGAGTTCGAGATGAAGGACCTAGGACTGATGCATTACTTCCTAGGCATGGAGGTCTGGCAGAGATCTGGCGAGAATTTCCTTTCTCAAGGAAAATATATTGTGAAGCTTCTGGAAAGATTTGGAATGGTGGACTGTAAGTCCGTGTCGACACTGATGGAGCTCAACTTTAAGAAGTTGAGTGCAAGCCAATGTTGCAGGAAACGTCCCAGGCTCCAGAGGCCGGAACCGCGTCCGTCTGAGCCGTCTGCGGGATCCGTACCCGGAACCGCGGATCCTAAAAAAAATTGCGATTCCTGGTTTTTTCGGATCCGTACACCCGGATCCGCGATTCCGTACAGAGGATCCGCGGATCGTACGACGGATCGCTGTACGGATCCGTACGGATCGCCAGTGGTTCCGTACAGCACCATACGGATCCGACTAATGTAGGTCAAAAAAACAATTTTTTATTTTTTATTTTTTTATTTTTGTCTTTAGTTGGGTTAGTAGGTGAGTTAGTGCTGAGTTAGGGATAGGATGAAAAAAATATAAGCTCTCTTTCATTTATTTTTCATTTTCATCCTTTTACTTAAATTTTTAACATTACCATGAAATGACTCAGGATGTTTGAGAGTGGTTCCAGCCTGATCGGACTTCATATGGAGAAAATAGAATTTCATATCCTATTCAAAATTCAGTAGACTTAATAGTTTTCAGGAATTCAGGATCAATGGTATGGTGGCATGTCATTAGATTATATCATGTATGAGGGTATGTGATTAGCATTTAATCAAGAGCACCAAGCCCTATATGTACCCTAGTGTTGGTGTTGTTAATTGTTGAACTCATTTTTCATGTCGTTAGCAAAAAATTACATTTCAATCAAGTCAAAATAATCAATCAAGCATGTTAAGTTCTTTCTACCATATTTTAAGGCTTGCATTAGGGTTTGATCAAAATTGGGAAATTTTTACTAATGTCCCTAGATAATCAAGGTAGAGGCAAAGGCTAGACAAGAGGAGAAGAATCTAGATTATAGATGGTTGATGCATCTAAATGGTTGATGCTCAAAAATTAATCATTAATGTACAATGGATGTCATATATATTTTGATTTATGTACAAATATGCATGCTTCCATATCTTCTAGAATTAATTTGGTATTTTGGATATTTTTTTAATATAAATGCAAAAAAATAAAAATAAAAAAAAAATATATATATATAGTAGACGCTTTCGAGACGCTTCGCTTCCTAGATTTTTTGGAAATGACGCTTCCGCATCCCCGCTTCCAAAAAACGTCCCCGCTTTGTCCCCGCTTCGTGCAACATTGGTGCAAGCGCTACTGGGCCTATGCTAGCAAATCCTACTGAGTATCATCAAGTCGTAGGGGCCCTGATGTTCTTAGTGAACACCTGTCCGGATGTATGTTTTCAGTGAACACTTTGAGTCAACATATGGTTGAGCCTCATCACATTCACTGGGTTGGTGCCAAGAATCTGTTTAGATATCTTCGGGGCACGATAAACCATGGGCTGAGATACCCTGCCGAGAGCATGACACTCCATGGATATACCGATGCCGATTGGGCTGGCAGTGTGGTGGATCGTAAGAGCACATCAGGATGTTGCTTCACACTTGGATCTGCTTCGATATCATGGATAAGCAGGAAGCAAAAGTCGGTGGCTTTGAGCACCGCCGAGGCTAAATACATTGCAACAAGTATGGCCTGTTATGAAGCAGTTTGGTTGTGAAAGCTCTTCAGTGAGTTGTTCGGGCATCTGCTAGATACCACCGTGATACTCTGTGATAACCAGAGTGGGATTCGGTTGTCCGAGAATCCCGTGTTCCACGATCATATTGATATCAGGTACCACTTTTTTCGGGATATGGTACAACGAGACGTCGTAAGGCTCGATCATATAGGAACTGATGAGAAGGTCGCAGATATTCTCACCAAGCCCTTGGGGAAGTTCAAGTTCCTAACCTTCCGTGAGAATCTTGGTATCGTGGAATGACCCTATGCTGAGGGTCTTGTTAGACGATGAGCTCTTGGAGCTCTGGAGGGCTTTGGGGATAACTTCTTGGAGCTATAAGCACACACGGGGCTAGGCTTGTCGAACCTTATGGTCCTTCTACCCCACTATTATGATGATTGAGTTGTTTCACCTCTCATGATCTGTGCCCGGTATGCATCCTACCCATTGAGTCTCAGACTCATGGGAAGTACCTCTCATTTGGATAGTGAGGTGGGAAAAACTACAAACCAGTAGCAAATACTGATGGACGCATTAGAGATTGTCGTATTCTCTATGTCTAGGATGGCATGGTCCAACCACTTGATCTGGGATCAAGTCTAGTGAGGTTTTAGACCTCCAACTCACTTCGGGTCAGGTAAACCAACTTCGGGTTGGTATGAGACTCTTTTAGAGTCCTATAGAGGTTTCGGACCTATAGACTCTACTATTACATATGCATGATCTTTTTCTAAGGTTTATGGTTTGATATATCATCATCATGATTATTGAACCATATTTTACTTATCATATAAATGGATGATTATTAATATGCTAACAATATTTTTCAATTGGTGTACTTAATATTACACTTAAGTTACATAGACATTAACATATTGGTGGAGGATGATGGTTTATCTTTGATATCTTTGGCTATAACATGTGTAGAATCTACACAATTCAAACAATTTTTAATATTAATGGTTATATATAAATAAATTAAACTAAACTTAAAACATTCAATTTTTAAGTGTTGATTGCGTACATTATGCTTATTTTGCGTGTGCCTAATGAGAAGGATAATATGGCCTTGTGTTGTGTTTTTGTTGGAGCACCTTAATTATATGACCATGTTGCTTTTCCTTGAAGAATATTTATTTCAATACGATGTTGATGGTGATGGTCGTGTCACATTTTTTAAGCTTAATTGTTCATTTAATTATGCCAACAAATTGTCTCTGTTTGGGAATAAGGCTTTTATAATTATAATTTAATTTCCAATTCTTGGGGGGAGGAAGGAGCGAGAGAGTCCTCTTAAGCCTTGATGGAAAAAACGATTATGTAATTTGCATGGGGTTTTTAGGAGTTGCTACCAACAATATGGCATAATTCCTCACATTAGGGAAAATGATTAGAGGTGGCCATGAAAAGAAATTGAACGACCCCGAGTTTTTTGGAGACTCGCGGCGATCATCATGCGAAAAATGATTAAAGTAGGGGGAACAAATAAATTGCTTCTTCGTCTCTTCTTATGAATTTAAGGGTGCTTAGTTCTACCTCCCAATTTGAAAAATTATAATTCTATCATATTCTCAAACATTTGAATATTGGAGTTGGTGATCTTGCCAAAAAAAGTTCTACCATGGAGCAAGGTAGAGTTGAAATGGACAACATTGTATGCTTATTTCCAATTCCATAGTGTTAATGATTTCCATAAGTTTTGAAAGGGTTGTTAGGGGCTACTTTGCTCTTATTATTTACATGCTTGAATTTTGGTTAAATTTCCTTCCTAGGAATAGGGACACGATAAAGTTTACTCCCATTGCAATGCTGGGTACGTGGCTTGTTCTCTAGCCTCTTCTCTGGCTGAAAAATGAGGACCTTATTTATGGCAATATCCATATCTCTATTCTATTAATTCTTTGTCTTGGCTTACTAAATGGGATCTCAGGTGGTTGGCATCCCTGATCGCCTAGAGAATGTCGTGTATTTTCCATTGATGTTCTCTCAGGTAGGATCCAAACTGATTCTCCTCGTTTGTGATGTTAAGAGCCTTGATTAGAAAATTTAATTTATGGCAGCCGATCAACGCCATTCATTTATTGGCATTCCTTCATCCAACCAATATCTAAATAAGGGAGACAAATATTCAGTGATACTTGGCTCACGATTTAACAAGGACCTCAGTTATATAATGAGTCTTTAGCTTCCTCGCAATGCAAATGAGTTCCTGATTCATGTTGGTTTTGTTGCAGGCTCCTCCCTCAATTATGATCAGTATAGTTGGGTGCTCATGATGGCAGTGTGGAGATTACGGGCGTTGAGGGAAATTTGCTCAAACTTTATTACAATGTTTTCTAATTCGGGAGGAATTTGATCACAGATCTTTTCTGTACTTTCCCTTTTAGGTCATCAGAAGAACTAAAGTTTAATTGATAAAACTAATAAAAATGACCAAAAGTCCCCTTATCTTTCTTCAACATAAGGATTCATATCAAACAGTGGTTAATAGTCACATGCGGAAGCAAAATCCCCTTTTTCACTTTAAATAATGTTTAACCTTTGTAAACAATTTTTTCAGCCCTTAGGAAATATTATAACCCACCTTAACCAATGTTTAAATATCTTCGGAAATATAACAATTGACTGTTAAAAAAATGTTTTAACACCTTCGGAATTAAAGTCGGATCTCAAACACTTTGATAAAACTTTGTTTAAATAAACCTTTGGAAACGGTGTTAAAAACCTTTGGAATGAATGTTTGGAAACCTTAGGATATGGGTTTCGGACTTCAAATCTTTTAATAATGCTCTATTGCAAACAATCATTGGGTCCATACCTTTTCATTTAACCTCCATATGACATTCCACGCGACCACTGTCGGATCTCTGTCGATCACGATCGGATGGATATCGCATCCAATCAACCCCTGAACTTGATCACGCAAAACTTACGCGAAACGGGCGGTATTGTTACCGTGACGTGTCAGCGTTTGATACGATCACGTTCGAAAAGAATAAAACCACTCACAACCCAAAAGCGGTGCGACAACAGTGTATGGTTTCTCTAAAACCGCTTGTCCTTCAAACTTTGTTTTAAATCATGTTCAAACACGGATTTTCACCATTTCTTGTTTAACTTCAATTTCTCATGAAAACCTCCTTTTCACTGCATAACTCAATAAACAGAGACCGATTATCGTTGCGCTCTCAACCAAAGAACCAAAGTTCTAATTTTCTTCTGAACCCTTATTACAGATGTTAATAATTCTCAATGCTACACAGAAAACCACAAATCAATGAATTTTCAAAGGGATAAAACCCTCCTTTCTGTTGCGTAACTCAATAACCATAAATAAATTAACACTGCCCAATCTCAAGCAAATGAACCAGAATTATCTAAATTCCTTCGAATCTTTACACAGAAGTAAATATACTCAAAATTCTACACAGAATGTATAATCAAATGGATTTAGAAGGGATGAACCTTCGGGAAATTGCCAAGTAACAACAGTTAAACAAATACTGCAATCTTATTAAAACAGAGGCAAAACCTCTCAATCAATTCTTCTACGGCCAAATTCCCAATTCTTCCTTTACAGAGGTTACATTTATATGTTTTTACATAACAGTCGACCTCCTCTTTGAGGATTGAATTCTCCTAATTTAGACAAAATCCAAATTATATAATATCCTCCTTAAATCTATCAACTGAAGCTAAATATGCTGAAACAAATCTAAAACTGTTCAATCCTCCTAAATACTAGTTCAATCCTATCTATTACAACTATAAATTGACAGCTAAAGGTACCAACACCTTTGCTTGTAACTTTTTTTGGATTTTTGGAATAATTAATGAAGCCTTTTGTCTCTAAACCTCATGCCCCTGCATCAACTCAGCTCTAGTTTCATAATGGACAATTTTCTCGTCCCTCGAGATAACAATGAGGCCAGTATGTGTTAGATAAACGACTAGACGCTTTGAATGCTTTGCTGTCTCCATCTCAAAGCTAGAGGATATGGTTGAGAGGAAACGTATGTCATTATAGCTCTCTTTAGAAGCCAAGCTTCTTTGTCAACAAGTTGATATGGAGCAGATGGTCGAAGATCTTAGGTAAAAAATTTGTGTTGTCGGTGATTCATTGTTAAGTCCCTATATTACTAATGTAGTCCCTTATTTTTATTAGTGTAACCTTGTTATTGTTATTATTGTACCCCTGTAGTCCCCATATTGTTATTATTGTGCCCTATAGAAGCCCACTATTGTTATTGTTGTTCCCTTACATTGTTATTGTTATGTCGGCTAGGATTATATTGTGACCTGTTTGACTCCTATATATAGAAAGGAGGTTTTGTCATTTGAATCATCCAAGAATTGTTCATTTATGTAATGTAAAGGAGTTTTCCCCCTCGAAGAGGTTGATTTATAAGGTGTTGATCTATATTTTATTCTATTTTGTGAGCTGGTTTCATAACATTTGGAATCAGAGCTTTGGATTCTAGGGTTTCGCTGCTTCAAAAAGGTCATCGTGGCATTTTCACTATAACGTTTTTTCTAAGAAGGTTTAAAAGCTAGAAAAAAACCTAGTTGCGCTGAAATCTGGAGGAACTTCGTGGAACAATTTCAAATCTTGGTTCGCAATATTTTCAGAGATACGATCTATGGAAGTTAGGGTTTTTGTAGGCTCCTGAATTGCATCTCAAAGAGGTGACCTTGGGAAAATAGTCATAACTCTCACTCTGAGCATCAGATTGGAATTCTATAAAAGTGGTCGAAAGTGCACGGACTGTAGTTTCCTGTGTCGATTTCAGAGCCGAAGGAGTAAACATTGACATGTGGCATGTCGTACAAGTTCCCTCTACTGAACCAGTCCATAATTAGGTCATTATGGGAGAGTGTTCATAACTTTGCCTTGGAGAATCCAAATCAAGTCAGACCCGTGGCATTGGAAACAAGATTCAGAGGGATACTAAAGGACTGAAGATAAAATCTTGGGGATCCTAAATTACAGAGATACATAAGTTTCAATATCGAGCTCCTCAAAAGAAGAAAAAGGTGTATTTTTTTTTTTAACTGAATAAGCCTTGTTTGAAGTGATTCCAAGGGCATATTGAAGCATATAAATTAGTATTGGGTTCTAAAATTCCCCCAAAAAATAATTCAACAGCCATTAAGCCCTAAGAAGGCTCCACTATGACTCATGAAGAGAAATAAGTGCAACATGATATATCAAAATTACAAGACCAAGTGCAACAAATTTCGCTCTCGCAAAGAGTAACAAAAAATGTAATGGAACCTAAGATGGATGGTTTGAAGAAAGATGTGGAAGCTAAGATGGATGGTTTGAATAAAGGTGTGGAAGCTAAGATGGATGTCATGGAAGCCAAGATGGATGTCTTGGAAGCTAAGATGTATGGCATGGAAGCTAAGATCGATGGAATAGAAGCAACACTTGAAGGTTTGAAAAAATTGTTACAGGAAAAGCTTCCTAGTGGTGAAAAGTTAGTAGAGGAAACTCATGATGACAACAAAAGAAATGTTAATCATGATTTCATAGGCTCTAACATTGGATTGAAAACCCACCATATTTCAAAGATCGATATGAGGAATTTTGATGGCAAGGATCTAATAACTTGGATGGTACAAATGGAGCAATACTTTGAGCTCCATAATGTGCAACCCACACAAAAGGTACGCATTGCAACTTTATATTTAGGAAAAAATAAGTTTGTATGGTATTGATGGTTTTGTTCTCGTAAACCACTTGTCACTTGGTCAATTTTTACAGAGGAAATGATAACACATTATGAGGATACAAAGAGCAACACCTTCTTTATCCAATTGATAAATCTCAAACAAAAGGGTTCAATAATGGAGCGCATTGAGAATTCCCAAAATTTGAATATAAGGGTAAATAATATTCCATAGGAACATAGGATTGATTTATTCATAGGGACTCTAAAGGATAACATCCAACATGAGGTTCGCCTTTAGGAACCTGATACATTGGAGAAGGCATTCAGGTTGGCAAGAAAAATTGAAAGCAAAATTATGGCAACAAGGAAGCCTAGCACTCACAACTATAAAGATGGAAGTGTTGCTATTCCTAGACTTCCACAACCTACAAGGTTGACACCACAGCAATTGGAAGAAAAAAGAGAAAAATGGCTTTGCTATAGTTGTAATAGCAAATACACTAAAGGTCATAAGTGTGCTGAGAAGAAATTATTTTACATAGATTGTGAAGAGGAGGAAGAAAATGAACAAGAAACTTCAAAAGAAGAGGATATACCCCAGGAACCAACCATAAAGGATGAAATGAATCTGACCATATCCTGTAATACATTGGCAGGAATTACTACTCAAACTCTCAAGATAGAAGGATGTATCAAGAAGACAAAGGTAATAGTGCTCATTGATTCGGGTAGTACCCATAATTTTATTCATTAGAAGGCAGCCAAGGAATTGAATTGCTTCATATGCCCAACACCAGAGTGTCAAGTGACGATTGCAAATGGAGGACTATAAATTGCTCTGGAAAGTGCCATAATATCAAGCTAACCATGGGGGCATATGTATTGAATAGTCCAATGCTCTCCATTCCAATGGGTGGCGATGATGTTGTACTAGGAGTACAATGGTTACAATCTTTGGGGACGATAGATTTTAATTTTCAAAAACTTTTCATGAATTTTTTTTTGGAAGGAAAGGAAGTTAAATTACAAGGTATCGCAGGGAATCCGAGAAAGATAATAAGCTCTAATGTCATGACAAAGCTTCTGAAGAAAGAACAATGAGGCGTAATTGCGCAATTATGCTCACTAGAAGTTCCAACATCAAAATCATCTATATCTCCATATCTCCAAAAATCCTTGGACAATCATTCCAAGGTGTTTGAAACTCCCAAAGGACTCCCACATATTCGTGATCATGATCATGCTATTCATTTGATTCCAGGAAGTGTTCCTCCAAACATCAGGTTGTACAGATATCCTTATGTACAAAAGAGAGAAATTGAACGTATTATTGCAGAAATGCTAGAGGTTGGTATAATTCAACCTAGTCAAAGTTCTATGCTCCAGTAGTATTGGTGCACAAGAAGCATGGATCATGGCGCATGTGTCTGGATTATAGGGAGCTCAATAAGCTCACTATTAAAGATAAATTTCCCATTCATGTGATTGATGAATTATTGGATGAATTACATGGAGAAATTTATTTCACCAAGTTGGATCTCCGTTCAGGATATCATCAAATTATAATGAAGATTGAAGACATTCTAAAAACATCATTTTGAACTCATGAGGGTCATTATGAATTTTTTGTCATGCCTTTTGGCCTTGCCAATGCACCTTCTCATTTCAAGGGTTGATGAATTCCATTTTCAAACCCTTCCTTCGAAAATTTGTGTTAGTGTTTTTTGATGATATACTAATCTACAACAGGTCTTGGAAGGATCATGTTCAACATGTTGATAGGGTGCTAAAACTATCAGAGGAGAAACAATTATATGCAAAAACCTCCAAATTTTTCTTTGGAGTGCAAGAGTTGGAATATCTGAGTCATAATGTATCTCATGAGGGTGTTAAGGTAGACCCTAACAAAATTAATTCCATTAAGGAATGGAAAATATCCATAACCATAAAGCAGTTGCGAGGATTTCTCGAGTTAACAGGGTATTATCGCAAGTCTATTAGAAATTATGGGAGAATAGCCACACCTCTAACAATATTATTGAAGAAAGATGCATTTTCATGGACTCCTGAAGCGACTAAGGCATTTCAACATCGTAAAGAGGCAATGTGCCAAGCACCGGTCTTAGCTATGCCAGACTTCACAAAAACCTTTATTGTGGAATGTGATGCCTCAGGAAAGGGAATTGGTGTTGTTTTAATGCAAGAAGGAAGACCCATTGCTTTTTAAAGTCATCCAATCAAAGGAAAGTATTTACAGAAAGCTATTTATGAGAAGAAAATGTTGGCAATACTACATGCACTAAAGAAATGACGACCTTACCTAATGGGAAAACACTTCAAGGTAAAAACTGATCATGATAGTCTTAAATACTTTTTGGAACAAAGACTATCTTCAGAACAGCAGCAAAAATGGGTCACAAAGATGTTGGGTTGTGACTTTGAAATCATCTACAAAAAAGGGAAGCTAAATGTTGTTGCAGATGCACTCTCAAAGAAGGATGAGGATGTGGAAGCATTTCTTTGTGCCATTTATATTATCCATCTAGATTGGATAACTGAAGCAAAGGAGGAATGGAAGAATGACGAAGAAGTGTGTACACTCATTCAAAAGTTGCAGCAAGATACCAGTACATCTGATACATTTAGTTGGAAAAATGATTCCTTATGGTACAAAGATCGTTTATATCTTTGTAAGAATTCCCAACTAAAACAAAAGATTCTTTTGGAATTCCACATCTCTCCCTTAGAAGTACACTCAGGATTTAAAAACTTACCACAGGGTGAAGAAAGAATTTTTTGGGATGGCCTTAAATCTGATATTCAAAAGTTTCTGGCAGAATGTTTGGTTTGCCAAAAAAATAAAGTTGATACAATTAAAACCTCGGGTCTGCGACAACCTTTATCCATTCCATTACAACGTTAGGAGGAGGTTTCAATGCATTTTATCACAGGTTTACCTAAGTCCGAAGGAAAGAGTGTCATCATGGTGGTAGTTGATAGACTTACCAAGTATGTACACTTTTGTGCATTATCTCATCCAATTAAAGCGAGTACAATTGCTACTGCATTTATGGAAACAATTCAAAAGCTACATGGAAACCCAAATATTATTGTAAGTGACAAAGATCCCATTTTCATTGGAAATTTTTGGACGGAATTATTTTCTTGTTTAGGTACTCAACTAGCTCATAAATCATCTTATCATCCTTAATATAATGGGCAAACTGAGATAGTGAACAAATGTTTGGAAGGATATCTTTCTTGATTTGTATATGATAAAAGAACACAATGGGTCAAGTGGTTACCTCTGGTTGAATGGTGGTAAAACACTTTCTTCCACACTGCAGCAAAAATGGCCCCCTTTTTGGCACTTTATGGATATCACCCATCGTCCATCACATCATCTTTAAGAGAAAATTCTAAGGTTCAAGTAGTGGAAGATCACATTCAGCATCAACAAAAAGTTATCCAACTCTTAAACGATAAGCTAAATTTGGCACAGAATCGAATGAAACAACAGGCATATCAACATCGCAGCGAGAGAATTTTTGATGTAGGAGACTTGGTATTTTTACTGCTACAACCATACAAACAAATGTCCCTTAAGCAAGCTAAGAAGGCTAATAAATTATCACCAAAGTACAATGGTCCTTACAAGATGTTGCAAAATATTGGTACTATGGCATACAAATTGGAGCTTCCTGCATCTTCCCGAGTGCACCCAGTTTTCCATGTTTCATGCTTAAAGAAGGTTATAGGTGAAAACTTCCAGTTCAAACAATTTTTCCAGAAATTGATGAGGAAGGAAAATTCATATTAGAACCTGAAGCAGTGACAGAAACAAGAACTCGACAGTTATAAAATCGATCAATTTTAAAGTATCTCATCAAGTGGAAGAACTTACCCACTGAAGATTCCACATGGGAGGATGAGAATTTTATACAAAAACATCCAAAACTACTCAAGTGTTGAGGAAAACACTTTTTTAAAGGAGAGGGTCATGTTAGGTCCCTATATTACTAGTGTAGTCCCTTGTTGTTGTTAGTGTAGCCCCCTTATTGTTATTGGTGTACCCCTGTAGTCCCCATATTGTTATTATTGTACCCCATAGAAGCTCACTATTGTTATTTTTGTGCCCTTACATTGTTATTGTTATGTCGGCTAGGATTATATTGTGACCACTTGGACTCCTCTATATAGAAATGTGGTTTTGTCATTTGAATCATCCAAGAATTGTTCATTTATGTAATGTAAAGGAGGTTTCCCCCTTGAAGAGGCTGAGTTCTAAGGCGTCGACCTATCTTTTATTCTATTTTGTGAGCTGGTTTCATAACATTCATTGGAAGCCTTAGAAATTATTGGGACTCGCAATCCACTGAAAACTATGGGTGAGGAAAGCACCAATGTTGCTTCCGAAGGGAGGAGAGCTCATCGACTTAGAGGCGATGGTACTAATATGAACAATCAATTTTAGAACAACAATCCTAGATTCTACAATCTACTTGAACACTCTCAGATATTTTGTGTTGGAAAAGCGACGTAAAGGTTTTGGTCCCTAATCCAGATTTCTTAATACAAAACCCTTACTTGTTTTATTTAAAAAATAATAATAATAATTGTAAATAATTAATAGGTGAATAGTAGGGATTTAACGTTATTGATATTCACCAAATATTTTTAATAGTAGTCATGGAGAAAGGGTTGAAATTTATTTCAAAAGTAGCGATGCTCTTTTTTCTTTTCAATCTAATTCAAAAATATTTATAAAATGCACATATATAAGATTTTGAGTGTGAAATGAATTATGATATTTTGCGCATGTGGTATTCATAATTCATGATATTCGCCCATGGTATTGTAGCAAATCTTATTTATAGGTTAAGAATATCCATGATAAAGTTGGGGTGAATCTCCATGATTAAGAATCTCGTTACATGTTTTTTCTTTAAATCTACATACATTTAACTAATATATTAATTGTTTTCATAATTGTTTTTTCTTTAAATCTACATATGTTCAACTCATGTATTAATTCTTTTCATATTAATAATAATAATAATAATAACTTAAAATAAGGCTATAATTTCGTTAATTTTTATGATTGTTTTAATACTTGACAATGTTTGATATATTATGAGGTAAGTGTCTTGTTCCTATCATAAACTTATGAGTATAGACCTTTATCAACCAATTTATTTATGTTGTTGTGTAATAAATTATGAATAGTATTTCTAATTAACTTAAAAACTTGACTTTGTAATCTACTATTTATAATTATTATAATGTAAATATTAAAATTTAGTTAAAATTATTTGTAGCAATTGCTTTATTTTTCAAAGATAAGTTATTTCTCGTCTACATATTAACACAACATAAATAGTCATTTTTAACATTTATACTTATTATTAGGACTTTATTTTTGTAATTTGACATGAGTTATAGTTTAGACATGTTTTAATTTGTCCTTTAATTTATTTTAAATACTTTTCTTTAAGATTAAATTATATTTTTTAAATAACAAAATTATAATCTTGTTTTTTTTTAATTTATAATTTAAATATAATAAAAAACAATTCTTTTTTTTTAATTTTAAAAATCAATAATAAAAAAATTATAATTTCAATCATTTTACAATAACCATATTAAATGGAAAAAAATTTGTTTAGAATTCCAAACTTCCAATTTCTTTTTAAACTTTTCCAATTTTAACAAGTCTGCTTATTCACATTCCATTAAATTTGTTTCAATTTTAGCAGTTTTCCCATAACCATATTAAATTGAGTGACACTACACTTGGGAAAATATTGTGAAATATTAAACACCTTGGAGTAAGTCAATCATTGACTTAATGATTTTTCACTCATTCGATGAGCTTTGTAGGTTTTGAGATAGATTGCACCATGCTTTACAAATGCTAGGTTATTCCATATTACTATTGAAATTATTCATTTTCCGATCATCTAAATAATAAACTAATAAAAAGTAAACAATAAAATATTAATAATAAACTAATAAAAATAGACTAAAAATTTAATAATAAACTAATAAAATATGAATATTCACTTAAATACCCTTATAATTTAAATGTGTTTACATGAACCTAATATCAACGAGATTAAATATCACACTCAATTGTTAGATAAATATTAATATTATTGTTGTGCATAATTCTTTATAAATCCATTCAAACAATGAAAAGAAAGAATAGTATGATACCCCTCTTTCAATATTATAATATACAATGCAATTTCATTGTATACTTCAACAACCCAAAATAAAAATCAACAACACAAAATATGGTGTATGTTTTAACAAATAAAAAGCAAAATTCAATAAATATGAATTGCAAATATATTGTTTGAAATTAGCGATAACATTTTTAATCCTAATTTTCCCATTGTTGACACCTAATCTTTGGGTTTAGGTAAATTAATGTAAATATTGTAAATAGAAATTAAGGAGAATTAGAAGATGAAGAGACACTAGGAGATGAAACCCAAGAGTCTCTCCCTCCGTGTATATATCTATGATCAATCTTAATGCAAGAACACAATTCGATTTGAAGAGTTACCTCCTAGTTTGACATGATATCAGAGCCAACTCATTTTTTGGCTTCAAATCTCCCCTTGGAACTCCCTTTGCCTCTATTATGCATATTTTTGCATAACTAAAACCTCTGCCTTCCAATTGACCATACCTCTCCAAAGCAATCATAGTGACCAAGCTCGACATACGACATACCAATTCTATGGAGGAGCCCATGACAACCATTGTATGCGCACTTCGCTTCCCTCCTCACATCTCTGAGCCTGTGGCTGTGAAATCTCAGCGCTTTTGGGAGACTCATCACACGTCCATTTGCAAGTTTCCCTCCACCAGGGTTCTCTACAACTCCTTTCCATCATACCTACTACACAATGGGTTTTCATAGCATTGAAGACTTCCAGAGTATTATAATCTTCATCAAGTTCAGAGTCGGGCTCAATCCAATGCGTTGAAGCTCCTGCCAATTATGGAGACAGGCCTTCCAAAATCTTCTAACTACGATGGGGTTGCAAATTATCTGCTATAACCTCTGCGTGGAGTGACTTTGTCATTGTGATTGTGTCTGTGTGGAAAGCCTGGTTATGAGCGGAAGCGTGGAAAGCCTCCTCATTGGTAAGTACAAAAATCGGTCATTGGTTAACACATAGGCTTGGTTCAATGGTATTTTTTTGAAGACATTCATTATGAGATAAAATTTTAATAGAGGCCGAAATATGTTATGGTGAATGGTGAATGCCTTATGGTGAATGATCGTAGGTAAATTATAATAGTGTGTGTGGCTTCGTATATTATATTGGAGCATTGGTTTATATATGCAAATTTGAGAAGTCAAATATTATTTGATGGTGGTGTATGGTGTATTAAGGTTTGGTGTAGTGTATGAAGGTATATTGATGAATTTTTGAAGACATAGCCACTAAATTTTATTACAAATATATCAACTTCTTTTGAAACCACTGAAATTATTTTGGGCAGAAATCAATTTTTATGTTGCATTATGTTGTGGCACATTGCAACATTGGAGTAATCGAAGAATTGTTCAATGCTTCACTTGATTCATGGAAGGATGATTGGTTGCTTGATTCAGGGGCAACTTGCCACATGACTTTCAGGAGAGATTTCTCTAAAGAATTCACTAACAATGTTGATGGAGCAGTATACTTTGCATACAAGTCAAAACTCAAGCCATCAGGGCTTGGCACCATCAGCCTTAAACTTCCTGGTCTTCCAGACTTTCTTCTGCATGATGTTTTATATCTCTCAAAGCTTAGGAGAAACTTGTTGTTGTTGGTACACATCTTCCAGCAAGGACACTCCATTCACATATTTGATGGCAAGGTTGAGGTTAGAAAAGCATCATATCACTCATTTGTCATGACATGGATAGAAAAAGAAAGACTTATGAAGCTGCAAGGAACCTCTTCTCGCTCACTGAAATTCTCATACAGTTCTCACTATGATGAAGGTACATTTCCATCAATTCTTTTATGGCATGCTAGATTTGGACACTTTAACTATGACATCCTTCGTTTGTTGAAGAAAAACGGTATTTTTTTTTTCCTACAATTCCTAGGAAACTTAATCAATGTGATGCTTGTATCTTAGGAAAGCACACCAAACAGCCTTTTCATGATTCACATTCCAGAGCACATAGAAAACTTTAAGTCATTCATTTAGATTTATGTGGCCCAATGCTTGCTCCTTCTACAAATGGTAATAAATATATGATTACATTTATTGATGACTACACTAGAATGTGTTGGATTTATTTATTAAAGAACAAATATGATGCTTTTGAAATATTCAATAACTTTCATGCATGGATTGAAAATGGTGCACAATCTCATATTGGATTTATTCGCACTCATAATGTAAAAGAGTATACTTCAAATGAATTTGAAAACTATCTTCGCCAGCAAGGGATCAAACATCAAGTGCCTTATAATCCTCAACATAACGGAGTAGCTAAAAGAATGAACAAGACAATCTTAAATATGGTATGTTCCATGATGTTTTTCAAGAATGTTAAACTGATGTTTTGGGTTGATGCAGTTCTATGTGTCGTGTATATAAAGAATAGGTTTCCATATAATGTTATCAAAAATAAGACTCCCTATTAAATGTGGTATAGCCACATTCCTTCGATAAGGCATCTCAGGGTTTTTGGTTCCACCTTCTATTCCTTTATACCTAAGGGACAAAGAAACAAACTCGATGCAAGGAGTCGTAAGTGTATCTTCTTGGGGTACTCAAACACCTCTAAATAATACCATCTCTATGATGAAGTCAATAAGAAATTTATAATATCTAGATATGTGATCTTTCTTGAATCTTCCAAGGATGGAAATAATGTTGAGCGGTAGCTTTATCGCTTGGATAGATTCGTACATGCAAATTCTTTTCAAGAATATGATAATGAGATTCCACATCTTAAAGGGGGGATTCCTATACTGGATCAATATGTGGAATATTATTCTGAAGAAGTCTCTCACCCACATGAAGCTCCAACCACTGATGACACTTTGAGTGATGTGATTGAAATAATTGGGAGACTAAATCTTGATTCAACCCCATCTCAGTCAAATGAGTAGCCTGGGCCATCTCGGAAAGGTCCTCCAAAATGGCTGACAAAGACACTTGAAATCATTCATCCTGATGAGGTTGGAAAGATAGGAACAAGAAGCACAACCAGGAAAAATGGAGGTGATGTAGACAATTCAGATTCATCTATTTATATGGATGTTTCTTATGATTATGAACTAAATTTTTCTATATATTTTGAACCAACTTCCTTCAAAGACGTTGATTCTCATGATGAATGGAAACAAGCGATGCAGAAAGAATATGATGCCTTGATAAAGAATGGCACCTGGAAGCTGGTTGATCCTCCATTGAGAGAAAACATAATAGGCCGCAAGTGGGTCTACAAGAACAAGTATAAAGCTGATGGATCACTTGACAAGCACAAATCCAACTTGATCTTGATGATGCAACTTTGTTTGTCAAGAAAGCTAGAAAAACTGTTGTATATATTGTGGTGTATGTAGTTGATCTTTTGATGACAGGGAACAAAGAGAGCTATATTGCATCCATAAAGAATGAATTAAGGAAAGGTTTTGAAATGACGGACTTGGGCTATGTTCATCAACATCTGAAGTTTATATTCCTCTCTCAGAAGAAGTACATTGGAGATATCTTGAATAGGTTTGGTATGGCTAAGTGTAATCCTTTGACCACTCCAATGGAACAGAATTTAAATCTCACATCCACTGAAGAAAAATAATTTTAGGATGCAATAAAGTATAGAGAACTCGTAGGAAGTCTCAACTACTTGATTACTACCATACCATACATTTCATTTTTTTTTTGGATTCCTCTCTAGGTTTATGCAAAATCCTTGTGAGGGACATTGGTCTACTACAAAAAGAGTTATAAAGTACTTGAAAGGAGCTCAATACTTTTGAATTAAGTATACACATGTGGGCGACTTCAGCTTGATTGGATACTATTGTGGCTCATTTGCATTTACCTTTGAAATATTTTTCAAAACACCAAAAACGCATATATGATAGAAAACGTAAAATTTTGTGTGTCGTAGAAGAATTTTGTTGTATATGTTGGTACATTAACATTATGTGATGAGATGTGAAGGTGGGTTGAGTCGGGCTCATTCACGTGCAGAACAGTTCAAGAGTCGAACAGATGGGCATGTTCAGAACATTACACACTAGTGAGGTTTATCATTCTTCCAAGTTCGAGTACAGCGAATTTTCGTATTCATTGCGCCCAAATCTAACGGCAACCCAGGAGCACAAGTTGCACGAGATTTATACCAAGGAGTGCCCTCGCAAGCAGTCTCATTAAATCTGCTCACCTGCAAATAGACAACTGACATCAACTGTAGGAACACTCTCTTCAAATTCCAAAAAACCGCTTCAGTGCCCCCACAAGTGGTTTCAGGTTTCAATAAAGACATTACGTGGTGATAGCTGGATCCCACGCCCTTTACTTTCAAATCAGAGAAGGCAGAGAAATGGCGTATTTCCCTTAAAAACTTAAGAGTTTTGGAGGAGGCGCAAAGGGAAAAACAGACAGTCGGGATCAAATCACATAATTGAAATGGAGAGATGGACGGTGGAGATTGTATCGCATATCTCACTTCGCAAGTTTAAAGAGTTAGCGCTAAGGAATATGTTAAAGGTTGCGATCTGTGGGCTGCGAGCGGGCCCACCTCTCTTTTCCATGTCACCTCCCTCTCCCCGCATTTCGCACTTCGCAAGTTTTAATGTTTACCTCCACCGCTCATAAAATAAATCCTCCGATTTGTGATTTGCGATATTCATGGGACCCATCCCTGCCACGTCACCTCCCTTCCCCTGCACTTCGCACTTCGCAAGTCTTAGAGCTTACCTTCCATTTCTCATAACAAATTCGTTGATTTGCAATTGCCCCCACCTCTGCTTGCCACGTCACCTTCCGCCCGTTGCACTTCGCACATCGCAATGTTTAACACTTACCTCCCGTCTTTCATAACAAAATCCTTGTTTTGTGATTTGCGGGTGGATGCGAAGTGGTTTCAAAAGTGAACTCCAAAGGTTTTCAAATCCGGAGGTAAGTCATCTCTTATGTTAAATCGCATCAGAGGAAGAAAAGAGGATTATAACGTAAAGCTGGTGAAACGTGAAAATGCAGTAGAAAGCGAACGCGATGTGTTCTCCAAGGGTGAGTAGAATATGGTTCAAGTCCAAGTCTTGCAGCGGTTGACGAAGAGAAGATGGAACGTTGCAGGCACACACAGAGCCATGCAGAAGAACATATAGTGGCACTATGGGAAGCACGACAGATTGGTCAAGTCAGGCACTGAGGCGTTGTTACCGAAATGTGGAGCTACTACATCATAACTAGAAAGCACACCTCAGCACTTCGAGGGGACGCATCAGCAACAATCAGATTCAACAAAACGAATGATATTTCCAATTTTAATTTGCTTTCTTGGTACGATTGCATAAGTAATTTTAACAAGTTAGGTAAAAGTAATTTCAAGAATTTTAGTAGTTACGAACTATTTTGATGTATTTAAGTAGATAGTAATAAAGAAAAGAGGTTCCGAGTTTTGGACCTCTAGATGACTGTTAATTTGGTACTGAATTTTCTGAGAAATAAATGACAGAAGATCAAGTTTCCTACACTTGTTGATGTTGATATGTCTTTCCAGTTTCAATCTATGTTTATTCCTCTTTGAATGAAGTGAAGTAATTTAGCAGTCGGTCTCTTAATTACATATCTATGAGTAAGAGTTAAATAACCTTAATTTGTGCTCCTTCACTTCATCTCTTCTCCCTTCACAAATTCCTGATGAAACTTTAACGTAATAGACTCTGTGTTTACAACATATTTTTTCGAGTTTCCTCTCTCTCCATGAATTTCCTCTTAAACTTAAAAGTGATAGATTTTGTTTCTCAGAATATCATTTGAGTTTCCCTTACAGTTATTCTTTTCATTTGATTCAAATATCAGCAGTTTATGGCATTGTGAAGGCTTTCATTATATTAGATTATTAAGGGTATTAAGTAATCAAATTCCAAGGGTGTTAAACAGAGGCCATTTTATATTGTAATTTTCACATACATTTATAAAATGTCTTAAGCACTGATTCCTTACCACAGTCGAGGGATTATTTCTTGAGATACAACATTTTCTGGTGTCGTTGCCGGGGATGAAGAAACGAAGTTTATTTTCCCTGTGTTTTTCACATTATTTCCTATGGTTGTTCACCGAGGAGGAAATATTTGGCTGTGTTTTTTATTTTCAAAATTATGGGTTTCAAAAGGCCTCATGCGAGGTCAAATACCTCACAACAAATAATCCTTGCTTTGCCAGATCCAGAAAGATTGGTTTCTAAAAAGGCTCAGAAACCTGAAACTCCTTGAACACCTGATCCTACATTGTCTGCTCCTAACAGTAGTTCTCGTAATCCTTTGTTCGAAGATATTTCTGAAATACTTCCTTCCTTGGAACAAGATTCACCTTTCACACCACTTTATTTTCAAGAACCTAAGTTAGAAGAACATTATTTCGAGTCTGTTTCTTTTACCTTCACTCAATCTCAACCAAATATACTTGTTGGTTCTTCTGCCATTGTTCACAAACCCACTTCCATATCAGTATTCTCACCACCTTCATTCACTTTCACAGCAAGTTCATCAACCTCAACTACCCAAGGAACAATTAACCAAGGTGTAAATATGGCAGCACTAGCTTTCTTAATGAATAGATATGCACCACTAAATCTTGCGCAACCAATGAATGCCATGCCTCAAGAATACCTAAAATTACTTCCTCGTTTCACTGGAGAAGATGAAATAACTGCAAAACAACATTTACCCTTGTTTTGCACCTTTCCTAAGAATTTAAATGTAGAACATCTTGATGTTGTGATGAGACTATTTGTGTAGTCTCTAAATGGAGAGGCTAGAAAATGGTTCAAAGGTTTACCAAATGGTTCAATAAATAACTGGGAAGAGTTAGAAACTCAATTCACTCAGAGATGGGGACAAAAGAGAGATCATGGTTACTCATTGACATATTTTAATGCAATTAAAACAAATCCTAATGAAAACATTTCTGAGTTTATAAAAAGATTCAACAAATTGTACAATATTTTACCTATAGAGATTAAGCCCCCCCTGTAGGAGAAAAGGCAGTTTTTGTTGGGGCTTTTGAAGTTGATTTTAGCTTTACATTGAGAGAGAAAAGAGCCCCTACTCTTGAGTAGATACAGACATATTCCTTAGAGATTGAAGCTAATATGAATGCAGCTGGAAAGGTGAAAGGGAAACAACCAGTCCCAGAGAAGGGGAAAGCAAAAGAAGAATCATCACAAGATATAAGAATTGAAGATATGACAAAGGTGATAAACAAATTGACAAATAAGCTAGCTAAGGGGGGTTTAACCCTCAATTCAGAAGACATCCCACACAAATTTTGCAGAGGGAAAGAAGAGATCAAGACCAGGTTCAAGCACCGTTGTATATAGAAGCAGCACCAGCAGAGCCAGCAGAAGATGACCAAAGGGAGGCCGAGGATCAGGTATCTGCTATGTATACAATAGAAGAGGATGAAGAGGAATATTGTGAGGGAGAATATGTTGAAGCTGAAGTATCTTTTGATCAAGATGAAATGGATGAATATTGTAGACAATTCACAGATTTCATGCAAGTTGAGTTACATAAAAAGTATGATTTAAGGTCTAGAAAGAGATCTAGAGTGCAGGATAATGAAGGTGAACAACAGGGTTCCATTCCTCCTCCAATGGTCACTCCACAACAAAAGGACCCTGTGAAACATGTCGGTAATGGGAAACAACCTGTAAATTCACTTAATAGAACAAATGTGCAGCAGGGTGAATCTTCCCAGAACAAATTAGTTGACACTAATATTTTGGAGATTGTTGTTCTTGTACCCGAACAAGCGGCGAATTCTAGAAAGAGTGAAGAATAACCTGAAAAGAATGTTAAGCAAACTCATGCTTTTAGTTTGGAAAAAGAGTTGGAGAAGGTTAAAATTTAGGTACCTCTTGTAGAATTAGCTAAAATACCAGCTTACAAGAAAGAAATTTCAGAATCTATAAATCTCACATAGGTGGAAGATATAAGTGACACGGTGAACTTACAAGAAGAAAAGCCAGTGGTCACCTTTGGTCCTCATGTATAAGAAGTAGATCCTTATGTTCCACCCTTCTATATTTCTCTGTTGCTTCATGATTTTACTCTACAAAATTGCATGCTGGACTCAGGAGCGTCCCATAATCTCATGCCATTGTCTGTTAGGAAGGAACTAAACTTGTAGATTACCAAACCTTATAGGGATTTGTATTCATTTGATTCCAAAAGGGTGAAATGTGTTGGGTTAATTAAAGATGTAGCATTTTCGTTGGCACTAATCACAACAAAGAGTATAGTCATGGATTTAGTGGTTGTTGACATCCCAACCAGGTTTGGAATGCTCCTGTCAAGATCTTGGAGAGAAAATTTGGGAGGTGTTCTAGAATTAGATTTCACTTATGCTATCATTTCGGTTTTTAATGGGGAAGAAAGGATATTTTACAGGGAAACAAGGTTTGTGAAGACCACTTCCAAGAAAGATACAGGAAATTCCCCCATTTATAGTCAAGAAACATAAGATTTTTTGAGTTTCATGCTGCATGAAGATGCAGAATTTGCTGAAGAGGCAGAGAAGCAGCTCTCTTCAGCAGTTGTAAATAATGAGCTGCACTCAAGGAAGATTTGGAAATGCTACTTTGATGGGCCCTACTCCAAGGAAGGCACGGGTGATGGATTCTTGTTGATGTCACCAGAAGGTAACCTCGTGCCTTTCTCTTTTAAACTAGAATTTGATTCAACAAACAATGTGGTTGAGTATGAGGCCTTAATCTCAAGCCTTCAAGTTGCTAAACAGATGGGAGTTCAATGTATTTTAATTTTTGGTGACTCTGAGTTGATAATAAGGCAGATTAAAAATCATTGTCAAACCAAGCATCTGAGTATAAGATCATATAGGAATGAAGTCTGGGATCTGATAGAAAAATATTTTGAAGCCATCAATCTTTAGTTTATTCTGAGGGGGGAGAATAGATTGTCAGATTCTTTAACAGTTGCAGCCAACACCTTCAAACCTCCAATAAATCCAAGGCTAGGGTATGAAATTGAAATTAGACATAGACCTTCTATCCCTGACAATGTGAAACATTGGCAGGTGTTTGCTGATGATGAACAGAAAAATCAGTTCCTGACAACAATTGGAAACTTTGAAGATGTTGAGATAAACCAAGAGGAAGAACAAACAAAATAGAAACCATAAATAAGAAACCTTAAGTAGTCAATAGGTGAAGAGAAGATTATCCAATTGAAAGGTAATGTGCTCCCTAAAGGGTTAGTTCCCCTTGAAATTTTATTTGATTCTAATGATGTTGCTTTTCATTCAAAGAAAATACAGCAAGAAGAAGATATGGAATATTGTAATCTGGGAACTCAGCAGGAACCCAAAATAGTGAAATTGTTCAAGGGTGTTCCCAAAAACTACAAAGAAAGATACATTGATCTTTTTAAGAAATATATGGATGTGTTTGCCTGGTCATATGAAAACCCAAAAACATATGACAAAAGTATAATTCAGCATAAGATTCCATTGAAATAAGGACTCAAACCACACAGACAGAAGCTTAGACAAATCAATCAATCGTTGCTAGCTCCAATCGAAAAAGAAGTGAAGAAATTGTTGCAGGCGAAAATTATAGTCCCTCTTAGAGATTCAGACTGTGTTTCTAATCTGGTTCCTGTAAGAAAGAAGAATAAAGAGATAAGATTGTGTGTAGACTTCAGGAATTTGAACCGAGAATCTCTAAAAGATAATTATCCTTTGTCGAAAATGGATTATGTCTTACAGAAGGTGACATGAGCTCACAGGTTGTCTATGGTTGACGAATTTTCTATGTATAATCAAGTAGCAGTAGAAAAAGAAGATCAGAAGAAGACTACTTTCACGACGCCCTGGGGCACCTTCATGTATTCAAGGATGCCATTTGGCCTTATGAACGCAGGTGCAACATTTCAGAGGGCCATGGACGTAGCCTTCGTTGGTGACATGTTTTTAGTTATATATCTCGATGATGTAACTTTTTTCTCGGGGTCAGATGATGAACACTTGGAGCATTTGCAAAAAACTTTTCAAAAGTGAAAAAAGTTTGGTCTGTCATTAAATCCCAAGACATATTTATTTGCCTTAGAAGAAGGTAAATTATTGGGTCACATAATTTCTAAACAAGGAGTGAAGATTGACCCAACAAGGGTGGAAGCCATTCAGAAAATTCATGTAGCCAGAAGCAAGAAATATATCCAAAGACTCCTGGGAAAAATCAACTTTCTGAGGAGATTTGTGCCCAATTATGCTGAGATCGTGAGAAGTATAACAGATATGTTGAAGAAAAAATGCAGAAGTGAAATGGGATAAGGAAGTAAGAGATGCATTTGCTAGAATAAAGGAAGCATTGCAGGAAGCTCCAGTTCTGATTAGTCCAGACTATCAAAAATCCTTTCAGGTATTCTCATTTGCATCCCCCGCTACTATTGTTGTTGTGTTGTTGCAGAAAAATGAAGATAGTAAGGAGCAGCTAGTTGCATTTTTCAGTAAAGTTCTCAGAGATGTTGAGCTCAAATACAATATTTTGGAGAAACAAGTATATGCTTTGGTCAAAGCACTGAAAGCCTTTAGGACTTATGTGTTACAGTCCTAAATAACAGCTTATGTTCCTAATTCTGTTGTGAAAGACGTACTGGTCCAAAGCGATGTTGAAGGAAAAAGGGGGAAGTGGATAGCAAAAATCCAAGAGTATGATTTGGACATCAAACCCACCAAGTTGGTCAAGGGACAGTGGTTAGTGAAGTTGTTGACAGATACAAATTTTCAAGCCTTGGGAATTAATCTATTAGCACTAGTGGATGGAGCTATTAATGAAGAAGGTCAAAGCAAGTCCAAAACAAGTATTCAATACAAATTTTTGTGCTCTGATTGGTATAAAGATATTGTGCATTACCTGTGTTTCTTTTCTTGTCCAACTTCACTAAATAGAACCAAATACAGAGCTCTCAAGCTCAAATCTCAGCCATTTGTTATAGTAGAAGAAAAGTTATAATGAAAAGATCATGCTGGTATTTTTCTGTTATGTTTGACCGAAGGGGAATCTATTGAAGTCACCAAAGAATATCATGAAAGTCTGTGTGGAGGTCATTATAGCTGGAAGGTCGCTGCTCATAAAATTCTCAAGTCAGGCTTCTATTGGCCAACCCTATTTGCAGATGTTTATAGACTGGTCAGAAGTTATCAGAAGTGTCAGTTGTTTGTTGAAAAGAAAAAACTTGCTCCATTACCTCTCATCCCAGTATTTATTGAAGAACCTTTTAGGTAATGGGGATTGGATTTTATTGGAGAAATCAATCCACCTTCAAGTGGACAGTTCAAGTGGATTCTAACTACCACTGATTACTTTACAAAATGGGTTGAAGCAATACCCACTAAGAAGGTGAATGACCAAGTAGTGATGAAGTTTCTAGAGGAAAACATTTTCAGCAGATTCGGATGTCCAGTCATAATTGTAACTGATAATGCTCAGATATTCAACTCTGCTCGTTTCATTAATTTCTGTCAAACATGAATGTAATTTTATCACATTCCACAACGTATCATCCCCAGGGGAATGGATTGGCAGAGTCTTCAAATAAGACATTGGTCAGAATCTTGAAGAAGACAATCACTGAGAATCAGAAGGATTGGGATATGAAGTTGAAGTTTTCCCTCTGGGCAGTTCGAGTCACTACCAAGAGATCTACTAGGAAGTCTCCCTATGAACTAGTTTATGGAACTCAAGCACTATTTCCTACTCAACTGGCTAAACCAATGATTTCTTTCCTTCAAGAAGCTCAGGAAGAACCTAATGCTCTGGTAAGAAGATTGAACAAAATAATTGAATGAAGTGAAAACAAAAACAAAGTCAGGGATAACTTGATTACTTATCAGGAAAAGATGAAGTCTATATTTTACAGAAAATCAAAAGAAGTTCTCTTTCAAGCAGGAGATTTGGTATTGAGATGGGACACCAGACGAGAAGAAAAGGGGAAGCATGGTAAATTTGACCCTCTTTGGTATGGTCCATACAGAATTTCTGAGGCAAGGTCAAATGACAAATTCATTTTGAAAGATCTAGATGGAGAGTCAGTACAACTACCTGTGAAAGGGCAGTATCTGAAGCATTATTTCCAGCATTAAAAGTCAGCATTCCACCATCGTAAATACAGGATTTCTCATTGTTCATATGTCACCAAGAAATATTTGAATCCATGCCCAATGGATATGGCACTAATCTGTGGTTCTTAGCACTTCCGTGGAAAAAAGCATTATCCCCAGGTAGATCCAGATGTTGTGACTCATTTGCATTTACCTTTGAAATATTTTTCAAAACACCAAAAATCATATATGATAGAAAATGTAAAAAAAATTGTGTCGTAGAATAATTTTGATGTATATGTTGGTACATTAACATTACATGATGAGATGTGAAGGTGGGTCAATTCGGGCTCATTCACGTGCAGAACAGTTCAAGAGCCAGACTGATGGGCACGTTTAGAAAATTACACACTGGTCAGGGTTATCACTCTTCCAAGTTCGAGTACATCAAAGGCTCGTATTCATTGCGCCCAGATCCAACGGAAAAATGGGAGCACAAGTTGCACAATATTTATACCAAGGAGTGCCCCTGCAAGCAGTCTCGTTAAATCCGCTCACCTGCAAATTGACGACTGACATCAACTGCGAGAACACTCTCTTCAAATTCCAAAAAAACGCTTTAGTGCCCCTGCAAGTGGTTTCAGGTTTCAATAAAGACATTACGTGGTGATAGCTGGAGCCCGCTCCCTTTACTTTCAAATCAGAGAAGGCAGAGAAATGGTGTATTTTCCTTAAAAACTTAAGAGTTTTGGAGGAGGCGCAAAGGGAAAAACATACGGTCAGGATCAAAGCGCAGAATTGAAATGGAGAGATGGACGTCGAAGATTGTATTGCATATCGCACTTCACAAGTTTAAAGGGTTAGCGCTAAGGAATGTGTTAAAGGTTGCAATCTGCGGGCTGCGGGCAGGCCCACCTCTCTTATCCACAACACCTCCCTCTCCCCGCATTTCGCACTTCGTAAGTTTTAATGTTTACCTCCACTGCTCATAAACTAAATCCTCCGATTTATGATTTGCGATATCTGTGGGACCCATCCCTGCCATGTCACCTCTCTTCCCCCGCACTTCGCACTTTGCAAGTTTTAGAGCTTACCTTCCATTTCTCATAACAAATCCTCCGATTTTCAATTTTCGATTGGCCCCACCTCCGCTTTCCACGTCACCTTCTACCCGTCGCACTTCGCACATCGCAATGTTTAACACTTACCTCCCATATTTCATAACAAAATCCTCTATTTGCGATTTGCAGGCGGATGCGATGTGGTTTCAAAAGTGAACTCCAAAGGTTTTCAAAACCAGAGGTAAGGTATTTCTTGTGTTAAATCACATCAGAGGAAGAAAAGAGAATTATAACGTAAAGATGGTGAAACGCAAAAATGCAGTAGAAAGCAGACATGATGCGTTCTCCAAGGGTGAGTAGAATATGGTTCAATTCTAAGTCTTGCGGTGGTTGATGAAGAGAAGATGGTACGCTGCAGGCATACACAGAGGCATAGGTAGAGTAAGGCATAAGAACATATAGTAGCACTATGGGAAGGATGACAGCTGGGTCAAGTCAGGCACTGAGGCGTTGTTACAGAACTATGCAGCTACTACATCATAACCATAAAGGACACCTCAGCACTTCGGGGGGACGCATCAGCAACAATCTGATTCAGCAAAACAAATGATATTTCGAGTTTTAATTTTTTTTCTTGGTATGATTGCATAAGTAATTTTAACAGTTTAGGTAGTCGAATTAATTTCAAGAAGTTCAACAGTTACGAATTATTTTGATGTATTTAAGTAGATAGTAATAAAGAAAACAGGTTCCGAGTTTTGGACCTCTGGATGACTGTTAATTTGGTACTGAATTTTTTGAGAAATAAATGAAAGAAGATCAAGTTTCCTACACCTGTTGATGTTGATATGTCTTTCCAGTTTCGCTCTGTGTTTATTCCTCTTTGAATGAAGTGAAGTATTGTAGCAGTCGGTCTCTTAATTACATCTGTGAGTAAGAGTTAAATAACCTTAATTTGCGCTCCTTCACTTCATCTCTTATCCCTTCACAAATTCTTGATGAAACTTTAAAGTAATAGATTTTGTGTTTACAACATATTATTTCGAGTTTCCTCTCTCTCCATGAATTTCCTCTGAAACTTAAATGTGATAGATTCTATTTCTGAGCATATCATTTTGAGTTTCCCTTACAATTCTTCTTTTCATTTCATTCAAATATTAGCAGTTTATGGCATTGTGAAGGCTTTCATTATATCAGATTATTGAGGGTATTAAGTAATTAAATTCCAAATCTGTTAAACAGATGCCATTTCATATTGTAATTTTGACATACATTTACAAAATTTATTAAGCACTGATTCCTTACCACAGCCAAGGGATTGTTTCTTGAGATACAATAGATACTATGATTCAAACTTCGATGGAGATAATTAAACTGGGGTATCTAGTTCAGGTTATGTTATGAGTCTTGGATTAGGATTTGTCTCTTGGAGGTCACACAAACAATCAGTTCCAGCGGATTCCACAATTGAGGAAGAGTATGTGGCAGAAGCTAAAGCAACAAAGGAAATTGTGTGGCTCAGGAAAATTCTGGAAGATTTGCAGGAGAAACAAGTGCATTCAACTCCTCTCATGATTGACAACACTTCTGCAATAATTTTTCCAAGAACCTGAATTTCCATGATCGAATCAAGCACATCAATACAAAATACCATCTAATTTGACATCATGTTTATGCCAAGACAATCCACCTATGCCATTGTTCCAAAAATGAGCAGATTGCAGACATATTCACCAAAGCGTTTGGAAGAGAAAAGTTTGAAAGATTCATAATGATGCTTTGACTCACCAACATACCTTCAGATTAAAGGGGGGGGGGGGTGTGTGTTAATGCATAATATTTTGGATTAGGTAAATCCATGTAAATATTGTAAATAGAAAATAAGTAAAATTAGAAGATGAAGATACACTGGGAAATGAAACCCAAGAGTCTCTCCCTCCATGTATATATTTATGATCAATCTTAATGCAAGAACACAATTCGGTTTGAGGAGTTACCTCCTAGTCTAGCACCCATATTTTAAATAGAAAACATAATATGTGTGCTGAGATAGAATTAAAAGTAAGCACACATTGGCATCCTAACACACTGTTTCACGGTATTGTTTCAAATTAGGACCATGCAATCTACGCAAGATTACAATTGATAATAAAAGTGTCATTGGAAAAGCCTTGGCCATTCAACAAAGATCCAAGGACCAACCAGGTAAATAATTTCAAAGCTTTCAAGTTATATTTTAACATGCTCCACTTGATCTATTTTCATTTTCTCGAACCAAATATTTTTAAGTTATATATTTCTTTAATTTATAGTTTTCTACATTAGTTTTAACATGCACCATCCACTTTCAGGCCAAGAAAAAAAATACTCACTATTGATTCACTTTAGGGAAAAAGAAAAGAGAGATTTGAGATAGCATATTGGATATCCATAGTTTTTTATGTTTTGTGGACTATATATCATATGGATATGGATATCCCTAACTTGATATTGACTATATTTGTGGGATATTATGTGTGTATATATCGATAATCCATATGTAGATTTCCATATTATGAAAAAGGATCTTCTGATTAAATTAGAGGCATCCCCACCATGGAAACATGTATAGAAAAAATTTCACCTACATTGGTTTTAGGACATACATTATTTGGACATCCTCCACTAGCAATTCTTATGGTAAGTGAAAAATTATTAGTAGCATGTCTCCTTAATTTAATTTATCTTTTTGGTCAATGTATTTGTTGTTGGTCAACTCTTATTTTAATTTCCATATCTTCATCCTTTAAGGAAAAGATTAAGTAGAGAGAAATGTTGACACATGTACCACACATTATGCTTGTGAGGAGTCACAAATTATGCATTCATCATGATTGAACAAAGATAAAAAGATCATATTTGACTCACAAAGGAGTTACTCCATGTGTTTTTTCATTTCATGATGATTATTTTAGTTATGTAAAACACCTTTAAGGATATCATAGGTCAGAGATGTAAAAAGAGTAAACAATTTAATGTTCAAGAAACATTAGGTGCATCGAAATTTAAATGACTTAGTTCCGTGTCCCATCAAAATTAGTGAAGTATCTCAAAATTAAAGATGCATATAAAGACCCCCAAATGTTAGCCACAAGATACATAAACTTAAGCATTGTACTAATTGTCGTTGAATGCATTAGTAGTAGAGATGATTCTTTCTATGTGTGTCATCAGAATTTAACCACAGAAATAAGGTAACGTAAACAATCCCTCAAATTTTATCCATCGATTCAATTGACATGTTCATAATATGCCAGAATCGTATTGATCTAATAGTGACTATTTAACAGAGAGTATGTCAATACAAAACACCATTAGTTTCAAAAATGTAGAGCGTATTTTAACCATCTTATGACAATGATACCTTAGATGATATTTCAGAGTGTGATTACAACAAGATGTAGTTTGCAAAGGCTCAAAACCACCCATAATTTCCTTTGAAAATATTCAAAACTATAAGTGCAATCTGTCACTGTATAAGAATATATAACCATCTCAACATTTAAAGGACATAAACCATGTTCAAAAGGTTAAACTATATAAGATTTATTTCACCCCATAGTTTATACTTAGAACAAAATTACTAGTATCATAGTGCTTCCTTTTTAGAGATGTCTTATGTTTACTTAGAAATCATGAAAGTTGGCATGGAAACTAACCAACAATTATGCCCAAATGCAGCAATGAGACTCAAAAACTAAACCAATGAGGTAAGCCGTAGAACAATGATAATTTTAGCATGATTTTGACATTATGCATTAGAGGGGTTGGCTTATTATTTCAATCGATGTGTGTTAGGTGATATTTATAGTTAACCTTAAAATGTTGTGAGGAGAAACACCTATCCTCATTGCAGAAGATTCATGCCACAAATATTTCAGCAGAAAGCAAGAGATTTGATTAATCAAAGAAACACTCAACCCCTTATGAATAAGGTCATGTATCTTTAGTCTGAATACTTGAAAAAGGTTGGACAAGGAGTTCTTTGAGTTCCTTAATATATAATAGAAATACACTTTGATCTCATAATAAATGATGCAATGAATATGAAATGCTCCTTTGTCATCCACTTGGAATTTCTTCCCCATGACCTTAAAGAGAGTATTAGACATAACTGGCATAGTATCAATGTCAATTATATATATGTGATAATGATGACTACTTTTTCCCAATCTTTTATCTTCAAGAAGTTACAAATTTTATGCCAAGTCACTTAAATGAAAAAGAAAAAGAAAATGAGTATGTAAATTTACTCATATATATGACAAGAGTGCCTATAGCAAAAATAGCGCTGAGCGGAATCCATCTATGAACCAAGAATACATCAAGAAAATGAGTATGCAAATTTACTCATATATATAGCAAGAGTGCGTATAGAAAAGATAGCACTAAGGGGAATCCATCTCTGAACCAATAATACATCAAGAAAGAGGCAATTTTTTTCCCAATGTATTGACCACATAATAAAACTAAAATGTTATCACATAATACATTGCAAGGAAAAAGTTCACACAATCAGAATGTGTGATTTCTCCCCATACATGTCCTTCGGGAAGGGTATGCCCAAACTAAGAGTGTTTGGAAGAGTTATGATGAAAATAAAATGACAAGTTAGTCCAAGTTTCCTCTCTTAGGAAATATTCCCCACACACCCAACATTAGTAACACTATGGCTTTTGATATCACATCTACTAGAATGAATTTGAAGTTAATCTCATAAGGATTGATTTGACATAAGAGAAGTGGCACTGCAAATATGACCAAAAATCTATTGATTACTACACATTTCTCTGGACAGAAGATTTCATCAGAAAGAGTTATGCAAATGAAGTTGGAATATAAAATAAAACCTCTTCAAAATTCATTGTCACACTTGCAAAAATAAATTTCTCCCTCAAAATATGTACATAAATGAAAATACAATTAGGAAATTTTACATAAATTAGAATATTCAACACTTAAGGCAAACATAAAACTCCAAAAATACATTGTCATATTTCATAAAAAGTATAAACAAATCTGAAATGAGACTAAGAGCCCCCAATAAAAAAATGCACATAAAGAACTGCGACCTCAAGAATTGTCACTATTAATACAATGACCTCTGGAAGCTAGGGAACACTGACCTCAGAACTATGACCTCTGGAATCTAGGCAACTCTAACCTCAGAATTGTGACCGAGGTCATGTGACCAGCACTTGGAACTGTGACGTATGGAAATGTGACTTAGGAACTATGACCGATGTAACATTTTTCAAAGTCACAGTTCCATAATTGTGGTCCTAGGAATTGTGATTTTGGAACTATAACCTATGGATATGTGACATGGGCACTATGACTTTTGGAACCGTGATTGAGGTCACATTTCAAAAGGTCACACGACTCTAGCACTTGGAACTCTGATGTAGGAAAATGTAACTTAGGTATTTTGACTGATGTCACATCCCCATAGGTCATAGTTCCAAAAGTCAATCGCATAACATTGAGGAATTGTGACCTTTGGCACTGTGATCTAAAAACAATGACTTATGGAACTGTGACCTTTTGAATTATGAACGATGTAACAGTTATGAGGTCACAGTTCACAAGGTCATAGTTCCAGAGGTCATGGTTCCTTAGGTCACAATTGTAAAGGTCTTAGTTCCAAAATTCAATTGAAAAACACTGAGGAACTGAGTCTAGCACTTGAAACTACGGCCTAGGGAACTGTGACGTCGAGAACTATGATTTGTGAACTGTGACCGATGTAATGATTTCTGATGTCATGATATTAGAATTGTGAGCTAGGAACTATGACCTCTGCAATTGTGACATTTGGAACTATGACTGATGTAATAGTTTATGAGATCACAGTTTCAAAGGTCATAGTTCCAAAGTAAATTGCAAAACACTAAGGAACTAACTCTATGTTGAGGAGGTAAATCCCCTCTGCGGACAGAGGCGATCCCTACTAGCCCAGCAGGGGTCTAGCAACAAACAAACAATGCTATGACGCAAGCTCCTAGTTACGAATGAAAGACTTGGGATAAGAGCCTACCTGGATTCCAACGCTAGATCTGAAGAAGAGATGTCCCCGTCCTTCAGCCCTGGCAGATCACAATCCTTTCGCGATCTCCGCGGATGAACACCTGCACACAGAAGAAACGAACAGATACAAGCATAGGAACCAGCATACGTAACTAAACATCGGTCAGAAAAGATATTACTCGCATTAACATGATGGAAAAAGGAGTGGAACCATAATCATAGTCATCTATTAAAATGATAAACGAATAGAAATTACAACCAAGTTCTGACGTCGCAGCTTCCTTCGAACGGGTCTCCGGTCGTCCACGTCTCGCAAAGCTCGCCAAGGAAAGGGAAACCTCTCCAGAGTCTCGTAACAATGGTCTCCTCGCTTGAATGGGCCTTAAAGGAAAGAAGGGATTCTTTACAGCACAAAGGCACTTGGGAATAGGGAGATGCAAAGCTTCAGCACTTCAAGACTAGCTTGCCATGGATCTGAGCAGGCTTTTATAAATGGGGAAGGAGGGAGTTGGGATCCCTATTATTATGGGATTGGCCCTATCAACAAGGAAGGTTCCATGGGAGGTGGCAAAACCAATTCCCTTCCATAGAACTCCCGCAGCCAAACCTCCCAACTCAAGATAGGCAGTGGTTTGTGAGGTTGTTTGAACTCAACTTCCGCCATCCATATTTAAAAAACAGTCCCTAAAATGGGTGGCGCGATTGCTGCTCTATGACAGAGCGCCAAGTGGCGCGACATCTTTACAGGATTTCCCTGATTGGCGCGAGCACTGAACTGTCTACCCGCGCCAATGCAAAAAGAGCTGTTTTTCATGGATTTTGCAAGGAGATGTCTCAAGGGGAAATGAAGCTCATACTCAGAAGGATGCATTGATGATGTTTTCAAGGCATGACAGTGTTCACAGGTCACATAATGGGTCCTCCATTGTGCGGGACGGGGAATGGTAGGGACGGTGACAAATTACTGTGTAACAGATGCCCCCTAAAGCATGAGGCCCGAGAGAGAGAGGGGTGAAATTCTTTACGAGAACATGTCCAACTGAAGGCCCACCGTCGGAAAACCTGCACAGATAGATACAACTGATATCCCAAGTACATGATGTATATATATGGTATGGACGCAGCCATCCGAACAGAGTATGCTATAATCCGGATCCAGGGTATGGGCGCAGCCATCCAACTAAGATCAAACAAATAGACTCGGGTATGGTCGCAGCCATCCAATCATTGAGTCATGTACATAATGACAATAATCCACAATCGCAGCCTGGATTACAACAGACACAATCCAGGGTCTTGCGCTCCATATCGACCCAAACAAGTACAAGTTCGAGCATGTGAATGTGTGAGCTGATGTCGAACATGCAAGAACATCGTCTGATTACCAGCCAATGATGAAAGCCGTTAACAGACGCGAGAGAAACCACCAATAATTACAATGGTCCTCAAGGTACTACAGGTACAATCTACGGCGTGCGAATAAATGAGTTGACGTCGAACACCCGCAGAATCATTCGATCGGAAGTCAATGATGTAAACTTCACGTCGAATGCGACGAACCTGCCGTTGAGGCATGCAGGCTCCAAGGTACCATCAGGAGTCTCTAGACCAACTTCCTGGATAATGAGTTGAAGTCGACAGGAAGTGACCTTGATCGAAGGTGGGCCATAATGATTCCCACATCATCGACACGAGACAGAGAAACATAATGTTTTGTTGCGAATCAGGATCATATGAGAAACAGAGGAAGGTTGATATTTGCAGAGGCCAACTTCTCTTGAACACATGAACGGCACGACAATGGACTTGGCAGTATTTGACATCAATGGATCAGAGGTCATGGTGACGAGGCAGTGAACAGATGAGAGGTCAAAAGAGATTACCCAAACCCATGGAGGCAAAGTGAAGCAACGAGATGAGATGTCCCCAACCCGACACGAATGCGGACAAGTGCCATGTTCAAGAGCGACATACTGCCGACGACAACGACGATGGTTCCATTTTTCCCCCACCATTTCTGGCGAGTACCCCAATTATTTTTGATAACAAGCTTGAAGGGGATAGCATATGCTTGTGGTATAAGTCCGCCCTTCGGGCGAATCCATCCTAGTGCATTTAACGAGTCCTAGGAAGGAGAAACTCGGAGAACGTCATTGCGACGGAATCCAATGTCATCGGGGTTTAACGAGTCTGACAAAGGAAGAACTCGGCGTCTTTTCATGTTTAGAGAGTTTGAAAAGACAGCGGAAAAGAAAACTCCACGAGTCCCTTTTCGTAAATAGTTCCCCAGATCCGAAAAGGTAGAAAACAATATCCGGGAAAACCTCCTAGTCGCGATAGGCTAGGGTATTCCTTTTTCGTAATCGATCCAGCCCAGCCCGAAAAAGGGTTAAACTTATACTGGGTGAATTTCGATTCGTGTCCATTTTAACGAGATCGAAACGACAAGGGCCTCGGCGATATTTTCATATTTAGAGAGTCATAAAAGAGCTGAAAGATGACTCCAGAGTGACTTTTTCGTGTATTTACCGAGTCCGAAAAAGTATAAAATACAACTCGTCTCCACCTTTGAAGTTGCAAAAACCTGCCGCTGCACATACCCAACAAGCGTAAAATCCATGTTCGACATAACACATGCAAATATTTGACAAAAAATAACTTTTAAAGCTCATTTAACGTCGAAAAGTTATAAATATGTCTAATGGTAAAAAATGAAATTACTTTTTACTATTTACCTTGTGGAGAGCAACAGTGGTCCATTTGGAGCAGAATCTTCCGACGGTGATTGTGACCAATCCAGGCAACCATTCAGCGTCTCGTCTGTGACAGGTAAGAGGCGCTCCTTTTCTCTTTCTTTCCATACATTTTTTAATGATTTCCCCTTAGAAATCAGCTCTGTAAGGGCACCTTTGAAATTTTAGGGCCGGGCCAAGTGGCGCGGGTATCGGGCACGGACCCGCGCCACTAAGCTCTTTTTACCAAAGGGCCCGCGCCACATGGCGCGACTGTCAGCAAAACAGTCGCGCCAGCGGCGGAACCCAAATTTCCGCCTAAAATTCCGCTATTTATGCCAAATCTCTTGAATTTTGAAGCTTACAAAAGATCTAATCAGGGGCTTTGGACCATGTGAATGCAGATAAACAGTCAGAATGGCAATTGAATGGAAGGAACGAGAACACGGAGATGAGGACGAAGAGGCCATGCAAAGCCAAGCATGTATGAATGCTCTAAGAGACTGTGGCTTAAAAAAGTTCTTCCTCACGCCATGCTTACGAGCTCAGCCTGAGCTCCTCCAATATCTGATCAACCTCTGGGATGAAAATGACCAAGTAGTCAGAATACGAGACCAGGTGTTGGAATTGGAGGTCACTGACATTTATTTCGTTACTGGATTATCCAAAGTCAGTCCATATCTTCGGCCCGGGAAGCAGAGACCATCGGAAAAAGATGGAAGAAGTAATGGCGCGGGTGTGCGTGGAGCTGCTTGAACCGAGGAGTAGAGGCCTGCATCTCAACCATCACGATCTGGCCCCGAGTTGTGCTCACACCATTACGCGGGGCTGGGATCGAGCACGCGAGGCTACAAGGCTCCCAGCTCTTGCGGCCTCGGAAATGCATGGGTCACAGGCGCCCATGATTGAACGCGGCGGGTCACGATCGACACTGGAAAGAGCGGCTCACAGAAAAGTGGCGGGGCGGCGGGCCGGTTTGGGTGTGGTTCCATCTTGGTATCGTTCATTCTGGAACGCATACCAACCTTCCAGGGCCAAGAGGCCCATGTGGCAAGTCCGGTACCACGAGAGCCGAGAATGGCTCGCTGGGCAGCACTGATGCCCAGATCTGGAGGCGGCCAACAGATGTCCTGGAAGCCAGAGTTCTTTAGGTGGCTACGGCACCAATTGATTGTTGTGGAAGATTGGCCCTATTCGGGAACTGACTTTACAGGGGACCCAGATCTTCCGCTACCAGAAGGAGACGACTGGGATGAAGAGCTGGGTAAGACCTCATATTTTTGATTTTATGTTTATATGTTTTTTTTTTGTTAATACACACTTGTCTTAACACAATTATATATGCATGCAGATGTAGGACCTGAGAGACCAGCCGGGATGTCTCCTATATTCCGGAGGACACAACTCGCCCCTGAGATCCAGGGGGAAGGTACCGGAGGAGAGGCACTGGTTCAGAACCTCGAGGGGATCGTCCATGGGATCCCAGACTATGCCCAACTGTCAGATGTACCGATGGAGTACCAGCGCCATATGGTGGGAGTCCCAAACCGGCTCCACCGAATCCTGAGGCGGCTAGTGCGTGCGGTGACGTGCTATCATGAGCACCATGCTGATTAGTCTCTAGGGTTTAGCCACACCTATTTTTTGAGAGACACAGTGTCTCCGGATGTATTAAGACACTTATGTATATTTTTTGAGTTTTATGTGACACACTTCTATGTAAACATTTCGATATCTATATATATGCATATCTATTTCTGGATGAGTCTTATTTACATGTGATGATGATTTATAAATTGCGCAAATGTCTATCTAACACCAAATTTGCTACTGCATCTGTCAATGTATTCAAATGCCTGGGTATATGATGATATGTAATATATTCAAAATTCCTTTCCGGTAATCGAATACGCAAATACAATCGTAAAATGGACGGGTTTCTTACCGAATAGTGCCCGTTCAGCTGCAACACTACAAGCTGTGAATCTAGGTACACGAGCAATTCACGGATACCAAGGTTTATTGCCTCGGTTAATAATTCCAACACGGCGCTATATTCCGCGATATTGTTCGTGGTACGTCCTAAACACACACCTTGCAGGTCAATCAACTCACCAGCAGGATCGTAGATTACCCAGGCTGCGGAAGACAGATTCCTGGTACTGCGGGAGGCACCATCCGCGAAACCAACAAATGGATGAATAGACATATGCACAACCAGGAAGACCCGATCAGCAGAAAGATGTTTACAAAGCACACCACACCATGCACACAAATGACAATCACACACCTATGTACACACACCACACCAAGAAATCATTTCAGGCGTAGTACTTCTTAAGGTACAGCCCATTTCTGGGCTGCGCCAATGGAACTCCTTCGTAGTCTATAAGCTCGTAGGTCCCATTTTTCAAAACACGTTTTACTATATAGGGACCGTGCCACATGGGCTGGAGTTTACCGGCACCAAGCTTATCATGTGCCTGATCGTACAAGAGGACTAGGTCTCCTTCAATGAAAGAACGGGGAGAAACGGATTGATCAAAATGAGATTTGACCCTCTTCTTTTGTGCTTCGATGATCAAAGCAGCTAGACGACGGGTTTCATCCAACCGTTCAAGATACAGAAGACGCTCTTCCTCAGGAGAAGTATCCGGTAAGAGCTCCACGGCTAACTTAAGCGAAGGAATTTCGCATTCAACCGGCAAAGTAGCTTCCAGACCGTACACCAGTTGGAATGGTGTGAATCCGGTTGCACTTTTAGCAGATGTTCGGTACGCCCAGAGAGCTGAGAACAGTTGGAGATGCCAACTGGATTTATGAATCCCAACTGTTCGTTGAAGCATAGTGACCAAAACCTTGTTCACCGCTTCAACATGACCGTTCGCTTGAGGGTAGTATGGCGTTGAGCTGTCGTGACGCAGGCCCAACGCAGCTGTCAGCTCCGCCATCATGTAATCACGGAAATGAGTACCGTGATCGGTGACGATAGCTTGAGGAACCCCGAATCGTGCAATAACATGGTTGAATAAAAATGAAGCAGCCGTTCTTCGTCGGCGGCTAGTGTAGGCATCGCCTCGGCCCACTTAGTGAAGTAGTGTGGCATGATGATATCTCTTTAACATGCCCCACGGTAGAGTGAGGATGCACGTCTCTTTAAAATCCACGCCCATTTCGCAAAAAGGGCGAAGCGGTAATAACGGGATGCAAAGGCAACGGCCGCGCGCGCCATCTTGCGGCGAAAAATGCAGCACGGATGGCATTTTTCGGGTTGCGGTGATACAATCCTTGAATATAAAGGCGAGCAACACCGCCCTCGAGAATCTTTTGGGCAGTGGCATATCTGGACATGTGTCCACCACAGGCGCCACTGTGGCAGTCATTCAAGACTTTCTCAGCCTCGTCCAAGGTAAGGCATCGTCGGAGCACCGAATCTACTCCAATACGATATAAGGTGTCTCCTACTATGCGGTAGGGTTGGGACTGGTGCCGAATCCGACGGCGTGCAGCTTTATCCAACTCAGACCGAAATGTCGCGGTCTGAAGATACACTATGATGTCCCCGTACCAAGGATCACGAGTATCGATAAGAAACAACGTTTCGTCCGGTATATGATCTTCAGAGTGTTCAGGAAGAGAGTCTGTAGGGAGAGAACATATCAAATCCGCGAAGACCAGTGATTTAGTTGACTTGGCGGTGGTGAACTCCAAGTCAAACTCCTGCAGGATGACGATCCATTTGGAGTACTTGCCCCCTAGTAATTGTCTAGAAAGAATATACGTCATAGGGTTGCAGTCTGAAACCACTGTTATCGTGCGCAAAAGGATGTAATGGCGAAAGCGTTGTACGGCATGTACTGCTGCTAAAGCCAACTTCTCGACATGTGCATAACGCGTTTCCGGGTCGAGAAGGTTCCGAGATAGGTAATAAACGACATGTTCGTCACCGTTCTCGTCATCCTGCACCAAGACCATGGCGATGGTGCTTAATGCGGCGGCTAGATACAAAGTAAAGTCGCGGTGGTAGTCCGGAGGACGAAGCAACGGAGCATTGACGAGCAATGTCTTCAGCTTCTCAAAGGATTCTTGAGCGATTTCGTCCCAATGAAAGGGAACATTCTGCTTTAACAAACGAGTGAATCCTTTGGCCACCTCGGCGTAATTTGGGATGAAGCGTCTAAGAAAATTCGCTTTCCCTTGCAGACTCTGCAACTGATAAAGGGAGGAGGGTGACGGGAGATTTATAATGGCCTCAACCTTCAGAGGGTCGAGGCGAATTCCGTCTTTCGAGACTATAAAGCCTAAGAGACGGCCAGAATCGACGCAGAAGACGCACTTATGAGGATTGAGCCTAATGTTGTAGCGTCTGCAGCGAAGAAATATCTGGCGAAGATGTTCGGGATGATCCTCTCGCTTACCCGAATGGGCAGGCAAGTCGTCCAGATAAGGCTGGACGATATGGCGAATATCATGAAAAGCATATGACATTGCTCGCTGAAACGTGGCGCCAGCGTTCTTTAAGCCGAACGGAAGTTTTTTATATGCAAAAGTGCCCCACGGACAGATGAATGTGGTCTTATGTTGATCCTCAGGTGCAATGTTAATCTGGTTGTAACCTGAGAAACCGTCCATTAAAGAATAGATCTCACTTCCGGCGCAATCGTCGATAATCTGATCGATAAACGGAGTGGGATAATTGTCCTTAGGACAGGCGCGATTGATATCGCGATAATCTACACAGACTCGAATGGTACCCTGCTTTTTATCGACGGGGACGATATTGGACACCCATTCTGTAAGGGGGATAGGATAAATAAACCCCGCGTTCAGAAGTTTTTCAACCTCTGCCTTGATAGCGGCGGCTTTCCGAGGAGGCATGGGACGCAAGCGTTGGCGCACGGGTTTCGCACCTGGATAGGTTGGAATCTCGTGCACGACAATACTAGGATCAATTCCCGGCATTTCCTCGTAGGACCATGCAAAAACATCTCTGAATTCTTTGAAAAGTTCCGTATAGACCTGAATCTCCTCGGGAGAACAAGTCACACCCACATGAATGTTCTCAACAATCCCTGGTTTAACAGAGATGTTGATAGGAACCGTTTGAGTAATGTTACTCAGATTACCCTCCAAAAAGACCTCGTGCGTCAATATCGGTGTTTGAAGAGGAGGGGAAGGAACCTGAGTAGCATAGCGCTCGAGACAGTCAGTCATTGCCCCCAAGCTAGGCATAAACGAGGAACGATGATGTCCATCGCCCCAGGGTAGCTCCTCAAGAGACATAGTTTCAATGATCGCCTCATCTGAAGGAAAAGTCTCTCTAAGAGGATCAGGCGAATCAGCCTGACCAAGCCAGGGGGATTGTGAGTAGACGTCAAGAGCCATGCTCATCGGAGCATGCTGAGGACGTGGAGGGTCCGATGCGTCAACTATCTCACAGTAGCTGATCTCTACTGGCGTTAAAGGCATGGATTCTCCAAACTCATATACCTGCTCAGGTGTAGGAATGAGCCAGGGGTCATCAGTCCTGGACAGCATGTTAACTTGAGCGGTATTCGGTGGCGGTGCAGGGAAAATACCCATGAGGACTGGGTCTTTGAAGAGACCAGGTCCTATGCTGTCTGGGGGATTCGGAATTTGATCCACATACGGCACGTTGTTCTCGGAGCTAGAGGTAAAAAATGACAACTGATCTACTGTGACAATCTTGCCCTCGTGAGGGAACTTGATGAATCGAAAGACGGTAGACGGCACGCAGAGCATGGCATGGGTCCAACTACGGCCAAGAAGTATATTGTAGTTGAGTTTAGCGTCGACTACTTCTACTTCTACGTTGACAGTTTTTCCCTGTAATGTGATCGCAAGACTCTCGAGAACTCCCAGGGGTTTAGATTCTCGACCATCAAATGCCTCAAGGGCATTAGGAGATGACGACAAGGTTGGAGAGCCAATGGCCTTCCAACAAGCGGAGGACATAACGCAGGTAGATGCACCCTCATCTACGACGGCTCTGTGAACGTTCAGACCGTTAATCCCGACTTGAATGATCAAAGCAATTTGATGTGGAAGCCGGGGAGTAAAATTCTCCAGATCAAAGGTGAGAAGGCTCGAGTCGGCGGGGTCGATACCACCGATGGCAGACAATAAAGCCTTCCGTTGTGAAGGACAACTTTGAATAACCTCAAGTGCAGACATGGCACATGGCGCCTGTGCCAGATCCTCAACGATGCTATAATGTTGAGCGGCACGAGCATTTGGATTATAAGAGGATCTCCGAAGAACACCCTTGGGAGGTGGCTTCACAATGGGTTCGAGAGTCGGCTTCTCAATTTCCAATGAACCAGAAGCAAGTGGGGGAGGCAGTCCATCCGCCACTGCCTTCCCGGGTGCCTGCTGCTGACTATTGTAATCCTTCGATCTCGTAGCGATAGTGATAGGTGCATTAGTCTTCATCATGAAAACTTGAGACCCAAACGGTGCAAATGATGAACCTTGTTCGACCATCTGGGTCTGCTGAGATGGAAATGGCTCTTTTAAAACAGCCGGAGTTCCCTTTGAGCCTTTAAGAAGTTGACTGATTTCGGATCGTCGTGGACAATCCTTAGTATAATGGTCACCTTCGCAGATGAGGCAAGGAAATTTCGGCTTACGTTGGGAGCCATCCTCAGTTCGAGTTTTAGATTCCGGTTTCGGGGCATCAGATTTTGATTTGCCTTTGCCCTTCTTCTTCCCCTTGGAGGATTTGTCTGCAGGATTGGCCTGAACAGCATTTACCTCCGCGAATTTACCAGAATCGGATGAG